>JAJPUD010002001.1:66577-268791 GCA_023553655.1 Myrmecobius fasciatus
TTCCTCTAATTTACTTATAGTATCACTCTTTATATCCAGATCATGAACCCATTTAGATCTTATCTTGGTATGTGGTGTTAGATGTGGGTCAAGCCCTAATTTCTTCCACACTAGTTTCCAGTTTTCCCAGCAGTTTTTGTCAAATAGTGAATACTTATCCCAAAAGCTGGGGTCTTTGGGTTTATCAAAAACCAAATTGCTATAGTTATTGCCTAGTTTGTCTTGTGATTCTATCCTATTCCACTGATCGACTACTCTATTTCTTAGCCAGTACCAAATGGTTTTGATGACCGCTGCTTTATAATATAGTTTTAGATCTGGTACAGCAAGTCCACCATCGTCAGCCTTTTTTTTCATTAATCCCCTTGAAATTCTTGACCTTTTGTTTTTCCAAATGAACTTTGCTACTATTTTTTCTAGATCTGTAAGATAATTTCTTGGGAGTTTGATTGGTATAGCACTAAATAAGTAAATTAATTTGGATAGTATTGTCATTTTTATTATATTCACTCGTCCTACCCATGAGCATTTTAAGTTTTTCCAATTGATTAGGTCTGATTTGATTTGTGTGGAAAGTGTTTTGTAGTTTAGTTCATATAGTTCCTGACTATCCCTTGGCAGAAAAATTCCCAAATATTTTATACTATCAACAGTTATTTTGAATGGAATTTCTTTTTGTATCTCTTGCTGCTGAACTTTATTGGTAATATATAAAAATGCTGATGATATATGTGGATTTATTTTGTATCCTGCAACTTATGCATATTTTTTACAAAGATTTTAGTTGTTTGTTTTTCCCCCCAATGGAAGGAGGGAAATAGCTTAGACATAGTTAAGTGGTGTTAAATACAGACACTAAGATTGTACCCAAATGAATAATTTGCTTCCCCATTCTGCAGAATTCTAAAGAATGGTATTTAGTCATCACAATATATGGTTTAAAACAGTAGTTTCTAAGGAAGCTCAAGAATAACTTGTAAAACATTTCTGTTCTCAAAAAATGTGTTTAATATGTTCAAAAACTTGATTAGCTAGAATTTTAGGGAAGTTGGGGGGGAGGGCGGAAGACCTGCTAGGTTTAAGGCCTTCCTCAGTGGCAAAAATGCTAACAACTTTAATGAAGTATTTATGAGAATAAATAGAAGTTTCTTCCTTTTTAAAGGAAAAAAAAAATTAAAAGGATCTTTTGGTCTTTTAAGACCAAATTTCTCAGTAGGAGAATTTGGGAGACTTCAGCTCCTTCTGAACTCCTTCACAGCACTTAAGGAAATTTGGAGTGTCCCCTTAAAGTACTGACTATTGAGCTTGCTGGTTCAATGGATAGAAAGCTTGACCTGAATTTAGAAAGACCTGAATCCAAATACTGACTCATTTATTATTTCTGTGACTCTGGGCAAGTCACTTAACCTATCAGCCCCAATATATTCATATGTAAAAATGGGTTTAACAGCACCTAACTCACAGGGTAGTGGCAAGAATATAATATGATAATATTTGTAAAGAGCTCTACAAACCTTAAAATGCTTTACAAATACTAACTACATTTCTATTATATTAGACTATTAGAATTAAAGAAAGGATAACTAGAATGATGAAGGGTCTTGAATTCATGCCATATGAAGATCAATTGAAGGACCTGAGGATGGTTCACCTAAAGAAGACTTTCAAGAACCATAACCACCTTCATATATCTGAAAGTCTATCAGGCTTACTATGTGCCAGGCACTGTGCTAAGTGCTGGGAATACAAAGAAAAGCAAAACACAGACTTTCTCAAGGAATTCAGATTAATGGGAAAGACAACATACAAACAATTATATTCAAACAAGATATACAGGTATACAATCATCTCAGAGGGAAAGCAGTAATACTAAGGAGGAATGGGAAAGGTTTCTTGCAAGTAGGATTTTAGCTAGCACTTAATGGAAGCCAAGAGGAAGCAAGGAGAAGGGAAAGAATTTATAACAAATATGGTAATAGATTAGATTTGTACTACTTGGTCACAAAGGGCAGAAAAGGGAGCAACTGGTGGAAATTGTAAAAGATTCAAATTTAGCCTAGATTTAAGGTAAAACATCCAAACAATCAGGGCTATTCAAATGGGGATTAGGCTTCCCCAGAAGGCAACAGGCTCCATCCCTTTCCCATTCGGACTTCAAACAAAGGCAGAAAGATTCCAGTGGTAAAATGCAGTAGAAGAGATTCTACTCTCTGGTAGATGGCTTTTGGGGTCCCTGGCGTTCACGGATTTCTTGATAAGTACTGTCACCAATACATTTATCAACATGGTAAGACGTTTTAATGATTGGCTTGTTACGAGCTCCGCATAGACCTACAGTATACTCTAGCAGCGATTTCTGCAGTTTATAAGGGTCTTAATCACTTGGGTAGGATGGACAAAATGGGATTTTATATGAGGCTAAAGGGGAAGATAAAGATTTACACCTCAAAGTAGATTTAACTTAAGGGGAAGATCTGCATCAGGTATCAAGCAAAATTAGTCAATAAACAATGGGAATAAGTTTGGAACTGACAGACTATCATCAACACTGCAGCCTCGTTTACTTGACACGCATCTTCAGTAAATACAAATAACAAAGCTGAACCAGAAATTCTCATTACCAATCACTGAGCTGAAGTCAACAAAAATCCGCTTGCTATCTGAGTAATTATCCTAAGGTAAGGGAAATAACAGGGCCAGTACTAAAACTCTCAGACTGGGACAGAGCTAAACCCCACTTCCGGGTGCGGTCTGAGAGAGCCAAGCCAGAGGCTGGGGTAGGGGGTTGCTTAGAGTGGGGGCAGCCCACACTCCTCACGCCTCAAGCTCCGTTAGGTTAGAGACCGAGGAGGAGAAGAGGAAGAGGGAAAGTGAGAGGGGAAAGGAAGGAAGAGGAGAACGAGGGGAAGGCCAACTTCTCGGCATCAAGACCCAGGGCCCGTGCACCCCACTCTCCCAGAGGCGGGCCCGTGCACACCCAAGGGTCTTCTGAACACTCACCACACACTCGTAGTCTAACCGACGGCCAGCTGGGTAGCTCTGGGCTCCAATTTCAGTCTCGCTGACGTTATCGCGAGCGCCGGGCGCACAATCATAGACGTCACGGACGCTTCCCTGTCACCTGACGGGACGCGGCCCCTCCCGCGCGGTCCCTCCCCCTCGGGCCGAGGCCACGCTAACGCTCCCCCGTGGCCTGAAGCCGCCGGGGACCGGGGACGGGCCTGGCGCGAGCTAAGGCCTGAGGGGCGTCGTGGAGTGGGGTCGTCTGGGGCCGCACAGGTAGCCGCGGGTCTCACTCTATCTGCAATCGGACAGAGGAGCCAGTGAAGGAGAGCGTGAAGGTGGGAGGGCGGGGGAACCAAAAGTGTCATGGCGGCCACAGTCCGCCGTCACGTGATCTCCTGGCTCCGCCTCATTGCTTCCGGTCACGTGCCCCCCGTATCCTCCCAGCCAGCTATGGAGGAGGCGAGATCTCCCAGCAGCGGAGGCGGCGGCAGCGGGATTCTGGGCTCAGCCAGGCAACCGCTGTGAAGAGAAGAGCAGAGAGAAGCTCTCCCCACCGACCCTTCGTCAGGGCCTGGGACGGGGCTTCTGCAACGGTATGTCCACGGGGAGCCAAGTAGGGCGGAGGACGCCCGAGCTGCCGAACCTGGTCACCAAAGCGGGGCGCCCACCCCCGGGGGCGCTAAGACACGCGGCCCCAAGCCCGGGGGCCGCGGCCCAACTTGCCCGCCCCAGAGGAAAGCCAGGGGGCTTGAGTGGGGAGCTCGGAGCCGAGAAGAGCTGGGGCTGCCCCTGAGGGCCCCTCCGCCCTCGAAAGCTGGGGGTTCTTTGCCCGGGGTCCGGAAACTTAGTTTAAAATCATTTTATAATTGAGGAGACTAGTCTATTTCAACTGGCTTGCTTTATGTTGTTTTATATCTTTAACGTCACTCTGAAGAATCCTTAGGCTTCACCCGGGGGTCTGCGACCCCCAAAAGGTGTGTCCGAGGAAGGGAATGGTCCCGTGTCCGTTTAGCCCCTTCAGACCTGCGGACGGACACCTTCCCGGTCTTGGGTTTGGCCCAAGCTCGGTGTCGGAATGGAAGGAGAGGCCCCCGAGAAAGGGGGGAACCTTTGTGTAACGGCTTCGGGGCCGCTCGAGCCTGAGGGGAGTGGAGGGAGGGTCCCCTAACAGTCGCTGATTCCGGCTTTCCCCCTATCTTTCCATCCGTAAAATGGAGGGCACGGTGGTAACTTTTAGTCGCTGAATCTTGCCCAAGAAACTGCGGAAATCCAGCCGGAATGATCCGCCTGAGGAAGCAGCAGTGAGCTCAGCGAAGTTAAGTTGGAGGCACGTTTTGAAATGAGCTGAAGTATGTTAGGCTGGGAAAGGTCCTTTCGGCCATTCGGTCCATATTGGCTCTTAAAGAACTGCGCTGATGTCTTATGCAGGTCACTAAGCTCCTGCCCTGCTCCTGCTCAAATCTCCGTTCCTTCCAAACTTAGTTGTGCCTGCTTTGCCAACCCACTGGTCCAAGTGGCTGTCCCGTTGTTTGGTGAACCTTTTTTCCCCGCCCCCTTCTCTTTTACATTAAAATACACTTGTCTTTATCAAATAAATCTTGGCTCCAAGTATGAGTTGGGCTTTGACTTTCTAACTCCTTTCTGTCCCGGCAGGCTAAGGCTGTTGTGGCCATTTATGCTGTCTAGCCTCTGCACCAGCTACCTCTTCAGACTATGTGTTGATGTGGGTGTCCCTCCCTTTCTTCCTTTTTGCCAAACTCACCCCTCCCCCAGCCTCTTTGCTGCAGAATGAAAAGCCTGGTTCTGCAGTTACCTTTCTTGTCAGCATAATTGTTTTGCTTTTCTATGTAGTTAGAACTGGAGATTTTAGTCACCACATTTGTATGTAACATTTTTTATTCTCTTTTATCTCATTAATGTTGAATTAGTATACTAATTTTTTTGTGATCATCCCACTATTTTTTCCTTTGCCACCAAATAAAACTGTAGATACTGAGCTTTTATACTGGAAAAAATAATAGTCCTCTGCCAATAATCAGCTTTCCTTTAGGAAAAAAATGTAGCCAGCATTCCCATTTTTTGTTGTTGTTGTTGTTGTTGTTGTTGTTACTAAAGTGTTTAGAGATAAAAATTCCAACGATTTCATATTGGCAATTTAGTATCATGCCCATATTAAATCTTTATAAATAGCCATGTCTCTGATAATGCTTTCCTCCCAGTAGATATATGCTTCATTTTATACAACAGAAATATTCCTAATTCTTGTGTGTAAATCAAATGTTGGTAATTATAATGGAAGAGACAGTTCTATAATAAATCCTTTTGTTATATTACATAAAGTCATATTTTAGAACATGTTTTGTTTGTATCGGTATATGTAAAATTTTCAATGGAGTTTTTGGAAGTCATCCTTAAATTCTGAATGACTAGAATATTTGAATTAGAGTTAAGTGCTATCCAAATAACCTTTCCAAGAAATGATGTGGGGTGGGTCTTTTGACAAGTATATCATAGTGTCTATCATTCAGAAGGCTAGAAATGATTCTAAGATGAATGAACTTTACACATAATAGACTATTAACTTTGATGATTTTACATTTTATTATTTTCACATGTTGGTCCTGAGTCTGTTAACAAGAAGTAATTTTCAAAATCAGAAAAAGATAACATCTGAAGTTCACAGTTCTTTTCTTACTCGGTCAAGGTATGAAAATACTAATGCACAAGATCTAAAGAGTAGACTCATAGCCCTAAATAATCTGAAGACTAGATAATACCAAAGCAAGGTTTGATTCTAACTTCAGCACTACTTTTTTTCTTCTATGGTGCTGAGGAGTACACCTCACAACCCAGCTGTGCTTTCCATTAGCCTTCTCTCTGGTACCCTTTCAGGTTTCATATTGCTGCTGCTGCTTCTTTCTAGTTCCCTTGCAAAGAGAAAGTCTAAAAGTTTTCTTCATTTCAGTGATTCCCCTACTCCTTAATAATAGCACATCAACTCTTACTATTTAAAGAGTTATTTACTTGGTTGCAGAGCAGGAAAACATACAGTATGGTATATTTTCAGCACAATGTGCAGTTTGAAAGAGAAGTATAATCACAGGGCAAAAGGGTTAATTGTCCACAATTCACAAAGATTCTTAGAGTTTAAATCGTTGTTTGCCAGTATTTGTCATTTTTCTTAGGTCATCTTTGAACTTTTTGTACTTTTAATTCCATAGTTGTGGAATCATCTGGCCAAAGCAGTTTTGTGCATCTTTCTGGGAGTCTGCTTCCTCAGGCCTCCTTACTCTGTCAGGGAAGGTAAAAGTACCTGAACTAAGCAGAAACTTCTATTGCCTCATTGCTAGGGCTTCGTGAGTTTCCTCACTGTCGTTGATTTAGCCATTTATGGAAAAAAGTTGTGTTTTTAATCTACACAGACCCATGGACAAGGCAAATAAATCCCTTCTGTGGTCTGAATCTTATCCTTACTCCTTGGGTAATTCAAATTTATTTGCTTTCTCATCCTAAATCTCTGCTTACAGGTGGACCTCTTCCCTCTATCTACTGAACCAAGCTAAGCAATATTCTTCATACCATAGTTAGCAATACATTCATTTTCTCATCCCAGGATCAAGTTAATAGGCACTTGGATCTTTCCTCTTTGGGGATTGACCCAGTATCTTGCTAATCTTTACTTTTCTCTGGTTTTAGAAGATAAAGCAGCCTTCCTTTTCCATGTTTAACCCTCAATTCTGTCACTTTCCCTCCAGAAGGACATTATAATTCATCAGTGATTTCTATTTTCACTTCATCTCTCTCTTTCACTATTATTACAGTCAGCACTACTAGTCACCTCTTCGGATTATTTCCCAATCCTGGTCTGCTCTAGACTGATGGATTGTTCCTCATCTCTTAAAATGATTTCTCTTTCATCTCCCTCCCCCCACATGTAGTTTTCCTAAGATTTTGTCCTCAGCTTCATCTCTGTCTTTGAACTCGGTGATAGCCATTCATTTGTATTACTTCACCACTCCCATGAGCCCATTCCATTTGCCTGCTGGATATCATTACATCAATACTTCAGATTCAACATGTTCAGAATTAAATTAATCTTTTCACTTAATCTTTCTCCAAACTTTCTATTTCTCTTAAGGTACTTTTCAGTTCAATCAAGCCCAGACCTCAGGTATCTTTGATTCTTCTCTGTTCCTCATCCCCATTTCCAGCAACCTGCAAAATCCTTTTGATTTTATCTCTGTGATTTCTTGCATCCTTCCTCTTCCCTTGTACTCACTGCTATCACTGGTTCCAGCCTATATCACCTTTCACTTAGATGATTATGATCACCTCACACATCATTTCCAGTTTCTTTGTGTGATCTTTACACACCTGCCAAAAATGCTTCCTGATTTTCTGAAATATTTGCTTATGTTTTGGTTACCTATTAATGCATATAAATAGTTTTCAGCTTTTGGAGTTTGTCTTAGACCCTGCTTGGGTCTTGAACATAGAGCTAAGTGCTACCTAAGCAACTATGCTAAGAAACAATCCAGGGAATGCCTGCAATTCTTTTGGGATGGCCCCATTGGTTCTGTTAACTTAGAGCCATTATCCCTTGGGTCTTACTGTGTTTCCTCTACATTCAAAACCCTTCAGTGTCTCACAATTAGCTTTAAGAGAGTATAAACTTCTTAATGTGCGAATCTGGTTTCAGACTTTTCATTTATTTCACTGTATACCTGTCATGTGTCCTACTGTACAGCCAAATCGGACCTCTAGCTCCTTGCTGATCTGGCCTTCCTCCTCTCTTTCTTTCCATGTAGACCATTTCATATACCTAAATGTACCACATCCATACCTCTCTGCAGATGAATGACTCCCAAAGCTACATAACCAGTATTAGTCTCACTTGTTTTGCTACTCCTCTCTGGATATAGCCTACCTTGTAACTCAGCATATCCTGGACCTGGACATAACCCCACAAACTTCACTGTTTTCTTGCAAGGAAGGGAATAGCCATTAAGAGTCTAGTTATGTGCCAGACACCGTGTTCAGCACCATACAAATTGATTTCATTTGATCTTTACATCTGTGAGGTAGATGATGGACTTTGTGGTGGAGGAGACCAGAGTCACACAGATTAACTTTGAATTGAGTTCTTCAGGACTCTACTAGGCCACCTCAGTGGTTACTGGCTCACCCAGGTTTATAACCCTATTTCAAGCCATCATCACTATTCCCTTGGATTATTTTAATTTTTATCTAATGGTTTTCTCTACTTCCAGTTTCTCTCCAAAACTTCTCTAGCCTCTTGGCTGCTTCTAGGATAAAATTCGAAATTCCTTACCTTGGTATTTAAGATCTTTCACAGTTTGGGTTTGAATCTAGATTCCTGTCTTTCATAATGCTCTTAATTTCTAGCCAAACTAAAATATGAGTTTTTTCCAGACTCACTGTGCCTCTATGCATTTCCTCCAGCTGTTATTCAAATTCAGTTTTCAAATTCCTAATCTTCCTTTTGAGTCCAACTTAGGTGCTACCTTTTTCTTAAAACATCCTTTTTTCTCCCTTGCTACCTGCAACACTGAGGTCAGTTGTGAGGTAGAGTAAAAGATATTGTTAGCCTTATTTTACAGAATGGGAAACTAAAGTTCAGAGAATTTAAATTATTTGTCCCTTTGAATATAGGTCTTCCAGACCTTCCAGCATTTTGGTTGTATACAGGTTCTGTCTTCCCCTCTCACCCATATACCCCAAAAGAAAGTAAGCTCTTTGAGGGTAGGACTATTTAGTTTGTGGTTATTTTATCCTCTGGGCCCAGAACAATATCTTGAACATAATAGTTGCTTAATAAAAGTAAATGGGTCAGGGAGGAGGGGAGAATAACTATTTCCTAATGACCTTAAGAAAATTATCCTTTACTAAGATATAGCTATTGATTATTTAATTCAACAAGCATCCAAGTGCCTACTATGTTCAAAGCATTGTGATACAAAGATGAAAAAGAAAATAAGTCTACACTCTAGAAGCTTAACATTTTACTGGGAAAGAAAAAATTTTTTTTAAAGCAATGTATAGTTATTTGAGAAGGAAGCACTAATAACTAGGATTCTTGTTTATGTAGAGGGTCTCTTTGGCAGTCTCTTGAAGACAGTGGATCCCTTCTCAAAATAATGTTTTTAAATGTATAAAATACATTGAATTATAAAGGAAATCAATAATATTGAGGTACAGGTATCAAAATTTAAGGAGGGGAAGGGCATAGGTTCCAAGTTAAGCACCCTGAACCCAGAAAGACTTTACTTAGGAAGTGGAATATGAACTAACTCTTAAAGGAAACAGGATTTGTGGAGACTAGATGATTTATAGCAATGAAAGACTGTCTTTCTGCAGGGAGTGGAGATTCAAGTTTAAGGAATTACACATGACCATTGTAACTGAAATATAGAGAACTTGAAACGACGTAATTTTTAAGAAGTCAGAAAAGGGGTAGGTGGGAGCCAGAGTAAAAAAGATTTAAAATATGTTTTTGGGAGGAAGGTAAGTGTGGTACAGTGGTTAGAGTGGCAAGCCTGGCCCTGAGTTCAAATGTGGCCTCTGACATTTATAAGCATGACTTTGGGCAAGTCATTAAATCGAGTTTGCCTTCATTTCCTCATTCGTAAAATGAACTGGAACAGAAAATGGCAAACTGCTCTACTATCTTTGCTAAGAAATTAAACCATTCCTATTTTGACTGGACTTTTGAGGACTTAAAAAGAAATAATGTGTAATAAGTCAAAAAAGAAAAGTGGCAGCCAGATTACAAAGAGTTTAGGGGCAGCTAGATGTCCCAGTGACTAAAGCAGGTCCTGAAGTCAGGAGGACTTGAGATCACGTCCAGCCTCAGACACTTAATACTTATTAGCTGTGTGACCCCCTGAGCAAGTCACTTACCCCCAATTGCCTTGCAAAAAGAAGAGTTTAAATAATAAATTGAAATTTATATTTTATCATGAAGGACAGCCATTGGCAGCCACTGAAGAATATTGGGAGAAGAAAAAATAGCAGCAGAAGTCATTAAGATGCTGTTGCTGTAGCCCAGAGAAGTAGTGATAGTGACATTGGTAGAATCCACAAGACTTGAGTGACTGGAAAGATAGAAGGATGTTGATGCCCTCAACAGAAACAGAAGTTGGAAAGAGGAGCAACTTAAAGGGGAAAAAATTCTTTTTTTTAGACATGTAGATATACTGAGTTTGAGCCACAAGCAGGATCTCCAGGTCAGGTTTGCAGCTAAGTGAGTGCCTTTTTCATTCATAACGTCAGACCATCTGTACCTTTGTGGTCCTTTGTAAATTAAATTTTGGAATAATGATCTTCCCAAACCCCTGGATTAAAGTGACTCATTAAGGTCACACATTTAGTAAATGTCAGATATCAGATATGAACTCAGTTTTCTCTTAATTCCAAGTTGGACGTGGTTTTCCATATGGACCACCTTGCTCTGTGTCTCAAGCGAAGCTTAGAAAACACATGAGATTGTGGAATGCTAGGGATTAAGAAAGATGTGAGGAAAAGTCAGGAGGTAAGGAAATTTAACAGTGTCAGTGGAAACTACAATGAAATGGTTCATACTGAGCAGGCAGGGAAGTAAAGGCAGAAGTAAGGTTGATGAACAGGTAGAAAAAAGATAGACTAGAGAGTGAGAAGTGTTGGAAGGCTTAAGCAAGTGAGATAAGTGAACTCACAAAGAAGTTTTACTGTATCTTGTCTGATGTTTGCAGCTAGATATATACTCAGCTATTGGAGGGGGGGCAGGAGACAGAAGGGTTTCCTCCTTCACCTTTACCTTTCAGAACAAACAAAACTTTCAAGTCTGGTATAGAAGCTTCCATCCTATTCTTTTTTATTTTAACTACCAAACTTCTAAAAAGGGTAGACACACACATATATAATTTTGATGTGACCCATGCACAAATTTATTTTGCTTAACTGCATATTTGTTACAAAAATTTTGTTCTTCCTTTTCAGTGGGAAGGGAGGAGGTAGGGAAGAATAGGTTTTTTTTTTTAATTGAAAAAAAATTAATTTCTGCAAGTTCCTAACTTTCTTATTCAATCTTTAGCCACTTGCAATCTTAGTTTGCAGTTTACTATCACCGCTGAAACTGCTTTCAATCACCAATTCCAGTGACCTTTTTTTCACCCTCCCAGATGAAACTGCAATCACCCATCCTTAAAGAAACTTTTTTCCTGGGTTGAGGGATTCAGAGAAAGATAGGAACTTGCATTTAGATATATAAAATGTCTTTTGGCTTTGATGTGACTTGCTTGTACAACAGTTTATTTTATTTTATTTTTAATTCTTCCTGACCCATAATTGTTCTACCTCAGAGTTTGGTTCTATGCATTCATTCTCTCTCTCTCTCTCTCTCTCTCTCTCTCTCTCTCTCCTCCCCCCCTTCCTCTCCTCTCTCACAGTTAATGGTAGAATTAGAAGTAAACTATCACCACTTTACTCAAAAGCTTTCAGTGGCTTCTCATACTATTTCCAAATTCATGCAGTCATGATTCCATTAAGATAATTACTCTCCACAAGCATAGATTTTAATCCTGCGCCTGCCTCAGTGTGACCTTTTTTTCTTTTTTTTTTTTTTTTTTAGCGTTTCCATGACGAAAAAAGTCTGCTTCTACCCTCTTCTCCTCTCATCTGAGCTGTGATTTTGTTAGCCCAACCAATTAAACGGTTTAATAAATCTCTCAATACCCTGGACTTTCCTTCCCCCATACCTCTTAGACAATGCTTGTCCTATTGCCTTCATTGTCTTTTCTCCACACTCCCATTACACCTCTCAATGCGTTAGAGTCCAGGCAGAAGTAATCTCTCTTCCAAAATACATCACTGTGTATTTCCCTTTACTGTTCTTTTAACATTTCTAGCCCTTATTGTTGCTTACATGTTTTATTATTCTTTACTAGACTTTGAGGTTCATGAGGATACATTGCTATGATAGCTTATCCTTACGTCTCCCCCACAATGGTGGTTTAAGTGACTCATTTTTCATTTGCTTTTTGAGGGAAAGGAAATAGAATAACACAGTACTAAACCTGCATAAATGGCCATTGGCTTATTAATAGTTTCATTGTAATAAAAGGGTTCTGTGGTAATAGTTAAGAACATGAGATGACTGAATTTTCCAATTTCCTTTCTTGCATATTACAGGTTATACTATATGCAGTGAATCTTAGAATATTCCTGGAATTGTGATCCTTGGAAGCTTTTATAGGCTTTGTTCACAGGATAGCATACAGATACTCCCTTAAAGAAAACCTATTTCCAGAGACTGGGAAGGGCTCCAGTGACAGAGTCCAGTTCTTGCAACTGAGAAGCTAGTATGTTGCAGTAATACAGCAAAGCATGGGCAGAGAAGAAAAGGGGAGAAAAAAACATTAGAAATAACTGATGGGTAAGAGTTCTAGCATCTAAAAGCCATCTAGAATTGTACTTTAAAAAAAAAAACCACTCCAGTCTTGAAGACTTGATAGAGAGGAGTACTATTCAGTGAGCAAGAAAATACATTACCTTTTGAGGATTGAATTGAATTGCAATTGAATTCAGTTTATCAAATATTAAATTCCTATTTATAAAGTTTGTTAAGAAATTTTAAATTAAATCAACAAATACAGAGCAGTTTGGAGGTTTGGTCATTAAAAAATAGGGAGGAAAAAACTGAACCATAAAGTAGATTCAGTCCTTAAAGTTGAAGATTTGAGGCCTTGTAGCAAATGGAGTTTTGTTTGGAAGCACAGCATTAGAGCTCTATATAAGCAATAGGGAATTAGAACAGTTGGGGGGAAATGGACTTGGGGAATGAACTGGGGAGCTTGAATTCTGGGCTCACCTCCGCCACTGAGAAACTAACATTATACAAGTTTTTTTCTTAATTTTCATGAATCTGGAGAATTGTTCTAAATGATGTTCCTTTCTAACTCTAGCTAACTTTCTAAATTTGCTAATGCATTTTATAAGCATTAATTAAAAATTTGTTTTTTAAAGCTGTACAAGAGTGTCTGTAGCAGCACATAATAACAAAAAGGAAAAACCAGGAAACCAACCAAATGCCCAGTGTTTGGGGAGTATCTGTATGAATCTCAAGTGCCATAAATAATAGTCTGTAGAAAGCATACAGAAACATGAAAGTATTTTTGTAAAATACAAATTTTAAAGAGCATGGCTCCATGGACTGCACTATTTTAAAAATTTTACAAATAAATAATCTTAAAGATCAAAATGGAGTGAAAAATATGCTATATAAATTACAGCCTAAAAATCATACTATATCAGTAGTGCTGTGTTTGAACAAAAATGAACAGAATAGATATTTGCTTTTTAAAATTAAAAACTTACAGAAACCAAATATTACACGTTTTGTTTATAATGCATTGTTCCTAAAAGCAAATATAGCAAAATTTTTATGCTGTGTTAACATCAGACTTAAAAAGATGACTGTGCCTTCATTTTTCTCCAATAGCACCTTCCAGCCAGCATGGCAACTTCATCAGAAGAAGTTTTACTGATTGTAAAGAAGGTGCGTCAGAAGAAGCAAGATGGAGCCCTGTACCTCATGGCAGAAAGGATAGCTTGGGCACCTGAAGGCAAAGACAGGTTTACAATCAGCCATATGTATGCGGACATTAAATGTAAGTCATTCATCTAAAACAGAAATTTGTTTGTTTGGTTTTTTTTTAATATTTTGATAACTGTATTTCAATAAAATTTGTCTCCTTTGTAGTCCTATGTTATCTTATTTTATGCGTTTAAAAACATTCTGAGAAGAGATCCATAACCAGACTGCCCACAGGACCCATAATACACAAGTTCTAAAGATTTTATGAACTGTCATATTATATTTGCAAGCACTTCTCAAATAACTGTATGATATGTTTGAGAGGCAGGATGAGAGTAAAAAGATCCACCCTTGGAACCAGGAAGTTATAACTTCAACTTGCACCTCTAGCTTTGTGACTCCAGGCAAGTCACTTAAACTTTTAGTGAGCTTAATAAGTAAGGCATAAGATATTTTTAAAATTCCGTATGCTTTAGTTTGCAAGTATAACTTCAAATACTTAAAAATAGGGGTAAAGATAGACATTTGTGGTTATGCTAGGAAATTCATTATATTTCCCCTTTCATTCTTCCACTTTGGTTCTAACTAGAATTTGAACCTTTATTCAGAAAATAACCCTCTAATTGTCTCAATTTGTGGGAGACCCATGATTAAAAAGACAAGATTGCAATTTAGAACTGGTCTTGCTCAGAAATAGCAACTATACTCACCTTCATTTTGCTATGACATATGTACTGTAATATTAATAGTTAATACATCAAAATAGGTAATTAAGGAAGCAGGATATACTTGGAAAAATATAAAAATAGTTGCTACAGGTGAAATCTCATTACAGTTCAAGATTCAAGGAACACAATTCCAAATACAGCCAACTGTCCTACAATTTCTGAACATTTAAAGCTTAGCACAGCACATACATTTGATAAATGTTTGTTGACTTATTGTGTGCCACACACTGGAGAAAGAAGTTTGAAGTATCCAGTAGGCAGTTGGTGATATGTCACTAAAGCTTGTGGGAAAGTCTTGGACTAGATGCTTGAGTCATGAGTAAACAGTAAGAAAACTCCCTAAAGCTGATAAAATTGCCGAGGATAGGGCCAGGGGAGGGTGGTTCCCTACAGTTAGGGAGTAGGTATAGATAAAGACCTGCAGAGGAGACTGTCAGGTAAGAGAAGAATCAAGACAAAAGGATATCACAACAACCCATTGAGAGAGTCAATGGTGTCAAATGCTACAGCTAGATTAAAGAACAGGACTTGAGGAAAAACCCATCAGATTTGGTAATTTTAAAAAAACATTGCGGAAAACAGTTTGATTCGAATGATGAAGTCACTCAAAGATGAGTATCTAACTATTCTGGGAGCGTGGTTCAGTACAAAAAGAAGCAGGTTATTAGGTGAGAAGCTGGGGAAGTCACTGTACTGAATGAGTGAGGCAATTAATTAGGAAATAATAAAATGATGGCCTTAGTGTAATGATAGCCCCATTGAGGTTGGATAAAATTAGTATGTAGTGTCCCAATCAGCATAGAGGTGATTTCTTCCAGCTATGGGAAAGTGATGGAGGCAGGGAGGTAGTGCTACTTAGAGTGGCTGAGAATGTCTTGGAGTGTGTGGAGAGACAGGCCCAAAGAAATCTAGGGAAAAAGGAGCATTTTATTCACTGTGAAATGGAAATTATAGAGGTTTGGCAGTGACAGAGTAAGAGAGAGGTTGAATAGGATTGAGAAAAGAGATAAGACAATCTAAGGTGGAAGTTTGCTTCTACATGATTTGTACTTGATGGACACAAGAATAGGGAGAGAAACTGGAGGAACAGTAGAGATAGTGAGTGATAAATTATCAAGCACAGCTTCCACAGAGGCCTAGTGGTGGGGACAGCCATGTTGCTGTTTCAATTGGCTTCTCATTCTTCACCCCCATCCCGCTCCCATGGAGTCAGGAGAGGGAGAAGGACCTTGACCAACCTAAATGGAGTCAGTGTGGTGCAGTTAGGTCAAGTCATTAGTTATTAGGATTGCCCAGGACCCCTGCCCTTACCTCCACTGGGGCTACCTGCAATGTATTTTGAGAGAAATAGTTTTTGTAACAGTGCTATGCTTGGGCCACACTCTGAATCAAAGGGGTTTTTATAGACTGTTCGAGGAAGGTAGCTACCATTTCCTTGGGAAATTATTACAATTTACTTGAGGCTTCTTGTTTTATTAATATTTCTGTAGCAATACCTAGCTTTATAGTTTTTTGAAAAGTCTACATTTTTCATATCGGTTAGTACTTTTGGTGGTGTAGGAAACTTTGCTTTTCTACATACTAGCTACAGAGCATCATTCACACAGTGAGCACACCTATTAAGCATCTGCTACATATGAAGCAGTTAGGTGCTAAAGTACAAAGTCAAAAAATGAAACCGCTGTGACCTCAAGGAGCATAACAACACTTAGAAACCAAGTACAAAATAAAAATAAAAGATAATCTACATGAATAAAGACATCAACATCTGGAGAGACCTGGAAAATCTTCATGTATAAGGAAGGTGGTGCTAAAAGAAAAACGAACATTTTAGTGCTTTATGTTTTGCAAAGCACTTTACAAATATTTCCCATTTTACTTGAGTTGTGTTTGGAAGGAAAATGGGTTCTGAGCCACACAGATGAAAAGGAAAATAGCCAGTGCCAGAGAGGGAGTGGCCTGACATGTGCGGAAGAACAAGAAATCCAGTCTTAACTGGACTACCTGGTGCCATGAAAAGATGTAAAGGTTGATTTTTAAAAGACAAGTTTAGGTGTTTATATTTGTTCCAAAAAAGCTTTTGGAGTTTGAGTAGAGGGCTTGACAAGGTCAGACCTGAAGATCTGTCCTTTTGGAACATCATTTGAGTAGCACTCTTGAATCAGCTGAGGAGAGACTAGAGTCAGTGACAGCAACAGTGACTCTTGGTGGTAGTTTAAGAGAAACCTGAAGTAGGATGGGAAACAATAGCTTTTCTGGTTGTGTTAGGTGGGAAGGAGGTCAAGATGGATGCGATTTCATCCATGTAAGAAATTCTTGTTCAAACCACCTAGAGGAGTGCAAGTCCAGTTTGTTCCTAGTCCTGAGAGTTAAGGGATGTGTTAGGCAGAATTCAAACCAAGCTCTTGATTCCAAGATTGACCTTTCTTCTACTATGCAGTCCCATATCCTGCCTTTTGGTGTGTCAAATTACACTGTACATTTCCACAGTAAAAAACAGTTATTGTCACTTGATACAGAAGGGGCAAGGGAGGTGGTATCTGTTTTAAATCAAAGTCGTTGGTTATTTTCCTCATGTGAAGTATCCTTCATTTATATTTAGCAAAATAAATTTCACATATAAAATTTTTAGGAAAACACTTTTAACAGTGAATAGTCATTGTAAGTAAAACCAGATTTGGAGCCTACCAAAAATTATCTTTAGCTGAAGATAAGAGGATCTTGTGTATGTAAACATACCATTACTGTATTACAATGAAAAATAAAATTGTTTTAAGGAAAAATCCCTACCATTCTTAGCTTCATTCTAAAGAAGAGATAGGTTGTTGTGAGACCCATTTGTTAAGGCTAATATTTCTCTATTAACATCAAAAAAATCTAAACTTTTATAAGTCATGACAGATTTGCCTTTGTTAATGAATTATTTTTAAAGAAAGTATTCTGTTTATCATGATCTCTCTGATCTAGGGCCCATTTTAGCCTTGATTATTGAAAGATAGATGAGAAGTATTCAGAGGGAGTTGTCCCTCAAGAACAAGGAAAAGCTTAGCATCTTGCATATCTCCACATATCGAAGCAGTGGCTGCTCTGATGCCATCAGCTTATGGACCTGGTTTAAAGCCATCTTTAAAGACCATCTTGTGATGCTCCTTGTCCCATAGAAGCAGGATGATTTGACAACAAACTTGGAGGAAATAGGCATGTTTACTGCCTAAAGCCCTTCAGTATAGCCACTTAATGAACACATGCTAATTAACCTCTGTTTGATTTCAGGCCAGAAAATCAGCCCAGAAGGAAAAGCTAAAATCCAGCTTCAGCTGGTTCTACATGCGGGAGACACAACTAACTTCCATTTTTCTAATGAAAGCACAGCTGTAAAGGAGCGAGATGCTGTGAAAGACCTTCTTCAGCAGTTGCTACCCAAATTCAAGAGGAAAGCCAATAAAGAACTGGAAGAGAAAAACAGGTGAAGGGCAGGGAGAAGCTGGGGAATGGCCTTGAGACACCCGGCTACCTTTCAACCTCTTCAAGTGTGCCTTGTTATTTCCCACCTAAGCTGCATTTGAGGTTGCCCACTGTAGTGATACTGCCTTCTAATAGTAAAAAGGCTCCTAATTTTTCAAATTAATTTCACATGTGCTGCCCTTAAATCCTAACAACCATTGGGGTTATTATTCCCAATTTGCAAATTATGAAAATGACGCTAAGTAAAGTTAAGTAGTGTGCCAAATATACACATTCTGTTACTGGCAAGGCTAAAAGTGGAATTCGTGTCTCCTGATTCCTAGGACCATAGAGTTCACTTAGTTACACCAGACTATCTATTTAAGGAACTAAAAAGGAATCCTATCAAAAGGGAAAGTGGGATGAGTTCTTACTTTAGATATCAGGAGAAAAATGTCAGCACCTCTAACCTTCCAGAGTGTTTTGCCTAACAAGTAAACTACAAAAATGAAGTGAGGGTTGGGACAGATTAGATTGCCTAAGGATTTGAGTTTAAATTAAAAATCAGTATAATTCTTCAAGTTGTCAATATACCTGTCTACTCTTCTGGGCAAAACAGTCACTGAGAAAAATTGTATGCTGCAGGTTTCTCCCCCTTCCACCATCTGAGGCAGTATTGTTTCATTATTACCACACCCACCTCCGGTCTAAATATGCCCTAATAAAATGCTTTTCTGCATTGATTATTAAAAAAGAATTTAAAGGGGTCCATAATGTTGACTTTTTTATATCAGTTCAGGATTGTGTTTCGATGCTTGTTTTTGGAACTTGAAACTGAATGGCACATTATTCTAGAAAGTTCAATTTTTATTTAATACATTCTATCACCAGAATGCTGCAAGAAGATCCTGTTTTGTTTCAGCTTTATAAAGACCTGGTTGTGAGTCAGGTGATCAGTGCTGAGGAATTCTGGGCCAATCGTTTAAGCATGAATGCTGTGGATAGCCCTGCAGCATCCAATCACAAGCAGGATGTGGGCATTTCTGCAGCATTTCTGGTATGTGATCTGACTTTTATTTTCAGACTTGTAAAGAAAGAAAAATTGGAGATTATGTGCCTGATAGAGATCTTTGGTAGTTTCTGGCAAGAGTAAAATGCTTTTTTGAATTTAAAATTCTTTATGTTCTCAGGTCTGTTAAAATAACAATACATATTAAACATGTTTATTTTTACTTCTGTTTTTGTCATTTGTGCTTTGTGCTCTTTAGACCAACTTAGTTATTAGGCAGTGCTCAAGTTATTGAAGGATTCTAGTTCTAAGGCTATCTGAGCTTTAAGCAGAGCAGTCTGACTTATAAGTAGTCCTTGTTCCCCCTTTGTTTTATTTTATGGCCTCATCTGTCCCTAGGCTGTTTTTAATCTTAATTAAAATTCATTATAAAATTAAGAGGAGTAGATGGGAGAGCTGACCTCAAGGCTCACTCATACTCAGTCTTGTGATCCTGAGAAAGTCACTTGATCTCTTGGTGCCCATGCAACTGTATGTGGCAGGGCAGTGCTTCCCCTGGGAGTTCCCTCTATCGTTAAGTGAAGCAGTAACTGTTTATATCATTTTGAAAGCAAATGAGGCTCCCAGGACAAAATAAATGCTCAGCAATTGTCTGCCCTTTGCCACCTTCCAACTTACCCATTTTGCTACATTGTGAAATTTCCTAGGAAGTTTGGGAATATGAACCAGACCTTTGGGGCCCTAAAAGTAACAGAGAAAAAGGCCAGGGAGGAGATGGACAGCAACCCAAATGGTTGAGAAAACCTAATAACAGTTTTATTCCCTGCACCCAGTGTTTGGTTAGCCCTCAATTGTTATTCTCCTGTATCATTTCAATTGACTTCTATTTATGCTCTTTCTCTTAGGCTGATGTCCGCCCCCAAACAGATGGCTGCAATGGCCTAAGATATAATTTAACGTCAGATATCATTGAGTCCATATTTAGGACCTACCCAGCAGGTAAGAAGTTAGTATTGGTGTGTGTGAAGTGTGTGTGGTGCAGGGCATCCTTGAAAGACAGTACCTGATTATTGCTGTTACTTCATGGTTGAAGAACCTTTTTTTTTTTTTTTTTTCATCCTTTTTAGAGCTTGTTTTCTATAGCTAAATTTATACATTGATCAGATTGAGGATTTTTCTTTTATTTTTTAAGATGCACAAAGTGAATCACATTACCCAAATCCAAGGCATTTTCTTTCATTTAGAATTATATATCCACAACATTTTTGTACTCCTTTATCATCTATTGTTTGGGCTAGATTCTATGTAATTAGTCTTATTTACAGTCTTAAATAAGACTGTAAAATAAGATTTTTTCAGGCACTGCCTACCTGTCTTACTGATTATACTCAGTTTCCTTTACAGGATCATAATCCATATCTTGCCACCTCTCTGGGGCTGTACCCAGATCTATCCTGAGTCTTCTTTCTTTTTTGTCTTTCTTGATGATTTCAAACCCCCTGAATACAGCTGCCCTCTAATCAAATGATCCCCTGCATGCTGGGCTTGCTTCTTCTCTGCCTCCTAGGCTTAACCACACAGGCATCCCAGAGAAGCTCATCATGTCCAAACAGCTCTTCATTCCGAGTCCCCCTCTCGATTTCCTGCTTCAGTCAAGGGTCCTGCCACTGTCCAAGACACCAGGCCCCAGGCTCTCCCCACTGACAATGGCCAGTCAGCAGTTGCCTCCACAGCGTCTCCTGTGCGCACCTTCTTTCCACAAGCTCTGCAGCCACCCAGGCTCGTCTGCCTTCTGCCCTGTAATTTCCCCAGTGTCCTCCAGGTGGATCTCCCTCCCTCCTCGCCTTTCAGACTTCGGCCCTAGCCGTGCACAGCCTCCACAAACTGCCTTCTCAGATTTACTGAACACTGTCTTTACTCTATCGAACTCGCCCTTCTTACTGTTTGCCATATAGAACTTAACACGTTCTATTTCCCCTTAAAGACTTATCTCCATGCCTGAAGTGTTCTCCTCCTGTTCCTCTGCTCCCTTCAAGAAGAACTTCTAGCTCCCTTCAAGACCTGATTCTCCTAGTTGTCAGTGATTCTCCCTCCCTTCCAAAAATATTACAAGTTACTTTTACTCTTTCATACTTGTCTGTCAATGTTCAAGTGTTTCTTATCTCCCTCCCCCCTTCCTGAGAGAAGAAACTTTTTTTGTATCATCTGTACTTAGTATAGCATAGCACAGCATATGTTAGTCCTTAACGTGTGCTTGTTGGATTAAATTACACCTTGCACAATTCCCTTTTACATTGTCTAAAATCATTGTCCAAAGAGCCTTTACTTAAAACACCTCCACTAATGAGGAACTCACCTCATAAAGGATTCTGTTCCATTTTTGGACAGTTATTAATAGAAGGCTCCCTCGGATAGAGAGGTCTGTCTTCCTGTGGTTGTAACCCATTATTCTTAATTCTCCCCTTTGGAATCATACCAAATAAATCTGGTCCCTTTTTCTGTGTTATGGCCCTTCATACATTTTTAAGAATTATCATACCCAGCTTGAATCTTTTGTTCTTAAAACTAATTATCATGATTTTGTTATGAGTCTCCTTTGAGAGCTTAATAATGGAAATTTGTTTTGATTTGTTTTGATTTTAAATAATGTCTAGATTCTCTATAATTTTTTTTAATCATGCAGCTTTATCTGTTTTATGTTTTCCCACAGTGAAAATGAAATATGCAGAAAACGTTCCACATAATATGACAGAAAAAGAATTCTGGACACGATTTTTTCAATCCCATTATTTTCATAGGGATCGGCTTAACACAGGGTCAAAAGATCTCTTTGCTGAATGTGCCAAAATGGATGAAAAGGGTGAGTGGTCTTGTTATATCCCTGTGAGTATTTTAATATAGAATAAGGGTTGTTTCTAAAATGATGTGAATTAGCACAACTTAGAGTTTTATTTGATTTTTAGGTTTAAAAACAATGGTATCACTAGGAGTGAAAAACCCTCTACTAGATTTGACATCACTGGAGGATAAATCATTAGATGAGGTAAGGAGAAATTGAACACTTTTATTAGGGAAGAACAGAATCCCAAATTACATAGTTTTGAAGCAATCTAAGGCAGACATTCTTAATCGTAGGGGACCTGAACTTGGATAGAATGTATAATTGATACATTGTGTGCCTCCTTAATGGGTGGCAGAGGGAGAGAATTTGGATCTCAAAATTGGGGAGAGGGTAAAAAAAGAGAGAAAAAAGGTACGCCAAATCTAGTGACAAAATGGTATGTGCTTTCTACTGCATAATTTGCATTTCAGTTTAACAAAAACTTCATGAATGCCCTGTTTTACAGTGAACATAGAAATGACAGTTTCTACTAGTCAGTAAGATGACATGCTCAAAAATAAATATTCAGAATGTACAAATCCCTGAGTGGTAGAGTGTAATAGTGATACATGGAAGGGGAAGAATCACTTCTGGCTTGTGGGAGGAGGAAAGATGGAATTGAGAGAACATAAAACAAATAAGACATTGAAAAATATCTTTAATTCAGATACTATATAACTTCATCAATATGGGAATATTCCCTCCATTACTCGGCAGACAATGTATGAATAACAGTGGCCAAAAAGATCAAATAAAATTTTCGAAGTGTTGACTAACTTTCTGACGATGGGCCCCTCCAGATGACCTCAGACTAGTTCCCCGATGATAGACAAAAACCCATTGGCTCTTTAGCTTTAGGGCTACTTAGAGATGTTGATTTGTCTAATATCTTTTCACGAATGAATCCAGGTTTTTCTGACCCTTGTGCCAGCCTTCTATCCATTTCTGTCTTTTTCTAGCTCTCTACTGAATTGACAACTTTGTCATTATGCATTAATCAGTATTCAATAGTCTTTTCAGTTAATGCATACTAATAATTCAGCTTATTGAGGAAGGGTACTCTATAAATTTGAGACATTAAAAAGAAGCCTGATTTTCAAAAAAAAAAAAAAAAAATGTGGTCCTCCTAGACTGGAGGAATACGAGGGGGGGCAAGGTTGCTGTTAAGATTTAGTTTTGTTTCTACATATTTTATGGGAACTATATGTAGTATTTGGTCTCTTATTCTTTATTCTCCTTTCCTGATTCCAGCCCACCTCTTTTTCTGGCCCTACTCTTTAGTTTACTTAATGGCTTTTATTTTATGCCTTAAGTACAAGTCTTTTGTTGGTAATATGCTGAACAATTTAATGATGGGGGGGGAGGCAAGAACAGTTTTAAGGATCAGTTATTCAACAATATTCTTTTAAACAAATGTGTTCTCCCAAAGATTAGCTGTGATAGTTGATCAGAAGGAGCCTTATTTGAGAGTATGGAGGAAAACCCTATTTTTAATTATTTCATGTATTATAACTTCTTATTGTTCTTTACAGGGCTATGGCGTTTCCCCTGTGCCATCTACTTCTAACTCTTCAAAATCCATAAAGGAAAATAGCAATGCTGCAATTATCAAAAGATTTAACCATCATAGTGCTATGGTCCTGGCAGCAGGTCTCAGGAAACAGTTAAGTTTTAATGCATATAGAAGAGTTGTAGTTAGAATCTTGAGGCTATTTCCATGTTTTTTCTTATCCTGTGACATCTTAAATACATACATATCTTTTTCCCTCCTTAAGTGACGCACAAAACGATCACAACAATGAAAACAGCAGCACAGATGGGAACTCTCGGGATTCAGACATTTTTCAACCACCAGTCAAAAGGGTAAGGTATGGGACTGTTGCTTGGAAGCACATTCAGTCTTCCTTTAACCCCTTTTATTCAGTACACTTTCCCTTCTTCCTTGATACCCATGAATTTTTAACTGAAAGGGACAAGTCCCACAATTTCATTTTATTGAAGGAAAAAGTAAAAATCATGAGGGTTATCAAATGTACAAGATCACAAATCCTGAAGCAAACAAAGACAAAAAACAACTGCCACATAAACTAATAATTCTATGAGTGGAATTATAATTTCTTTCACAACACACAGGCAGAAATAAATTGGGGCAAACTAGTGAGGCCTACTGGTAAACAAGTACTTTTTTGAGATAATACCCTTTAGTGGGATGGGGGAGGGGTCTTGATGGCATAGTGAGACATTTATATTTGGTCCTAAAGGACTCCTTAGGAAATTATTGCAGTCCTGCTTCTTGAGCAGGAAAACAATGTGATAACTGAACAATATGGTACCCAAAAAAAACATGCTTTCAAAATATCTATTTAAATCTTTTCTGAAATATATTTAATGCTCTATAATGTATTATTATGGATCTTTTAATTCCAATGGTACTTTTTATTGGATATGTTTAAAGATAAATGTAGAGGAAAGATTGTATGAGGCTTATCCTAGATGTCTATTACCAAATAATCTCAAAAGCTTATAAATCATTCTAGGTGAAGTTACAAGAATCCATTGAATATGAAGACTTGGGAAAAAATAATAGCATAAAAACAATTGCACTAAGCTTGAAGAAGTCAGATAGGTGAGTTAATCTTGAAGTTAAAACACATATAAGTGTGAATATTTTGTTAATCAATTATATGCAGTGATTCTATCCTGAATTCTTTTTTTATTTATTTATTTTTTTATCTTGAATTCTTTCCAGAATGGCTTCCATAATTTGGCTAATTACTATTATTGATGAAGTTTCTGTTTTTAGCAAAAATTCCCTTGTACAATTTTACATCTTAACTGAAAAGATTATAATTCAGGACCCCCATCTTACATCTTGTGATCTAAAGGGGAAATGAATAAGTTCTCTGTCAATTTGTTGCCTTCTTGAAAGTACTGTGGAAATTTTACCGAAATGCCTCATATTTCTGCAACATCAGGAAAACCATATGATAACTTCTGGCATAGTTGAAAGGCAAAACTTTTCAAATTGAACTATATTAATTTTTTCCTCCTTCTTCAATATTCAGGTATTATCATGGCCCAACTCCAATTCAGTCCCTCCAATATGCAACAAGTCAGGATATTATCAATTCTTTTCAGAGTATTAAGCAAGAGATGGAAATTTACACACCCAAACTAACTCAGGTAAGTAACTCCAGATGATAATTATTTACAAAGTACATCATTTCCTATTTGTTATTCTTGGTTTTACGAGAATCACAAGATCATAAAATGTGAAAACTGAAAGGGACTTTTAGAGATCACTTACTCCAAATCTTTTTTTTTTTTTTTTTTAATTAACATGTGGAAATTGCTTGATAATAGATATTAAATGAAGAAAAAAGCAGCATTGTGGTTGCTCATATTCTGTATATACATACATATGTGTGTGTATATATACATGTATGTATGTATATAAACACATAAATATGATCTTAGTGGAAATATTAGACTGAAAATTTCCCAGACAGGTAGTTATTCTCTGACTGTAGATATTGACACAACAGAATGTAAATAGATAGAATATGAAGATAGTTTTCAACATTCATTTTTGTAAGATTTTGAGTTCCAAATTTTTTCTCCCTTCCTTTACTTCCCTCCTTTGCAAGGTGGTAATCAATCTGATATAGATAATACACATACAATCTTTTTTAACATTTCCATATTAGTGATGTTGAATATTTTTCTTTTAATTAGTTGTCTTCATTTACCATGCTTTGACATTTTAAATAAAGAAATGATTGCATTTGTATTGAATTAGTTGCTTTTTTTTTTAGCTGCCCTCAAGAGAACAGAATTGTTAGTTTATTTGCTTAGTCTCTCATTCACTTTTGCTCATTCTACTTTACCAGAAGCAAAGTGTAAAGTAATTAGGCAAAATAATTTCACTTAATCCATAAGAAGGGCCCCATTTAAATAGAAGTGTTCTCCTAGGTACTCTCTAAGCCCTTAATGAGTACCCTAATATTTCAGACATTCTCCTTCTAGTCTTAAAATAAGGAAATGATGCTTATACTTGAACATTGGAGAAGCATGGAGCCTCTCTAGAATATTAGGATATGAAATGTATCATTAAATTTTGGCTTCTTTTTCCTGTTCTTCTGAACTGAAAATTTTTACTTTTATTTTTCCATTTCTCTATATCTGAAGTAACTAAAAATTCTAAAGGACAAGGGGGTTTTTTTGTTTGTTTTATTAAAACTTTATTTTTCAAAACATATGCATAAAAAATGTTTGTGGCAGCCCTTTTTGTAGTGGCTAGAAACAGGAAACTGAAGGGATGCCCTTCAATTGGAGAATGGCTGAATAAATTATGGTATATGAATGTTATGGAATATTATTGTTCTATAAGAAACGACCAGCAGGATGATTTCAGAAAGGCCTGGAGAGACTTGCATGGACTGATGCTGAGTGAAATGAGCAGAACCAGATCATTATACATGACAACAAGAAGACTATATGATGATCAATTCTGATGGACATGGCTCTCTTCAACAATGAAATGTTTCAAACCAGTTCCAATTGTTCAGTGAAGAAAGCCATATACACCAAGAGAGAGGGATGTGAAATGTGGACCACAACATAACATTTTCATGCTCTCTATTGATGTTTGCTTGCGTTGTGTTTCCTTTCTCTGATTTTTTTTTTCTTGTAGATACGATTTTTCTTGCACAAAAATGATGTGTGGAAATATGTATACATATATTCGATTTCTTAAATATTTTAACATAATTAACATGTAGTAGATATCCTGCCATCTAGGGGAGGGGTGGGGAGTAGGGGGAAAAATTTGTAACAGAAAGCTTTGTAAGAGTTAATGTTGAAGAATTACCCGTACATGTGTTTTGCAAATAAAAAGTTTTAATAATAAAAAAATTGTTAAAAAAATAATAATAATAATAATTTTTAAAAAAAACATATGCATAGATAATTCTGCGACATTAATCCTTACAAAATCTCCCTAGATGCCAAGTAGTCATATGTTAAACATGGTAGAAATATATGTTAAATCCAATATGTGTATACATTTTTATACAATTATCTTGCTGTACAAGAAAAATCAAATCATACCAGAAAAGAAAATGAAGACGAAAATAAAATGCAAGAAAACAACAAAAAAAAATGAGAATGCTATGTTGTGAACCACACTCAGTTCCCACAGTCCTCTCTCTGGGTGTAAATGGCTCTTTTCATCACAAGGCCATTGGAACTGGCATCAGTCATCTCATTGTTGAAGAGCCACGTCCATCAGAATTGATCATCATATAGTCTTATTGCTGTGTATATTAATCTCCTGGTTCTGCTCATTTCACTTAGCATCAGTTCATGTAAGTCTCTCCAGGCCTCTCTGAAATCCTCCTGTTGGTCGTTTCTTAAAGAACAATAATATTCCATAACATTCATATACCAGAATTTATTCAGCCATTCTCCAGTTGATGGGCATCCACTCAGTTTCCAGTTTCTTGACACTATGAAAAGGGCTGCCACGAACATTTTTGCACATGTGGGGCCCTTTCCCTCTAAAGGACAAGTTTTGTTTCTTGTTCTCCAGGTTCTTTCAAGTGGTGCTGCAAGTAGTACCATCACAGCCCTTTCCCCTGGAGGAGCCCTTATGCAGGGAGGACCACAGCAAGCCATAAACCGTATGTGTGTCATAAGTTCAGCTGATGTCACTTGGGAAAAAAGTATGGCAGTGGTGTGGGAGGGGAACAACATTTACTTTAAAAAACTCATAAGGTTGTGTTCATTTAAATGCAAGCTTTGTATTTGTAAGCTATCATAATGTTATGACTATTAACATTTTTTTTTAACATGGACCAAGGATAATTATATGAAGATGGAAGGAAATAAGTATGGTTAACATGAAATTTTGTTCTTATCTCCCAGAGAGAATTTTAAGCTCTGGAGATGTGTTAAGATCTCAAAGGAATGATTCTGCATAGTATTAGAATACAAAGTGGTCAGTCTTATGGATTCTGTATATAGAGCAGACAGGGGACTTGGATTTCAAAAGGCTTTAACTTTTTCTTGCAGAGATGGTGCCAAATGACATTCAATCAGAACTCAAACACTTGTATGTGGCTGTGGGGGAGCTGCTGAGGCATTTCTGGTCCTGTTTTCCAGTTAACACACCATTCCTAGAAGAAAAGGTGAGGACAGAGGAATTCTATTCATCTGGTGCACCATGGCTTAGGAAGTGATGATTTTGGATCAGAAATATATTCTTAATGGGATGAATTTAAAGTTTTACCTTAATTCAAGCTTGCAGGTTCTGAGCCCCTCTTCTATTTAAGGTGTGTTGATATAGGACCCAAAATCCCATCAGTGCAATTATTTAAATCCAGAGGGATACCAGTAACTACAAACATCAGTCAGTTAGAATAATAAGTTAACTTAGTTTTAAAGATACAGTGACTGAATTCACCAATATGATACCTTCAGCATACTTGGGGAAGAGAAAATGAATCTCCAGAGGTAGAGAGACACCAGGAAACAGTTCCCCCTAAAGTTCAGTGCCTCAGATGGATTTAACAAGCAGTTATTAAACATCTGTTTGTGTTAACCATTTATTGAGTGGGTACAAAGCATAGAAGACTCCTGGCTCCCTCTCCTATGGAGCTTGCTCAGAGTGATAAAAGG
Source organism: Myrmecobius fasciatus (assembly GCA_023553655.1). Taxonomy (NCBI): domain Eukaryota; kingdom Metazoa; phylum Chordata; class Mammalia; order Dasyuromorphia; family Myrmecobiidae; genus Myrmecobius; species Myrmecobius fasciatus. Next base: position 94,918 of record JAJPUD010002001.1, read on the forward strand.
GGAAAGAAAGCAAGAGGTTTGAACAAGAGGAGAGAATCCATCAGCTAGGAAGAGAAGGTTACTTAGGAAAAGCCTTGAAGGTCATTAAAGTTCTTTATGGGACTTTTGCTTTGCTCAGAAGACAGGTGCGATATCTGCTTGTATTGGCATTCAGACTAGGCAGGAATCTGCTCCTTACTAGTCAGAAAAGGAGATTATTCCTTCCTTACATAAGATCTATATTCGGTGCCTACTAGAAGAAGGCGTTGTAAGTGATAGGCACTGGGGATAGAGACAAAGTTGATGCCATCTCAAGTTGCTGTATTCCATAAGGAAAGGTGAAAAAGAAAAAGGTCAGGCACTGGTACCTGGAAGAGGAGATAGTGGGTCTCATGGAGAAAAGAGATGGCATCTAAGGAGAGCCTTGGACAGAGCTAGTCATTTTACAAGTTGGGAGTGGAGAGGGGCCTGCCCCAGGCATCAGAAGGTAGAATGTCAGATACAGCCGCCAGTGAGTCTGGTTCATAACTTAGTGTGCAAAGGAGCATAACATGCTATAAAACCTGGGAAAGTCATAAGCTGGAACCAGATTCTAAAAGGCTTTAATGCAAAATGGGTTTGTTGTGACCTAAGGGCAAAAAGAACTTGTAGTGCTTCTTAAGTGGAAGCACTCCCTCATAGCCATAGTGCTTTAGGAGTATCAATCAGTCAGCTCTTGACTGCTATATACACAGGGGATTAGAGACAGGAAAATCAGTTATCCAAAACCAGCTGACCTGAGTATGACATATGATTAGCTAGGAAGTACCAAATAAGAAAGAAAAAACCTAAAGGTCTCACTACCCATGTTTAACAATAAGACACAATATACTCTAGGTGTATGTGTGTCTGTCATTAATGAGTAACAAAGATTTGCACCAAGTACAGGCTGGCTGTCCTATCTAGATAGGATGGTAGAAGAGCTGGAAGAATTCAATTTATCAGGGAAATGAAATGTTCCTTGGGGGGAAAAAATGGGGAAAGTATTTCAAGGAGTAGCCTAAGAAAAGAGAGACAGAATGGAGACAGAAGGGAGGCTTAATCTGTCAGAAGACAGGGAAATGTGACATGGGGGGGATAGGGCCCGCTAGGTGACGCAGTGGATAGAGCACCAGCCCTGAAGTCAGGAGGGCCTGAGTTCAAATGTGGTCTCAGACACTTAACATTCCCTACCTGTGTGACCCTGGGCAAGTCACTTAACCCCAATTGCCTCAGCAAAAAGCAAGAAAAAGAAAAAAGAAAGGGGGAAGAACTGCAAAATGCTTAGGTCCCTTAATCTCCTTGGTTTCCTCATCCATAAAATGAGGATAATAGCACCTACCTCTCCAGATAATTTTGAGGACTAAATGAAATATGTATAAAGTGCTTGGCGCAGTACCTGGTACAAAGTAAGCACTATGTAAATGTTAGCTATTATTTAATTGTAATTCTTTTTGAGAATCTAGGAGAATAGGTACCAATTAGGAGATTGTAGAAGGGGTAACATTTGAATTATTCTTTAAAAATGGAAAATAGTATGTAGAGTCAACTCTGAAAACAAACCAGAGAATTTTCCAACTAAAGAAAATTCAGCATGTGACTACTGTAGATTGTTTTGTAATGGTTTGTGTTTTTGTTGGTTTGGTTTGTTTTTTTGTACTTGATAGGGGACAGTTTTGACCCAGAAATTTTATCAGTATAGAAAATTCCCAGCACAGAAACTGCGTCATCTGTAGCACATAATCTTAGAGTCATCTTGGACATTGAAAAGCTAAAATCATTTGTCTGTGGTTCAACAGTTAGCATATTTATGTGGATCATCTTTTTTGGTAAAACAAAGCTCTTCATTTATTCTATGAGCATTTTACCATCAGGTGCCTACTCTGTGCCAGCCATGGTGCTGGGAAAACAAATCAAAAAGAAAACCATCTCTGCCTGCCAGGAGGGTCCCATTCTGTTGGGGGAAACAGCATGTACACATGAAGACAAACTAGACAAAGTCAACTGTGGTCTTGGAGCCTCTAGCCTCATGCAGCACTACTTCTCATTGTGTCTTTACTCGTCTTTTTCAGGTAGTGAGGATGAAGAGTAATTTGGAACGATTCCAAGCTACTAAGCTCTGTCCATTCCAAGAAAAAATTCGGAGACAGTATTTAAGCACAAATGTAAGAAAACAGCTGCTTTTTAGCATTTTCTGTGTGCAATAAAATACTTAGATTGTATTTAATTTTATATTAATGGGTAGACAATCAGGTTAACAAGTGATCTAAGAAACTGAGCAAGGTAAGACTATGCAAACAGTTCCTCACAAGTGAGACTTGAGAAGATAACACATCTCTCTACAAACAGGTAGTTTCTGATGCTAACAGAAAATACCAATTTTTTTTTTACTCCAAAAAGAAAAATCATTTTCATTCCTTTTAAGTATTATCCTGTGTCTCTCTGAACTTCCAAAAAGTTGCTGCTTCTTAATCAGAAAAGTTTCTGACCCTTTAAACTTATATGATGTAGAACTACTTCTTAACTTGGAAGCAGCAAAAGCAGAAAACCAGCGGCTTCCAGATTTGACTGAAATAAATCCTGTCACTTAGGGGTAGACATTACAAGCCAGACATCTAAGTGATTTTTTTTTTTGTCAGTCTGACCCTTTGCATGCTTTTGGTGTGGAGCCAGCCACCACCACTTATTGTAGGCCATCTGCAGCATCTCCACTATGGTCCTGAGAGTTAGCCATAAACTCTGTGTGTGTGTGTGTGTGTGTGTGTGTGCGTGCGTGCATACAATACACACAAACACACAGAGTTTATGGCTAACTCTCAGGACCATAGTGCCCCATACTTCCCCAAGGTAACTTTAAACCCAGGCCTTGGGTCAAGTAATTCAGAGATAAACCTACTAGGATTCAGCCCAGAAGCAGAGCAGTGCCCTTCTTACTAAAACAGCTACAAACTCCAAGATCCTGACTCACGATTATCTTCTGTAATTCTAGACCCACCCCAGCCTAGGCAGTGCACCCAGTCTGCCCAATGTCTGGTAGTCCCTTGTGCTTTGGATGTAGCTTCATGCTTACAGCCAGAATGCTTGGTTGTACCCTGTGTCTTTCAGCAGTAAAGGGTAACAATGAGCACGGGCTGTGAGATGTCAGCAGGAACAATGCTGACTTTCCTGGTGTTGTCAAAATCTTTGGCTGTTTTTCAGTTGGTAAGTCACATAGAAGAGATGCTGCAGACGGCCTACAATAAACTGCACACCTGGCAGTCACGGCGCCTGCTGAAGAAGACGTGAAGGAGCCCTAGGATGCTCTCTGCAGCAGTTGTGGGAACACACCCTGAGCAGCTCACGCATCACTCAGATGATGCTGCAGGGATGTCTGCAGCCACTGGACTTGGGAGCTGACGCTATTGAACTTGCACATTCTGGAGTGAAAGGAGCTGTGGTTAAACTTGAAAACTGGGAGGTAAATTAAGGCAGAACCAAAATGAGCTGAATTGCAAAAAAATATATATATTTTAAAAAGACACTGTTTACTGCAGTTACTCAGGAACTGCTTTTGATTTGCGTTAAGAGCTGCTTTCAGAAATAAAAAGTAATTTTTAAAAGGGTGAATTGATAAAAATCTGAATTTTTTTATTTTATTTTTTTTCTTTTTTCTTTTTTCCTTTTTTTTTTTTTGTAAGTATATGGCACAGGGTAGAAATTAAGTGTTGTTGGGGTTTTTTTTTTTTCCTCCACTGGATCCTCACGTTTTATTGGATTCTGTTTGTACTTTACTGAAACAGGTTGAAAAAGGAGTATTTTAAATAAAGCAGAGAGAAGCTGTCGCTCTAACCATCAGGAGACAGTTGTGGTCAGAGGCATCTTCTGCTCTGTGTTTCCTACGGAAATGAGAAGCAATAGAATTGCACTGAGCGCTTATTTGTGGTTTGGGGTCCTGGAATGACACAAGGGGAACAGTTTTGCAGAAAGTCTTGAATTTTTTATGCAAAATTTTTTCAAGAGACAATGGAGCTGCATGTTTTTGAGTGTATATATGCACTGCTGAGATTTTTTAAGATGGCATGTGCTTTGAGGAAACTGCTTTTTTAAGAGTTTAAAGATCTTACAAGTGAAGAAAACTATAAAAATCATTTACTTATTTTCACTTCTTTAAGAGAAAAGTTTTTCTCCAGTCTCTACCTGACAAACTATTTTTGGCGATTCGATAATCATTGCATAGAGTGGAAAGTGTGTGAATGAAAAAAAAAAAAAAGTTAGATATGATATTGTATCTGGAATCTGTGCCATATTTTGTTCCTAATAGGATCAACTCACTGTTTATCTAAGACTTAGCTGTCTTGTATTAAAAATTATACAAAAAGTAAACCCGTTTTATACCTACTGTTTAACTGGCACATTCTGTGTTTTTTCATTGTGTCTGGTTCTTCATATCTGGTCGTGCAGTGGGTTGGGCCGCTCGTGATTTTGAATTTGAAGCCACATTGCAATGTCATATGCAGGGTACAAGAGAAAACTATAACAGGAGAAATAGTAGGGAAAGGTCATCAACATTCCTAAAGGGCAGTCAATGTTAGACCTCTATGAATCTGCAAATTTTTTTTGAAGTTCATGTGTCTCAACAAATAGTATTCCTGAATTTCAGTCAGCTTCAATATGCCTACTCAGGAGGCTTAATTGTAGTTCTTTGGAATATGATCATTGACATCCTCCAGCAGAGACTAGGAACCCATTTTGAATAAGGCAGTTATATTGCCAAAGAATTGGGTTCTTTGTTTATTATCAGACACAAAAATGTCAAATGATCCAAAACTTTTTTTTAATAATAGCTTTATTTTCAAAATACATGTAAAGATAGTTTTTGACATTTACCCTTGTAAAACCTTATATCTCAGATTTTTTCCCTTCCCCCCACCTCTTCCCCTACACAGCAAGTAATCCAATATATGTTAAACATGTACAATCTTTCTATATATATTTTCACACACAAGAAAAATCAGTTCAAAAGGGGGGGAAATGACAAAAACAAAAAACAAAAAGCAAGCAAATAACAAAAAAAAAGGTGAAAATACTATGTTAAGATCACATTCAGTCCCCTTGGTTCTCTTTCTGGATGCAGATGGCTCTCTCCATCACAAATCTATTGTAATTGGCCTGAAACACCTCATTGTTGAAAAGAACCACATCACTCAAAATTGTTCATTGTATAATCTTGTTGTCATGTACAATGATCTCCTAGTTCTGCTCATTTCACTTAGTATCAGTTCATTTAAGTCTCTCCAGATTTGCCTTCATGCTACTCTCAAGCTGACTGAGATTGATTTTTGTTCTAAGGTTTAGCCTTTTTATAAATTAGTGTTTGCTATATTTGACATTTATACAAAGAGAATAAAAATCAGACCCTGCCCTTAAGGCAATCACCAGGTGCTTCTGGATGTGGAGTGTGGGCTCATGGGGAAACAAGCAGAGAATATAATGATGCTGGAACTGAAAGAGCAAGAAAAGGACATGGTTTGAAGATGTGGATCAGGCATGGTTGGGATGTACTTTCTATTCCATTTTTGTTCAAGGCCAGTAATTTACCTTTATTGACGCACAATCCCTTTTATGTAATTGGTTTCCACCCCACTACTAGAGATTATAATATTAAGCTTTCAGAGCTGAGAAGCATTGTTAAATTTAGTATTTAGATTTTTAATCTGATATTTTCACCAACATAAAAACAAGATTTTTTTTTGAAATGCCAATTTTACATACATAATTAAATATGTTTCACATTAGTTACATTGAATCAATTGAGCATTAGGAGTTTTTTATGAACTGGGCACTCTACTAATAATTGGGGAGACGACAGCAAAGATTAAACATTCCTTGCTTCGATGAATTTAATTCTAGCAACAGCCATTTTGGCTGTGGACATAAATAGGTATAGTCATAGCAACCTCAGAGAAGGCATAAGAAGCTAGTAATACCAGAGGTCTTTCACAAAAGGTGGAGCTTAAACTGAGTCTCGGGTGAGGTCAATATACTTTTCCATGTATGAGAGATGGCATATTAGTAAAATAGAGCAAATTGTACTGTATAATTGAAGAGTTGGAGGAGTATAGAGAAATAATGGGTAGGGAAAGTGTAAAGGTAAAAAGAATCCAGGTTCTAAAGAGATTAGAATTCCAAATAGGGGCTTATATTTAATACTAGAAGGGTTAGGGAACCACGGAAGAATAATAGACCAGTGCTTTAGAGTAAAGCATGGATGTGAATGTGGAGAGACATGAATAAGTGGAATCAGTTACAAGACCATATTCAGAGCATTAATGCTTCTCTATCAAGAAATAGGTAATGTATATTCTTCATCGGTTTCCTGGAATCATGTCAGGAAAGTTTATTGAGTGATGTCCTTTCCTTCTTGGGAAAGATAAACAATCCCTAAGCTTGAGCTTACACTATAATAGGGAAACTGACACCTTTAATTCATTTTATTTTTGTTTTTTCATTTCAGTAGTATTTTCTTCCAAATATGTGTAAAGATAGTTTTCAACCTTCATTTTTGTAAGACTTTTGTGTTCCAAATTTTTCTCCTTAACCCTTCCCTTTTCAAGACATCAAAACAATCTGACGGGGTAAATATGTATAATCCCTTAAGCAGATTTCCATATTTGTCATGTTTTGCAAGAACAATCAGACCAAAAGGGAAAAACAAAACTTACAAGGTGGGCGAGGGGGAGGTAGAAACACTAATCTTTAATCCACATTGTCTCCATAATTCTCTGGGTGTGAATGGCATTTTACATCCCAAGTCTTGGTATTGCTTTGAATCACTGCATTGTTGAGAAGAGCCAAGTCCATCATAGTTGATCACCAAATAACCTTGTTCCTATGACACCATTAATTCTAATATAATTTGACTGAAATCTTAATTCCTCCCCAAGAAGTAGAAGAAACTCTGACTTATAGACAGGACATATGTGCCATTGTAAACTATAATAGGGCTTTTGAACTGGAACATTTGGATATGGATCTGGTTAAATTCAGCTGAAGACCATTTACCTGCACAATACCTCATTACCACATGAGGAAGACAAGTCTGTCGGAAGTGTAAGTGATAGCCTATGTGGAGAATATGAGGAAGATCACTTCTAGCTTCAGAATGCCCAATGTTAAAATGGGTGATAAGTAAATCAAAATAGCCCAGCATCTCGCCTTAGCAAAATGCTGATTGCTTCCAGTAGCTGAGCACTAGAGGGCGCAAGCAGACCTGGGGTTGATTATTTGAGAAAGGGAGTCAGTGCAGACAATGGGCACACACCTGCCAAGTTCCTCTTCCTTGGTGCTGTTGATGACTCACCTAAATCACTTGGATTTAATGCTATTTTAAGGAAATTCTTTGCCCTGGTCAGAACACATCTGAAATATTTGATATATTCCTAGATTTCATATTTAAGGATAAATATTAATAAGCAGTCAGAATCAATGAACAGAAAAGTGTGGACTCAAAACCGCAAGATTCTAGATTTAAAGCTGGAAGAAATCTTGAGGCCTTCAAGCCATATTTCCTCGTTTTTACAGCTGAAGAAACTGAAACTCCAGGGTTGAGTAATTTGTCCAGTTATAAAGCTAAGAATTAACCTAGCTAGACCAACCAGATGTAAATTCAAATCTTAAGGAGTCCTAAATCTGACATTAGTCACTAAACTACCTGCCTGCTTCATATCATGGGAAGATGGGTTGAAGACCAGGTACTTAGTAGAGGAAGAAATCTTTAACAGTAATTGAAGGAAAAGATACTCCATATCATTAATAATTAGAGAAAGGCATATCAAAGCAATTTTGAGATTCTACTTCCTATCATTAGATTGCCAAAAGTGATGATAGGAAATGGTTTGTTGGTGGGATGATGGGAAATGACGCATTAATTGATTATTGATTGAGCTGTGGATTGATCCAACCATCCTGGAAAGTACTTGGCCCAAAAGTTATTGGACTCTGCCTGCCTTATGACCCAGCTGTAACAATGCTACCCCTAATAAAGCTACCCCACCCCTTAGAGCTCAGAGAAAGAAGAAATGTATCCATATGTTCAAAAATATCAGCTCTTTTCAAGTAGCCAAAAAGTGTAAACTAAGGTTCTCCCAATAAATGGTTTTAACAATTTGCATTATGTCCATATTATCACAGCACATGAAATGATGGATACTTAGGAACTCTGATACATAGTTAATAGAGCAGAAATAAAACAATTTATATGACAAAACAAAGACTTTTAAGACTCAACTCAATATACCAACTTAGAAAACTGAAGATGAAATATGCTACCCAAAGAGATGGTGGAATTAAAAATGAAATTGGCATTTGCAGGATGTCTTACAGAAATGTATGTGCACTTGTAAGGGGTTTTTTATATTGTTCATTTGGGAAAGGAATAAAGGGGGGGGTTAATTGCAACATGGAAACAAAAAAAAAATAGAGGAAGGAAAAGCAATTTTACAGGTAGCCTCATGAAAGACCTAAATAAGCAAAACTATTCCAAAGGCATTTAAGTTTGAAACTAGAAGAAACAGATAATGGAAAAAATGTGTAGCTGTTTATAATAAAATTTTTATCAATGACATCTATCACACTTGAACTATTAAATCAATCAAATGTTATTCATAAATTCTACATCACTAAAAATCTTCAAGAAACCACTTGTTGACTGCTAGTCCATGAAACTGTAGCATGTAATCATATTTGGGTAAGGGTTGCATGACCTCAGAGGTTTGTAAGAAGTATAAGAAAATAAAAGTCTAAAAGAAATGGTATCCAAGATTAGATGCCAAAAAAGCATTAAGAAAATGTAACTCATTCTCTAAATTGTAGAGATGGAACGCTATAGTTTTAGAATATTGCATTTATTGTTAGGTTGATGCATTGGTTTTGCTAAACTTTTTTTATTTGCTGAATAGACAAGGGAATATTAAATATTTAATAAATGTTTATTAACTGATATATTAAGAAATATGACTCCAAAATTCCAGCCCAATATGCAACAAAAGGACATTGAGCCACTCAAGCATTTTCAGTTTTTAGAGAAAACAATGGCTCCTTAGAGATTGAATGGATCCAAGACTTACCTCTGTAGTCATAGACCTCCTTACCTGGGGGCTAGGCTTTTTTATAGCAATTATTCTTCAATTGGTCAATTCCAGAGGGGGAAATCCACATGATTGGTCAAGGGAAGGAAGTGGAACTCTGTATGGGTAAGGGAAATATCCATCACCAAAATTCAGTCAGCAAGCTTTCTACATGTTAATCAACAGGAATCTGGAGCTTTCAACAACCATCAGGCGCAAAAGGATGGAAATGGGATTTTCTTTTACATAACAGCTTCCAGGGTACAAAGGGCAGGATTGAAGAGAGGGGAAGTGCAGCAAGTCTCTATCCTCTGTCTCTTAACACAGGTTAATAAAGGCCTAAATAACAAACTAAAACTACATAGTACAAATGTATCAGTTATAATCAACAAAATATGAATGTTATCAATGTTTAGTCAATCTTGTTTTATCTCAACAGCATTAACATATCAAAAATTACAATCCTAATTTACTTGTACTTTCACTAATACCCATTAAATTACAATGAACTGAATAGTGATCAAATTGAACTAAATGTATCAATTCTCACAAAAATGATGTAAGGACAATACTTTAAATTTGAAAATCTAACAGCATGGTACAGTAAATAAAAGACTATAGAACTAATAGTCAGGAACCCTAAATTTAAATCCTAACTCTTAACACTTAATTTTGACCTTAGACACATGACTTAAAATCTCTACATTATTTTGTTAAACTTTAAAATGGAAGCAATATTGCTTTAACTATGCGCCTTATTGTGAGGAAAATTCCTTGCACATTTTTAAGAGCTTTAGAAATGAATATTATACCCTTAATATTTCAGGGATCTATAATTTTATCTCTAAATAATCCATTCACTAATTCAAAGCTCAATCTCTTTGTAAGCAAGCTATGACTGAAAGTTACCCAGCAGCCAACTTGATGATAAACCTTTCTTTCTGATCTTCATTAATTGTGAGAGACCACAACCCCTCACAAAGGTCATATTTTAAACTTTGCCAGTTTGAAAGGACCTGCTGGAGTTTAGGTCTCACTGGCATAACTTTCAAGAGACTGAATCATGAATGTAGAGAGACATTGGAGTAGAACTGTTCCCCTCAGAGTCAGCTTCTGACTTTGTATATTTCTTTTTTTAATAATAGTTTTTTTATTTTCAAAATATATGCAAAGATGATAATTGTGGCAATATATATATAGTAGATTTGCACATATTTAACATATATTGGATTATCTGCCATCTAAGGGAGAGGGTAGGGGGAAGGGAGGGATAAAAAATTTGGAATAAAAGGTTTTACAAGGGTGAATACTAAAAACTATCTTTGCATATTTTTTAGCTTTCTATTTTCAAAATATATTCATAGTTTTCATCTGATCTTTTATATTTCAATATGATTTTCCAATAGCCATCTCATTCTGGACTTCCCTTAGCGCCTGGAGACTTTTCACCCTGAAACATCACTTCACTGTGTTCATATCTTTCTCCCATTGATGAGTTCCTATTGAACCCTGTATTTTTGTTTTTGTTTCATTTTGGGGTTTTTTGCTGAAGCAATTGGATTAGTGATCTGCCCAGGTTCACACAATTTTTAATGTCCCAGGCTGGATTTGAACTCATCCTCCTGACTTCAGGGCCAGTGCTCTATTGACTGTACCATTTAGCTGCCCTTGAGGCCTTTATTTTGGAGAAAGGCCGAGGCAGGCCATCATTCTCTTCTACCTTTGGAGGCTTCAATACCATACCTCCATCTTTCTCCACTCAGCACCCATTAGTCCCTGGAACATTGTAAGAACCTAATAAATACTTAATTGCCTTACCTTGATAACTAGAATTTATTGGAGGTGGGATTCTATACTTACATAAAATGTTTCCTTGGAGCAGCTAGATAATGCAGTGGATAAACACTTCCTAGCTATGTGTGTCCCTGGGCACTTAACAGCAATTGCCTCTCAAAAATAAACAAAACAAAACGAAATATAAAATGTTTCCTGCATCATTCATGACAGGTGATACCACTAAGTGCCATTAGGTGATTTAAGTGAGGGAGGGCTGTGCAAGGGCACCCGCCTTACTTTACCTCCAATGGCCAGATATAGATCAGGGTGACTGGAGATTACCCTAGATCAAATGGGAGACCTTGGTCTTTTTAAACTAAGATTTTTAATAGGTCTGACTAAGGCAACATCCGATCAGTGATTGAGGCTAGGTAGCAATCAAGCCTAAGAGTCTCACCTAGTCCAAAAAAAACAAAAAAACAAAATCTGAATAAATCTGGGAGGGGAAGGCCCTCAGGGTTTCCAGCCACACTATATCCACTATGTCATCTTGCTGCCTTTCTGAAAAGATGGGCCTGTATTTTCCTGGGAAGAGTAGAATTAGTGAAAAATTTTAGCAATTTCCCAAAGATATTCAACCTACTACTTTCTACATATATTTGATACTTCCTGGTTGCTTTTTCCATCTTTGTTCTCTTAGTGACATTTCTACCTCCTATATAAATACCTTGGGGACTTTAAGGTCCTTGATGGACAAAAGGAGAAGCTGAAATGATTTGGGCAAATGTTTTCCAACTTTCTTCAGTTTGTAGTACTATTTCATCAGTGCTTATCCTTGGGATAACTGCTTCTGAATATGCATTTCAACAAGATTCTGCTACCTTCTCATCCAGGAACTTTCCTTATCACCTGTATCCTTCCCCCTGAACATCCTCCTCTCCCTCTTTTTCCCATTGGTCAGTTCCCTCTGGGCCCTCCATTTGAAGGATGGAGCTTGGACAGACTTTGCCTCCATCCCTCTGTACTTAGACCATCCCCTACACACACATACACATTTTTAGCTCCCATTTATGTATTGTTCTTATTAAAATATGAGATTTTTGAGGACAGAGATTGTCTTTTTTTTTTGCTTTTATTTGTATCCCCAGCTTAGCATATTGCCCAGCAAATAATTATTGCTTAATAAATGTTTTCTGCCTGCTGTCAGATATCTTGTCAAGCTTTCTTTAATCTGCATTGTATCTTTTACCTTTCTTTATTAGATGATACTGTTCATAATCTATATTCAAAGATTTTGCAGACAAATTTACATCCTAACCTACTTTTATATTTGATAGCCATCTCTGGCAAATAAGTCAGATAGATGTTTACTTATTTGTATCTTCCTGGGCTGTTTTGATCTTACAAAAAAATTTACATTGGTTAAGCTTAATCTAAGTTATAATTTTATAATAAGTTATAATCAGTGCCAATATAATTTCTACTTCCTTTTTTAAAATTTTGTATCACATATAGACCAAATATACCTGGGTTAAATTGGTGCCAAAAGCAACACAATTTTGAAAGTATTGAAGAAGTGGTTTTCAAGATATCTCAGAGAACATGCTAAAAAAAAATGGAAAAAAACAAACAATATTATCACCAAAAAAGGGACAATTTAAGAAACATCAACAACTACCCACCCACATGTCCACTTCCTCTATAAAATCTTTATGAAAATGATCTACACACAGGTCAAGAACATCCTTATTGAAAATAGAAGAAAGAATTAGACTTTCGTAGACAATTTTTTACCCAATAACCTGAAAAGCAGAGAGAGCCAGCAAACAATTTTGGCTAAATTACTCTTGGACAAAAAGACATACCTACCCAGACCTCCCACCTTCAAGCAGTCTAGGACAGTGATTCTCAAAGTGTAGTCCAGAGAATTCTGGGGGATATGAATCCCTTTCAGAGGGTCTACAAATTCAAAATTAGTTTTTCTAATTTCTAATATGGCAAATATCTATCAATATAATCCACGTAAACAAAAACTCTTTGGACAGATCCTCAATAATTTTTAATAGTATAAGGGGATACTGAGAACAAAAATTTGAGAACCACTGGTCTAGACAAAAGGATTTATCTACCAGAGAGAGAGAGAGAAATTGAACGTTGAGCCCAACTTACCTAGCTTAAATTATTTTTATACTTTAATAAAAGCTAAGCTTTCTGAGTTGAGTAGGGTCTCACCCAAGATTGAGAGAATGTTAATTCAGTCTCATAATAGCCCTTGTCCTTCAGAAGGGGCTTTAACCTAGTCATCCAAATGAGGAAATAAAAAGAAAAAAAAACTTGAATCCCCTTCCCCATATTAACAATTTATAACTAATAATTATTTGTCTCAGATAATAATCACATCTACTTCAAGGTTTTTGTGATAACAGGTGAAGTTATATGTAATAGCTGTTATTATTATCCTGAACATAGCTTTTTATCATTGAATTTTGAGGTCTGTGGTAAGAGTAATATCCCAGCTCTGCCCACTCCCTCACAAAACAAGTCAGGCTAGATTTTCTTTTAAAAGTATTGAAACTATCCCGGATATTTGATTGCTTCAGGTACTAAAAGTTCAGGTGGATTACATGGTTTCTGGGATACCTGAGTAAAAATAACCACAAGGGGCTTCATCCCCTGAGACTTTGCCTGGGCATTTCTAAGTACCTACTGCTATGTGCCAGGCACTATACTTAGCCCTGGTACAAAGAGAAGCAAAAAACCAAGCTCTTTACCAGGAGAGACAACATACAAACAGCAAGGTTCCAAAGCCAGCTAGCTGGCCCAGGGGAGAGAGCACCGGGCTTGGAATCAAGGCCTGAGTTCAAATACAAGTCATATCAACAGGGTGATCCTGAGCAAAGCACTTGGTCCTGTCTGCCTCAGTTCCCTTGTCTGTAAAAATGAGCTGGGGAAGAAAATGGCAAACCATTCCAGTTTCTTTACCTTAAAAAAAAAAAAAAATAGGCCATTCCAGTTTCTTTACCTTAAAAAAAAAATAGGGGCAGGAAGAATCAAACATGACAAATGCACAACATATACAAACAAGATGCATATAGAATAAATTGGAGAGAATTTCAGAGGTAAGAAACTAAGATTAAGGAGGACTGGGAAAATTCTTAATAGGTGGGATTTTAGCCGAATCTTGGGGAAGGGGAGTGAAGTTAAGAAGCGGAAACAAGGTAGAGCATCCCAGGTATGGGGGACATTGAAAGCCAGTGAAAGGGCATTTAGGAATGGAGAAATGGGGTATCTTGTAGAAAGAACCACATGGAGAAACTGGAGCATCAAATAAGTGGTGGGAGTAAAGTAGGTAGTAAAGGGGCCTTAAAAGACAAAGAGAAGATTTTTATATTTGATTATAGCCACGATCAACAGTACTGATTGAAAAGGTAGAACAGGGATAGGGTAGAGAACATGAGACCTCAATAAGACCCCAGTCCTAGAAATATCAAAACAGCCGAGTGGAGATGGACAGAAATGGGGAGATCAGAGGAAGCAGGGAGCCCCAGACTAGCGCAGGGATCCCAGGTATGAAGGATGGTGGCAATTTCAGGAGAGAATTACTAAGGTAATTTGAGAAGCCATTGGGAATTGTAATATTTGTACCACAGGATTTGAAAACTAATTGAATGTGTGGAAAGGGAGGAGAGAAAGAGGAATTGAGGATGATAGTTAGCCTGAGGGGCTGAGCAGATGGTTAGAGCCTTCCTTGTATTAGGGAAGTTAGGAAGAGGTTTGTGGGAAAGATAAGTGCAGTTTGGGGTATGCAGAGTCTAAGAGGAGTATGGGATATCCGGTTCTAGGTGTATAATAGGCTGTTAGGGAGGTGGGAACCAGGTCTGCAGAGAGAGATATGTGTGACCTCAAGACAAGTAAGGTTAAGCAAGAATAAATAGGAGGGGATTATGCAGAAAAAGCTGGGCCCCGGAGGCCAAGGTGTTTCTAGTCTCATTTTAAATTATGTTTACGTTCAAAGTAGCCTAAAAGAATTGAATTTAAGGGACTGGAAGTGATTTTTCTCCTTAGTAGAAAAAGAGTGCAGAAAAAGACTGACCCAAGAACTTTTCTTTAATATTATTAGATGGTCTTTAAGTAATTGTCCAGGGCAAATTTATGGAAAAACTCCCAGCTTTGAGCACGTTCCTTATGTAAATTTTGTTGAAAAGATATGGGGTGTTTTTTTCTCCTTCAGATCTTACCGAGAGATAAGCAAGTACAAGGTCCTAGAAAAGTTTGATTTTGAATGACTTTTTGGAAATAGTAAGAGAATTAAGCCCTGTGATTGTGCATGGACCCAGTCAGCCAATTGAAGAGTAACTGGAGAGACCCCCTAGTGAAAGAATGCAAACCAAAGGTAGCCCTTGGCATTTTAGGATTTCTTACTGCTGTGTTAAAAAGAACTCTGTTTGGGGGCACTTTGGGGAGGTTGTTTTTGGTTTGTTTTTTTAATATGGCATTTAAGGGACCATTGGAAATTTCTCCTCTAGGACTCTGTTGTGATTCTTTAGTCCTTGGTCTATTATGTTCAAATCTGACCTCAGATACTTGTGAACCTAGGCAAGTGAGTGAATCCTGTTTGTCTCAGTTTCCTCATCTGTAAAATGAGCTGGAGAAAAAAATGGCCAAGCATTCCAGTATCTTTGCCAAGAAAATCCAAAGGGGTCAAGAAAGTGAGAAAGGATTTAAAAGGACTTAACAAAAACAATGGGTCAGGCACTGTGTTAAATACTAAAGGTACAAAAAGAGGCAAAAGACCCCGGGCTCTTAAAGAGTTTACCAGGAAGACCCTGCAAACAAATATAAACAAAGCAAATTATATGTAAATAGGAAATAATTAACCTTGGGAAGGCACTAGAATTAAGGGGGGTTTCCACTTTTCTATAGAAGGTGGAATCTTAGTTGGGATATAAAGGAAATAAATTTTTAAAAAAATTTTCTTATGAATTATGATGTAAAAGAAGAATCAACAAAATGGAAAAACTAAGAAAGAAAAAAAGTAAAAATAGTTTGCTTCATTCTGCATTCAGACTCAGTAGTTCTTTCTCTGGATATTAATAGCATTTTCCATCATGAGTCTTTTGGAATTATCTCAGATCATTGTTCTCCTGATCCTGTTCACTTCATTCAGCATCAGTTCATGTGAATCTTTCCAAGATTCTCTGAAATCCACTGCCCATTTCTTATAGCACAATACTATTCTATTACATTCATATATCATGATTTGTTCAGCCATTCCCCAATTGATGAGCATCACCTCAATTTCCCGTTCTTTGCTACCATATAAAGAGTTGCTACAAATATTTTTTCATGTGGGTCCATTTCCCTTTTTCAAGTGATCCCTTTGGGATACAGCAATACAGGATATTGCTACATCAAAGGGTATGCAAAGTTTTATAGCCCTTTGGCCATAGAGGAAGCCAATTTTAGAAGAGATCCTGTTTCCACTTTCCCTCTGAGCTGGGAACTCTTTCTGGGACTCCCTAGGAGGGCTAGTATAGAATTTAGGCACTCTTCCCAACCCTAGTAAAAATCTACATATTACAGAAAAGCTTTCTGGGTTTTCTGTTTTTATTTTGCTCTTGCTTTGTCTCTCCTTCCCAGAATCAGGGGGGTAGTGACAGCAGTAGACCTATGAAATTTCTTCCCCTCTTGGGGTGTAAAGGAAAGTCAGGGCCCAGCAATGGCAATAACATGGTTGTTCCATGAGGATTCAGGCCCCCTCCAATAGTTTTGTGATGGAAAGAACCATCTGCCTTCAGAAAGGGGACTGTGGGGACTGAGTGTGGATCACAACATAGTATTTTCACCTTTTTTGTTGTTTGCTTTTTTTTCCCTTTCTCATTTTTTCCCCTTTTTGATTTTTTTTTCTTGTGCAGCATGATAAATTTGGAAATATGTATAGAAGAATTGCACATGTTTAATATATGTTGTATTACTTGCTGCCTACGAGAGGGGAGAGGGAGGGAGAAAAGTTTGGACACAAGGTTTTTTAAGGGTGAATGTTGAAAATGATCTTTACATGTATTTTGAAAATAAAAGGGCATTATTATGAAAAATAAAAAATAGTGGTTGTTGTGCCTCAGGGGGTGGGAGGACAGTAAAAGCATTAACCAGGAACAGAGATCAAGTGCACAAGAATAACAGTTGACCCTAGCAGAGAAAGCAATGGGACCAGTCATCACCAGTGACATTAACAGCAGACCCCAATGGCAACAACAGTAGCTCAGTAATGGGGTGTGCAGACTCATAGATTACAGAAAAGTGGACAGTGGCCAGGAAAATGGCAAAAGCAGGCCCAGAAAGAGTCCTTCAGAATTAATTAGCCCCTGGAAATTGCTTCTGGCACTAGATGCTGAGGTAGGATCAATATCCTAACTCCTATTCTCTTTGCAATTTAGGTTTATTTTCCCTTAAAGAGCATTAGCTGGCTCAAACTGTTGATATCACTTTCTGATCCTCTGAATACAAAGCAGCTCCAGAAAGGCTCTCTGATACTTGGTTAGCAGATTATGATGGGAACTCAGAAGGAATTTCCCTCAGCTCAATCAACTCAAGAGGTTCACAATGTCTATAATTATTAGACATCTTTCTCCTGCTGCAGCTAAGTAAATCTCCTTTTGTTAACTGTTGAAAGCTCTCTAAATGTTTCATTTTGTTCCAGAATTGAACCTAAATTCCCAAAGTGTTGGCTTGAATCAGGCCCAGCATAACAAATACCCAGGGGTCAATGGACAATTGCTCAGGGGGGTCTGAGAAGACTAAGGGATGGCATTATTGGTTTCTGGCAACAAGAACAATGGGAAAGTATACTTATCCCCTATGGAAAAATGAGAACAATCCCTCAGAGACCTCCAATGGGATGAAGATATGGTATCCTTCTTGCAGGGATGGAAGGGTCCTGGCTGGTGGGCTACTGCAAGGCTTCTTAAACTTTTTCTAATTGTGACCCCTTTTGCCTGAGAAATTTTTACATGACTGGTATTGAAAATAGGTATACAAATCAAACATTTACTGATGATAAATCATAATTTTGTGACACACACACACATTCAATTACAAGACCACATATGGAATCACAAACCAAAGTTTAAGAAGTTAGGGGCTAGGGAACACTATATGGGTGAGAGTACAGAGTACTTCTTGTTGATCCATGATAAGAATAATTGACTGGGGACTTCCAGGTCAATTTTAATTGGACAGAAAGAACCCTAACAAGGTAATGATTTCATGAACTAACAACAGAGAAGGCTGATAACCCTTCACCCCTAATTTAATTACTCAGCATCCCCTTCCCCACTGCCTACCATTCTCCAGCAAAAGGCTGCCCAAGACAATGCAATGTCTTGCAACAGAATTCAACTCTACCTCCCAACTCTGGCCCAACATGGGAAGAGAAAGATGGATTTGGGGTCCAGCCCCAAGGAACTACCATCTAAGATGAAAGAGTCAGAAGGTAAACAATAAGGGAAAAGAAGAAGAAAATAATTTATTAAAGATCACCGGAGGAATAAAAGTCATTAAAAGATCTTGAGCATAAGCAAATAAACCAAAAGAAAAGCTATTAATAACAAAATAAATATGGCAAAAACAGGTAAAAATTAGTACAAACATCTTGAGAGTATGACAGGGGCAAGTGAAAGATATATTAAAGATAGTGGAGTGAGCCCTCAGCATGTTTGTAGGAAGTGGATAAGGAGCCAATGAATAAAGAAAAACTGAAAAGGAAAGTAAAAAAAAATTAAAAAATTAAAAAAGGAAATAATTTAAAAGATAGGACTTTACATAATCAGCTCTAATCTCTCTTGTGAACTCTGTCCAGGATCAGCAATTGCCTATGCAACATCTCCGCTTGGATGTCCTATTCAACATTTCAAATTCAATATATACAGAATTGAACTTATTTCCCTCAAATTCTATCAATCTAATCAATCTTTCCAATTACTCAACTTCACATCCTTGGAATCATCCACAACTCTTCACTCTCCCTCTATCCCATATCTATTCATCAACCCAGTGACTACATGTCAAGTCTTATTGAACCTCCACAATATCTCTCACTTCATTCCCTTTACTACTTTAGTTCAAACCCTCATCACCCCTCAGCTAGACTATTGCAAAAGCATTCTAATTGATCTCCCTAATTCCAGTCTCTTCATTTTCCCATCTCCCAAATTAACATTCTTAAAACAAAAGTCTGGCCATGTTTCTCCCATGCTCAAAATTCTTGAATGGTTATCTGTTGCTATGATCTAATACACCTCCTTTGTTTGGTCTTTTAAAGTACTACATAATTTAGCTCCTACTTATTTTCCACACTGATTTTATATTTTTTCCCTTGAATAAATGATCTTGCCATAACTAGACAACTTACTGTTCCCTTCAAGGGTCAGGTCGTGCTGGCCTCCTCCTACACAATACTTTTCCTGATTCCTTCAGTAATTAGCATTTCTTACCTCCTCTAAAAAATTACTCTGTACTCATTTTGTGCATGTTGTATATTTATTTATCTTCACATGCATTATATCCCCCTGGTAGAATGTCAGGAACTTGACAGTAAAGAACATCTTGTTTTAGTCTTTATGTCCCATAATAGACACTAAGTAAACACTTGTTGAACTGAATTGAATCCCTGGTCTTGTCATTCTTAAAGTCAAATTCTTTTTTCCAACACCATCTTCTTGAGCAACTGTTGTCTCTTTATATCTTACTTTTTCTCTTAAGGTCCTTAGCAGTATTGAAAATATCACCTGCATCCTCGAGTCCTTCATTTTCCTCTGGATTTTAGAGATTGTTCATTCTGCAATAATGAAGAGAGCTTCTGTACTTAATTTGGAGTTTCCTAGAGGCTCTATAGGTTCCCTACTGGTCCAGAACTATAAACAAATGAACTCACTGGCTCCTAATAATTAATATGATATGTGTTTGGAATAAAGGAATGGTGTGTGTTCTGAGGCAGCTTCTGTCTCATCAGTACCAGAGACACTATTGTTTCTTCTCCATTTTTATTTTTGGAAAAATACATATGAAATTGAGAGGCTGGGTCACTGAGATGTAGGCAAAAGGCTGGCAGTAGAAGTAGGTCATGTTTTCTCTTCCCGTTGTTTGAGGCAGTCATAGGAGGCTTACCAGATGGTCACAGCAATCTGCAGTACATTCCTTATGTCCAGAACATCAAGAGATTAAAAAAGAAAAAAGGACTCCTTGTTAACATTTCATGGAAGAATTCTTTTAAGTTTCTGCATCATTAAGCCAGTAAGTGGTTGTAGATGTAGTGGAGAATCCATTTGAGCAGATACAAGGTGACAGCAAGACCTCTGTAGCAATGTCAGAATGTGTTAATTATAAAAGATGTTTTTATTTATCCCTGTAGACTCTATTATCGGGCAATTTTGCCCTCTTTGGCAAACCAGAAATACTCCTAAATTTTGGCCAGACTACTACATGTTGTACACAGGACTGAAGGGGGGTGCAGAGTATAGAATTTAAATTTTCAAAGCCATTAACACATTAATTCCAATTTCCAAAAATGTTAGGTTATAAAGAGAAATCAAATCAAAGAATTTCAGGATATGGAACTAGAAAGGATCATAGAGATCACCTAGCTCTCAGCTTCTTAAATTGTGGCTCACAACCCCATATGGGTATCTGTGGAAGTCACAAAATTATGATTTGTTATTTTTTAACCTGTTTTATATGACTATATACCCAGGGTCACATAAAAACTTCTAGGGCAAAAGGGGATCACAAGTGGAAAAATTTTAAGAGGCCTTAATCTTGTCCAGCCCCTTTGTTTTCCAAGTAAGGACTCTGAAACACAGAGAATTTAAGAGTTTTGTCCAAGATTGTATAGATAGCAGCTCTGGAATTAAAATCCAAATTCTGTTTCCACATTCAATACTCTTTCACTCTTTCTAAACTGTATAAAAGAAACCTTTTAAATCATGTCAATGTTCACATATAGAACTATCTACAGATACTCATTTGATTTATCATTTGTACAAAAACATTTCCAGATATACTTGGGGACCTCACTACATAAGATCCCACTCCATACCATGCAGAGGACTGACTAGTATGGAGAGCTTTCAGGAATTAATGAGGGTCTGCCAAATAAAAAATGTCCCAAAGAAGTACATTTCCCAAGATTCTTTTTTTCCAAAAGATTCTTAAACCATCATTCAATGAAATATCTTATACCACTAATTCAAGTATGGTTATATCCTCTTTGGCTATGGAGTGGTCCTTATTGTATTTAAGGTTTTCTGGCTTGGAGAGATCTCAGGAGGACTTTTATACTATTTTGGGTCCGTTCACACAAAGGAGCAAACACACCTTACATAATTATTAGAGGAAGTATATAATGCAGTGGCTGAACTTGAGTCAGGAAGGGTCAAGTTCAATCTTGCCTTAGATACCTTACTAGCTGTGTGACTGTGAGTAAATCAATTAGCCTTTTCTAGTCTAAATTTCCTTGTATGTAAAATGGGGATAATATGCAGTAGTTTACAAATATTTAAATTAAATTTAAATTTAAATAATGACTAATATGGAAATGTTTAAAATAATTGTACATGTATAATCTATATCAGATTGCTCGATGACTAGGGGAGGAGAAAGGAAAGGGAGGAAGAGAAAAAAATTGGAACTCAAAATCTTACAAAAAAGAAAGTTGAAAACTACCTGTAATTAGAAAATAAAGTACTATTAGAAAAAATAATAAAGTGCTGTGTAAATGCTATTATTGTTGTTTCAGTAAAGACTAAATTCATCTTAATCTGGCTTATAACTTTACAATTCATTAATGGAATGTATGATTCTTGGGAACCTAAATGGTAGAATGGGTAGATAGGTGGAACTCCAAAGACCATGCAGTCAAGCAGTCAGGAATTCAAATCCTCCCTCTCACACTAGCCACATGATCTTGTTTCAGTCTCCCCACATTTTCTATAAAAATGGGAATAATAATGTTTTATAGAGTCGTTTTGAGGGTGAAATAACATGTATAGCGCTTTACAAACTTTAAAGCAGCATCTAAATGCTAGCTATTATTAAGCTGGTCTCCTTTGAGCCTGATCCCATCAGTCATATGATATTCTGCTGCCTGGGTTCAGGGCCAAGATCTTCAGCTTCTGCTCCCCAGCACTCAGGACTGTCTTGAGAAGGCAACACAGACGTGCTTAGAAGGGAAAGAACAGCGTGGGAGGAACTGAGGTCCACGATGAGTCATGGCTGTATTTTTTCCCTTTAGCTAAACCTTTCCATGAAAACTTTGCTGGCTCCCCATAAGAAACCAATGATCCTGGTTTCCTCTGTCCTTAGCCCCCGACACACCTGTCCCTCTGCCTGCCACAATAGACAAAGCTGCTAAGAAGGAAAGCCTCCATACTCTTCCCCATGGCTCTGGATTGCCCTGGGTTTGGGACCAGCCAACACTGTTCTTAGGAAAGCTCAGCGTCCTCCTTTATTTTTAGGATTGTTCAAGTGTCAGAGAAAAACCAAAGATACAAAACAGATTTTTCTTTTCCCATCTGGCTGGCTGCCTGTCATCTCTTTGGGTTGCCTGGGTATTGGGTGATTGGGAAGAAGAACTGACATCTCTGATCAACTAGTGGTCATTTTCACCAGCCTAGAAAGGGGCAAGGGTTTAAAGGCCAGAAACGCCCCTTAGGATTGTCAGCGTCCACCCAGGGGGTTCCATCAGGGGAGTGTGTAGAGTGAAAGTCTGCTGACCAAAGGGGATTCATTTGGAATGGACCGGAAGGGGGTATTCGGGTAGCTGGAAAATTTCAGAACAGAGAGCAACATCCTAGAGGCTACTTCCTCCCAACACACACATACTGTGGGGGGCTCACACCAAGCAGGAAGTCACCAGCAATCAACTCTCTGTTCCTGGGGCCTCCAAGTATCCAGCAAATCAAGGGACATTCCTGCACTCAGTTATAAAAGGAGGCTTTCGGTCTGAAACCTGAGCTCCAGCTGAGACCAGGCCCCTGAGGGGAGGCTTTGGGCAGTGGTTGTCATAGAGATGGAGCCTCCGGGTGCCTGAAGACCACAGGCTACTCTGTGTGTGTGTGTGTGTGTTTGTGTGTGTGTGTGAGAGAGACAGAGAGACAGAGACAGAAACAAATATCCAGAGAAAGAGATAGAAACACAGAGACAGAGAGAGAGAAGAGGAAAGACAGAGTAAAAGAGTGGAAAGAGAGACTCAGACAGAAATACAGAGGGGGGGAGGGAAAGAGAGACAGACAGACAGACAGACAAAGAAAGAGACAGAGAGAGACAGAAAGGAGAGAAACAGAAAGGGGAGAGAGACAGAGACACAAAGAGACGGAGAGACAAAGAGGAGAGAAACAGAAAGGGGACAGAGACAGAGAGACACAAAGAGAGACAGAGAGACAAAGAGGAGAGAAAAAGGGGAGAGACAGACAGACAGAGAGAAGAGGAAAGAGACAGAGAAAGTAAGAGAGGGGAAAGAGATTGAGAGAGACAGAAACACACACACAGAGGGGAGGAGGGAGAGAGACAGAGACAGAGAGGAGAGAAACAGAAAGAGGAGAGACAGAGAGAGGGATTCAGAGAGAGACAGACTGCGAGACAGAGAGATTGGTTGGAAGCACCATGTGAGCCCTCTCTCATAGAGGAATAAATCTGGAGTAGAACAGTCTCCGGTTTGTTCAACTTCCAGGGCTGGGAGGCGCGACACGTTGCCAAAACCGAGCCGCCAGCCCACGAAGAGCTGTGGAAAAAAACCAAGAGCGAGAAGAGGAGTGGCGAGAAGAGAAGGAAGAGCCCAGCCCCGGGAACAGCCGAACCTCCCCTCTGCTCAGCCTTCGCTTCTGGGGAGCCGCGGGGGCCGACACCTTCTGGGAATACCCTTCTCTGGGCTACCGGGTGGGAGGAGGAGAGGTTCTCGGGAGGAACCGGGGCAAGTATAAGACAACCGAGAAACAAGGGCTGGGACCCCGCTGGATCTCCCGGGCTCCTTCAGTCCCCCCTAGTTGTTTTTTGGTTTTTTTTAAGTAAAAAAGATAAAAGTTTAAAGTGCTCTTGGACATCACCCAACCCCAGCAAACACCATGGTGCAAAGGGCAGCCCTTTAAGCTTTGCATGATAAGGACTCTGGAAGAGCGTTTAATTTAGAAAGCTGATAGAATGCTCCAGGTTAAATTAGAGAATCCTAACCTTATAATCTTTTTTTTTCAATTTATTTTTAATAGTATTTTATTTTTCCAAATACATGCAAAGATGGTTTTCAATATTCACCTTTGCAAAAGCTTGTCTTCCAAATTTTTCTCTCTTTCCCGCCCTTCCCCAAGACAAGTCATCAGACATGTACAATTCTTCTAAACATATTTCCATATTAGTCATGCTGTTCAAGAAAAATCAGCTAGATCTATACATCTGTTTTTTATCAAAGCTTTTTATTTTCAAAACATAGGCATGGATAATTTTTCAACATTAACCCTTGCAAAACTTTGTGTTCCAATTTTCTCCCTTTTCCCCCCACCTCCTCCCCTAGATGGCAAGTAATCCCAAATGTTAAACATGTTAAATCCAACATACATATGTTTATTTATACAATTATCTTGCTGCACAAGAAAAATTAGATCATAAAGGGAAAAAAAGAGAAAAAAATGGAAGCAAACAACAAAAAGAGTGAAAATGCTATGTTGTGGTTACCCTCAGTTCCCACAGTCCTCATCACAAGTAGATCTATACTTTTTTTTTTTTTTTTTTTTTTTTTTTGCTTTTTTGCTGAGGCAATTGGGGTTAAGTGACTTGCCCAGGGTCACACAACTGGGAAATGTTAAGTGTCTGAGAACAGATTTGAACTCAGGGCTGGTGCTCTATCCACTGCTACCTAGCTGCCCCAGATCTATACAACTTAATGGACCTCAGTGACCACCTTGAAGATGAGGAAACAGAGGCCCAAGGAGATTAAGTAATTGAGTGGCAATATTTGAACCCAGCTCCTTTAATTACAAAGTCAAGATTCAGCAGCTGTGTCCTGAAGTGCCATGTCAATGTTAGCTATTATTATTTCTCCTGTGCTAAACGTCCCTCCCTCCCATTTATTCCTCCTTAATCCAGGAGATTGTGGCATTTTTGCCTTAGGTTACCTAGGTGCCAAGATGAACATGGAACAGGTCTAGGCAGATCCTTTGTCTAGCAAGCCATTGTCTAGTGTGCCTATCCCTACTTGTAGGGTATTTGTTTAAAGAGGTTTTTCAGTTTGCAAAACCATGAGACACCTAGATCAAAGATGGAAGAAAGGGGTACAGTAAATAGAGCATTCACTTTGGAATCAGGAGGACCTGAGTTCAAATCCTGTCTCAGTCATAGTTGCTGAGTAACCCCGGGGCCTTGTAAAAAAAAAAAAAAAGAAGAAGAAAAAAAAAGAAAGAAAAGAAAAAAAGAAAAATGGCAGAAATAATATGTATAATCTAGACTAGTGATGTCAAACTCAAAGATAAACAGGGCCCCTAATCCACACAAAAAGATTACAGAGGGCTGCGTATTAACTTGGAAAATTGCATATTAATATGAATTATGTTTTATTGTATTTTTGCATATTTTTCAAATGTTCCTCAACTAGATTTTAATATGTCTGGGGCCTTCAGTAGTATTATGAGACACATTTGATACCTCTGGAAAAGGAAAGCTCATTACACTACGAATAAAAAAGGCCTGAATTCTAATATTGGCTCTACCACTAACTGAAGAGCCCAAATACCAGGTTCCTTTGCCATTTGGCTTCCCACCAAGCTGTGGAGTTTCTGGCATTCAGACCCAAGCAGAGATTCAGTCTCCAAGCCTGCCTTGTCCCTGCCTGGGGACATCAAATCAGCATCCTTGTTTGAGCCTGAAACACAGACACCCTGACTTATTTAACAACAGATAAGCCAGTGAGATCCCAGTCTGTAAAGCATGCACAGAGATGCCCTTTCTGGTTGGTTCTACTGAACACGAGCAATATTCTCTGCCCTCCGCCAATCTAACACGTGCAGCTTTGTGAAGCTAATTTACTGCCAAGAGTGACTAAGTGGCCGTGATGATCTCTGGGATGATGAACAGTCTTCTGTTCACTGAGCTGGAACTGAATTCACATATAAATGGATCAATAAGCTCCTCATCTGGCTTTTTAAACATGATCCCGGTTAGGTGTCAGAGAAGCTGGAAGGAGATTTGCTTCAGTTCTGCCAGCAGTGACCAGGAGCAAGATACCGAGTCCTTTGAGGAACATATTGGTTGGGGCTCCCAAATGATAATTTTTGAATCTGTCTGGGCTATAGAAAACTGAAGGGAGAAGTAGCTAATTGCCCACTGGGTATCTATTCTGCCTGTAGGAGGAGCAAGGATTGAGGGAGCTAATAAGAGGGGGTACTATACTTACTACTGAAAAGTGGGGAACAATCTACTTTTTTTTCCTGAAGCGATTGAGGTTAAATGATTTGCCCAGGGTCACACAGCCAGTCTCTGAGATTAGATTTGAACTCAGGACCTCCTGATCTCAAAGCTGGTGCTCTATCCTAGCTGCCCTGAAATAATCTATTCTTTAAAATTTAGCCAACTCCTCATTTCGAATCCAAGGCTTCCTAAGAAAATAATCAGTTTGCCTGATATCACTCCCAAGTTCCACAATCCTTTTTTGCCCAGCTTTACTCTTCTCCATTCCCTACCCAGATCTTTCTTGATTTTTCAGTTTGTTAGGGCCCTAACCAGGTAGTTTGTGTTTATTTTGTCTGTGTCTTATATTTACTTATTTATATAACTTTTGTCCTATTTAGTAAAACATATACACTTTGAGGGCAATTACTAATTTGCTCTTGCCTTTGTATACCCAGGGCTTGGAACAGTGTCTGGCCCTTTGGGGGGCCTATATCTGTGATTTCCTCATTGTGAAAAAACTATCCAGTTAGAAGCTTTTTCCATGTTGTTCTGGCAATATACCAGTTCATTGGAAGTTGGAACTCATTGTATGACCTTTGTTCTACAGTTAAAGTAGCATGGGTAAATGTACAAAAGCTTTGATTCCTGAGCACAATTGGCTCCCTTTTCCACCCTCCACCAGTCCCTGCTGGAATAGGAAGAGGTTGGCATTTGTTAATGTAATCCTCAGCCTAAAGTTGTCACAAACTCTACATATTTATTAAATGCCTACTCTGTGCAAAACACTGTGCTAACTGCTGGGAGATAACTAGAAAAGATAGTCTCTGATCTTAAAGAGTTCACAGTCTAGGAGTAAAGGACAACATTTAAACAACTTAAAAAAAATTATGGGGGCAGCTAGGTGGCAAAGTAGATAGAGCATGAGCCCTGAAGTCAGGAGGCCCTGAGTTCAAATCTAGTCTCAGCACTTAACATTTCCTAGCTGTGTGACCCTAGGCAAGTCACTTAACCCTAATTGACTCAACAACAAAAAAAACAGTGAAAAAAAAGATTTATAAAAGTTAAATTGGAAATAATCAAAAAAGAGAAGGCACTAGAATTATGGGGCATCAGGAATGATTTCTTGTAGTAGGTAGATCTTGGCTAGATCTGTTTTTTATTAAAGCTTTTTATTTTCAAAACATATGCACCGATAATTTTTCAACATTAACCCTTGCATAGCCTTGTGTTTCAGATTTTCCCCTCTTTCCCCCCATCCCCTCCCCTAGATGGCAAGCAATCTACTATATGTTAAACATGTTAAAATATATGTTAAATGCTCTTGTCTAGATCTTGAAGGAAGCTAGGGCTCATACAAATTGGGATAAATTCTTGGACCCTAATCTCAAGAAACTTATTTTTTTTTCTTTTAATTTTCTTTTTTTTATTAAAAGCTTTTTATTTACAAAACATATGAGTGATTTTTCTATATTGACCTTTGCAAAAACTTTTTTTTCCCCCAAGCTTTTCCCCTCCTTCCCCCCACTCCCCACCCCTAGATGACAGGTAATCTAATACATGCTAAATATGATAAATTATATGACAAATACAATACATGTATACATATCTATACAGTTATCTTACTGCACAAGAAACATCAGATCTAGAAAGAGAAGAAGAAAAAACAACCTAAGAAGGAAAACAAAATGCAGGGAAATATTCACAAAAAGCATTAAAATGCTGTGTTGTGGTTCACATTCAGTTCCCACAGGCCTCTCTCTGGATGTATATGACTATCTTCATCGCTGAACAACTGGTTTGAATCACATTATTGAAGAGAACCATGTCCGTCAGAATTGATCATCGTATAGTCTTGTTGCTGTGTATAATGTTCTCCTGGTTCTGCTGATTTCACTCAGCATCAGTTCATGCAAGGCTCTCCAGGCCTCTCTGAAAACCTCCTGTTGATTGTTTCTTACAGAACAATAATATTTCATAACATTCATATACCATAACTTATTCATCCACTCTCCAATTGATGAGCATCCTTTCAATTTCCAGTTTCTTGCCACTACTAAAAGGGCTGCCACAAACATTTTTGCACAAGTGGGTCCCTTTCCCTCCTTTAAAATCTCTTTGGGATATAGGCCCAGTAGAAACACTGCTGGGTCAAAGGGTATGCACAGTTTGATAACAAATTGCTCTCCAGAATGGTTGGATCCGTTCACAGTTCCACCAACAATGTATCAGTGTCCCAGTTTTCCCACATCCCCTCCAACAGTTATCATTATCATTTCCTGTCATTTTAGCCAATCTGACAGGTGTGTAGTGGTATCTCAGAGTTGTCTTAATTTGCATTTCTCTGATCAATAGTGACTTGGAGCACCTTTTCATGTGACCGGAAATAGTTTCAATTTCTTCGTCTGAAAAATTGTCTGTTCATATCTTTTGACCATTTATCCATTGGAGAATGGCTTGAATTCTTATATATTTGAGTCAATTCTCGATATATGTTAGAAATGAGGCCTTTATCAGAACCTTTGGATGTAAAAATATTTTCCCAGTTTACTGCTACCCTTCTAATCTTGTCTGCATTCATTTTGTTTGTACAAAAACTTTTCAACTTGATATAGTCAAACTTATCTATTTTGTGATTAATGATGACCTCTAGTTCTTCTTTGGTCACAAATTCCTTCCCCCTCCACAGGTCTGAGAGGTAAACCATCCTACATTGTTCTAATTTGTTTATAATATCATTCTTTATGCCTAGATCATGAATCCATTTTAACCTTATCTTGGTATATGGTGTTAGGTGTAGGTCAATGCCTAATTTCTTCCATACTAGTTTCCAATTATCCCAGCAGTTTTTGTCAAATAGTGAGTTTTTATCCCAAAAACTGAGGTCTTTGGGTTTATCAAACACTAGATTACTATTGTCATTGAGTATTTTGTCCTGTGAACCTAACCTATTCCACTGATCCACTATTCTATTTCTTATCCAGTACCAAATGGTTTTGGTGACCACTGCTTTATAATATAGTTTTAGATCTGGTACAGCTAGGCCACTCTCATTTGCATTTTTTTTCATTAATTCCCTTGAAATTCTTGACCTTTTGTTTTTCCAGATGAATTTTGTTGTTATTTTTTCTAGGTCAGTTAAATAATTTCTTGGGAGTTTGGTTGGTATGGCACTAAATAAATAGATTAGTTTAGGTAGTATTGCCATCTTTATTATATTCGCTTGACCTGTCCAAGAGCACTTGATGTTTTTCCAATTGTTTAGATCTGACTTTATTTGTGTGGAGAGTGTTTTGTAGTTTTGCTCATATAGATCCTGACTTTCCCTTGGCAGATATATTCACAAATACTCTAATTCCTTTATTCTCTTTTTCTTGTCTTATTGCCAAGGCTAGCATTTCTAATACAATATTGAACAGTAATGGTGATAGTGGGCAACCTTGTTTCACCCCTGATCTTATTGGGAATGGTTCCAGTTTATCACCATTACATATGATGCTAGCTGATGGTTTTAAATAGATGCTACTGACTATTTTAAGGAAAAGTCCATTAATTCCTATACTCTCTAATGTTTTTAATAGGAATGGATGTTGGATTTTATCAAATGCTTTTTCTGCATCTATTGAGATTATCATATGTTTTTTGTTAATTTGGTTATTAATATAGTCAATTATGTTAATAGTTTTCCTAATATTGAACCATCCCTGCATTCCTGGTATAAATCCTACTTGGTCATGGTGTATTATTCTGGGAATGATTTTCTGTAATCTCTTTGCTAATATTTTATTTAAGGTTTTTGCATCAATATTCATTAGGGAGATTGGTCTATAATTTTCTCTGTTTTTGTTTTACCTGGTTTAGGTATCAGTACCATGTCTGTATCATAAAAAGAGTTTGGTAGGAGTCCTTCATTCCCTATTTTTTTCGAATAGTTTATGTAATATTGGAGTTAATTGTTCTTTAAATGTTTGGTAGAATTCACATGTAAAACCAATTGGAAACTAAATAATTTTATCCTAAAGAATGAATGGGTGAAATAGCAAATTACAGACACAATTACTAATTTCATCCAAGAGAATGACAATAATGAGACAACATACCAAAATTTGTGGGATACAGCCAAAGTGGTAATAAGGGGGAATTTTATATCTCTAGATGCTTATTTGAATAAAATAGAGAAAGAGAATATCAATGAATTGGGCTTGCAACTAAAAAAGCTAGAGAAAGAACAAATTAAAAACCCCCAATCAAATACCAAACTTGAAATCCTAAAAATAAAAGGAGGTGATCGGTGGATTGTTTCAATAAGTATTTTGCCTTCTGGGTCTAAAATATCAGGGCAGTTTTCTTTTATGATTTCCTGGAAGATAGTGTCTAGGTTCTTTTTTTCATCATGGCTTTCAGGAAGCCCTATAATCCTTAGATTGTCTCTCCTAGATCTATTTTCCAGGTCAGTTGTTTTTCCTAGGAGATATTTCATGTTTTTCTCTATATTTTCATTTTTTTGTTTTTGTTTGACTGATTCTTGAAGTCTTGATGAGTCATTCATTTCCAATTCTTCGATTCTAATTTTTAATGTCTTATTTTCTTCAGTTACTGTTTTTAGTTCCTTTTGCAATTGACCAATTACATTTTTGTTCATTGCATTCTTTTTCCATTTTTTCTATTTTATTTTGCAGTGATCTCATTTCGCTTCCCCATGTTTCTTCTAACTCTCTTTTAAGATTTTTTATGCAATCTTCAAAGAAAGCCTTGTGACATGGAGTCCAGTTTGTGTCTCTCTTTGGGGCTTTTTCTGGAGTTGCTTTACCTTTAGGGGCCTCAGGATTTGAGGTGTGTTCTTCCCTCTCTCCATAAAAGTTGTCTATGGTGAGAGCTCTTTTTGGTTTTTTATTCATTTTTTTTAAAGGTATGAGGTCTGTTTAAGGCAAAGGTGGGACAGCTGCTTTAATTTGCCCTGGGGCAGTTCTGCTGATTGAATTATTTCAGGTGCTGATCAGTCCTACTGATTGATCGCCCTAGGGTGCTGTCTAATGGCAGCTAGGTCCAATGCTCATCAGGGGTTCAGTGGTTCACAATCTACCCCCCACAAAAGGCAGACCCCCCCCCCCAAACCACCTGCCCACAATCAGGACAGATTGGCCCAAGAGGCCCGCAGAAGACTCCCAGGTGTGTGAAAAGCACAACACTCCCACTCCTGTTCTGTCTTCTATTCCAGCTCCCTGGCCCAGCTCCCTGCCCTGGTCTCCCTGTGCTGCAGTCTGGGTTCAGCAGACCACCCCCCTGCCCAATTAAGACAGACCTGTTTTGAAGTTTTTCCAGAGTATCTTCTTCTAGAATCGTGTTGTCCTCCAGATATTGTGGATTTTTTTGCTTCAAAATCAGTCTAGAGGCTTCATATGTTGTTGTTTTGAGGGAAGGTTCATCTTATTTTTTTTTAACTTATTTTCCCATCTTGTTAACTCTTGACCTTAGAGTTACTTCCTCCAAGAAATCTCTCTTACTGTGTAGATCTGGATTTGTCTTGAATTCAAAATTCTCCCCCACAGCCCAGGAACTATCTTCTTAGACCACATAGGCAAGTCTTTTTTCTGCTATGGGCTTCTATAGGACATCTATCATATCTTTGATGGATTCTCAGGTACTCTCTTCTCAGGCTACATGCAAATGAATGATTGTCTTTGCCATATGCTTCTGCCACAAGTCACTATCAACTTTATCAACTTCATCTAAGGGGTAAAGGTTTCTGTCATTCTACTCACCATGCCCAGAACACACTTTAGCCTGCCTTCTGAACCAAGGAAAATAAAAAGTTCGAGAGAGAAAGTTCATCTATCAGCTTATTTTTACAAAGAGCAATTCTGTTGATAAGAGTCCATCTTCCTGAATCCAACTAAAAGCCATTTCTTATATATTCTCATCAAAGTACCAGTGGATATTCCTTGGAAGGGGAAGGACTCTTCCAATTCCCTCAGACAAAACAACATATCCTATAATTTAAATAATTGGAAAATTCATTAGATTGGTTAGGAATCTCTGTGGTTAACACCATACTCCCTCTTAACTGTCTGTTTACCCCTTCTACCAACCATCCATGGCCTCCAAAATACCTAGTGTCTAACTTCCAGGTGATACATAATCAGATCTTTGAATTCATTAGTATGGGGATTTTCCACTATCCACTTTTTACTTACATACTTTACTTAGATTTTAGGGAATTATCTAAGCATGTAGTGATTAAATAACTTGCCCAATTTAACAGCTATTAAACAGCAGAAGGGAGGTTTGAACCCTAGGACTTCCTGACTCTGAAGTCAGTCATCTGCTATGCGACATAGTCTATAACTTACTCTTAACTTAATAGGTATATATGGAAACTAGGTGGCTCAGTGAACAGAGAGACATTTAATATGACACTTTTACATTAGGGGAAGACTGATCAAATCTAGTCTCAGATACTAGTGGTGTGATCCTGGGCAAATCACTTAATCTTTTCTGCCCCAGTTTCCTCATCTATAAAATGAGTAGAGAAATGGCAAACCACTTCTGTATCTTTGTCAAGAAAACCCTAAATGAGGTCTCAAGAATTGAACACAATTGAAATGAGTAAACAACAAAAACAAAATATGGGAAAGTATACTAAGCCTGTAAGACAAGAAAGGCTTCTTTGCTGCTTACTAGGTACATGATCACAGTTTCCTCATTTGCAAGAAAGAGAAAATAATATTTATAACTCCTATCTTCATTGTCATGAATCTTACATTAAATGACAACTATTTAAACCTTATGCAAACCTTAAAGTACCTTATACATATCATTTATATAAATATAAATGTATTTGTCTCTGCCCTGTGAGGCAAAGAATAAAATATTCCATCCCTAATGCAGTAATGTCTACCCCTTAAGAAACAGAACCAAAACTGAAACATATTTATTGACACTAAAGCTTTAAAAATCTTTGTTGGATCTGGATATATCAAAGCCACAGTGTCTACTCTTTTGCTAATACATATGAATTCCTTGTGAAACTTCAATCTCAAACTGTTATTTACTCAAATATGGGTAGTCCTCATTCAGTCCATAGATCTATTGGGAGCTATTAAATGAGACCCTTTTAAAAAATAATTTTATTTATTTAATATTTCATCCCAGTTGCCTTCAAAACAAAATTTTTTATATATTTGGTTTTTTCAAATTTTTGAATTCTAGGTTCTCTTCCTTATTCCCATCCATAATTAAGAAACCCCTTGTAAAGTTATGCAAAACATTTGTACCAAAGTTAAGTAACAATAACAAAACAAAACATAGAACTCCCATCCTAATGAAAATAAAAATCTTTAAGGAAAATTAAGTTAATAAAAGAGAAAATAAATGAGACCCTTGTATGTCAATTTAATGGTTGACAAAAGGAAAAAATATATATACATATATATCTTCAACAAAGATTTGCATTGAGGATACCAGGATACCACAATTTAATTTAGCTGAACAAATTTCTCTTGCCTCAGACTTGCTCATTCTGTTCCACCAGTTAGGCATACTCTTGGATGTTTTGTACTCAGACCACCAGGAAATTATGCTAAATAATTAAGCCATTAGTCCACTAAACCAATCAATTCTCCTTGTATGATTTCAAAACTTTTTAAGGAAAAGCTAGCCTGATTTGCATGGAGAGGGGAGATAGTTAGGAAATTGCTCCTTCCATGTTCTACCCCTTAATGGTAAGAGCCTTATAATCTTCAAGACTTTCTACGATTTAAATAAAGGACTTGTGGCTGCTACTGTCATCCTTGAATTCAGAAACACAAGAAGCCATGGGTAAGAAATAATTTCCCTATGTCATCACCCAATGTTTCCTGGCCCATTATCCAGGGAATCTTCATAAAGTTCATGTGGGACACTTCTGATTAGCTTCTCAATCATCAGATATTGCATACACACACACATACACATAAATGTATGTGCATAATATAAATCTATATTTAGGGTATCCCAGTAGTCTTAGTGTAGTTTTAAGTTTGAAAGGGTAGATGAAGAAGAATGAGATACACCTATTAAATAGCTAAGATGTTTGGGATACCTTGATGGAATATATGTGTATAAATATACATATATGTATACATATGCACAAACATATAAAATAATTCCTTTAGCATAGTTATTAGATAATACAAAAATTCCAGGAATATGCCTTGGTTTTCATTTATAAATAGCTGGGCTCTATACACACTTCTCAACTGACTAGTTATATTCATATACAATGAAGACTACCTAAATGTTCACCTTTATTGTCATCTCCATAAAACCTTTCTCCATTCATACACAAATATTATTCTCATAAAGCTGGAAGGGTCTTCTTTAGGTAGACCTCTCGCAAGACAATTTATTGATGACTATTAGCAATACAAAAACATCAGGTCTCAGTGAAGTCAGAACACATCATCTGTCCCTTTCTATTGGAGAAAAAAAATTAATTTCATGCCCTCCCCAATTCAATCCTAGCTGCTTTGGAAGCAAACTGAGTTCTGAGGAAATTCTCTAATAAAACTTGAAGGACTAAGTAAAACTTAAATGACTAGGTTCAAAATCCCAAGAGCAGCCAGTTGTCTCAGGTCTATAAATATATCTATTGATCAATTGATCGATAGAGGTCATATAAATATAGATACACATATAAATAGATATAAAAAGGTCATATAAATATATAGATGGATAGATAGATAGATAGATAGAGGTCATATAAATATATGTAAGTATCTGCAAGGTACAGCTCTTGACACTGGCTATAGTCACACTGGTCTCTTCTTACTAAATGGCTGATGAAAATTTATTCTTCAATCACTGAGGGATTAGGAGTGTTTCACCATAAACCTCCACCTTCTCTGGGGGGCATCACTAAAAAAAAATCAAAAAACAATCCTGGAAGTGCTGGGGGCTAAGCCAGGTCAGATTCTTCTGTATTTCCCAACTTCAACCTCAAAAAGATCATTCAGTTCCAATTCTGGACGGCAACAACTAGGGTTCTGGAATGGGCCTGATTCTTGGCAATTTTTAGTCAATATTAGAATGAAATGAGACAATTGTATTCCACGGTTAACAGAAGGAGATTGACTTAGTTATATCAGGAGAAAGATGTTCATTAAGGACATACATCAAGAATGCTGCAAAGGGAGTCACCTGAGTGAAGCTCTTCTGCCTTGGAGTTGCCTATTCTGGTTTACCTGGCCAAACATCAGAAGACTCCTTGAATTCCTCTTGGCCATTTTGCAATCAATGAAAGAGGAACTGTAGTAGTCTAATCCTGTAATCTGAGCCAAACAAATTTCAGTAATGGCTTTAATACCTTTAAAGGTAAAATTAGCTTAATTTGCATAGGGTCAGTTTACCATGACAGAATTTTTCTGCTAGTATTTGTACTATTAGTACTTAGTAAAATGCTGGTATATAGTAGGCATTTAATAAATGCTTAATGACTTGACTTGGATATTCAGCCTCTGCATAAGCTTTATACACATAAAGAGAGAGAGAGTCCAATATGTGTATGTATGTATATTTATATGCATTTGTATATATATACATATACATGTATATATCTGTTTATCCAATACATTTATGGATTCCAATATGCCATAATGTATTATGTACCATAAATATTCCTGTCATTTTATGAAAGACACATGCAGTATGTATATAACATATGCATGTATACATACCTGCAATATATTATATGTGTACCAAATGTATGTTATATGTGTATATATACATATTGTTACTCAGTTGTTTCAGTCATGTCCAATTCTCCTTCATCTCATTTGGGGTTTTCTTGGCAAAGATACTAGAGAGTTTTGCCATTTCCTTCTTCAGATCATTTCACAGATGAGGGAACTGAAGCAAAGGGGGTTAAGCGACTTGCCTAGGGTCACGCAGCTAGGAAATGTCTGAGGTCAGATTTGGACTCAGGAAGATGAGTCTTTCTGATTCCAGGCCCAGAACTCTGTCTGCTGAACCAGCCAGCTGCCCTGTATGTACAAATTTTACACACACACACACATATATATATATATCATATTGTAATGCTCAGGGAGAAACTGAGGCAGTATCACACAGTGGAAATTAGGTAATGCTTTATTGATGTTAATTGAGAGTTCAGAATCCATAGCTATGGATCAGGACTGGTGGGACTCATGTCTCAAAGCACGCAGTCCAGGCCAGAGACTGACACACAGCTGTGTCAGCCGATTGAATACAAAGTATTCAGCACCTCATTGGTGGGGAACACAAATTTTATAATCTCCATGGCCCAGGGGAAACAAAGAACTCATGGGAACAGCTGAGCACATCTGGTGTCCAAGGAAACCATAAATTCAGTTCTGACAAGTAGGGAGTAAGAAACCTTGAGACAGAAACTGGGCAAAGAAGACTATTCGCCTGGGTCATATAGATAAGGGGTATGTTGAGGATGACCACCTGGAGGTTTCATAACTCCTTTGGAATGTGAGTCCAATTATTTCTGAAGGTCAGGAAGTGGGGATTGCTATTCTGGGACAGAGCAATTAAGGGAGACTGAAACAGCAACTGAGGGAAACTGAGACAGTAACTGAGGGAAACTGAGACAGTAACTGAGGGAAACTGAGACAGGGAAACAGACTGTGGCACAACAATATGTATATAGAAATTATATTGTCTTTCATAAATGACATTATATATGTGTGTGTGTATACATAAATGTCTGTATGCCATCATATGTTTTTCATAAAATGACTAGAATACTTGGGATCCATTCTCCACTATGAGTCCAGATGAAAAGAATTCAAGAACAGTTGAAAAGGCATGCATTATTTCTTTCATGGCCCTCAATCTAAACTAGGTCTCATCTTTCAGACATTGGTGGAATGGAATTCATTTGCTGAAAACATAATGTGAGATTTTTGCAGATCTCATCAATTCATCTTAGAAGCTTGCCTGGGGTACTTGCTGAAGGCTGTTTAGTCAGTGGAAAAAAACAACTGTGTTTTTCAATAATGTATGTTATCTTAAAACAATTGGGCTGATCTTCAATGTGTTTGTTAGTTTTGCTGAACTGCTTTTTTTTTTTTTTTTTTTCCCCAGAAGACCAGTCCATGATTGGGATGAGAAGACGCTGAACTTAAAGACCTTGGACCCTAATCATGCACTGGCTTCCTAAAAGCCATTCCAGAATCAAGGCCCACTTCAGGTCAGCAGAATCCACTCAAAATTCCATACCATACCAATGTTCCTTGTCCAGAATAGTCAAAGGGCATCTCTTAAAGAAGTTAGCAAAAGACAAGAAATTATCGGCAATATCACCCCCACACACACACAAGATTACATCTTTCCTATCATCATCTGATCATTGACCTTTTTATCTTTAGCACAAGGAAAGACATGTAGGGAATGTGTATTAAGGACTCACATGAAAAGAGTACATTAATGAGAATATATGTAGTCAACTAGGTAGCACAGTGGATGGATAGTTGGCTGGACTTGAAATCAAGATCTGAGTTTAAATTCTGCCTTAGACATTTACTAATTGGACAAATCACTTAACTTCTTTCATGTTGGGATCTTATCACCCAGGGCAGCCAGGGGTCTTACCATTACCGGTCTTCAGAGTACTACTGGCTAGCCGTGTTCTTGAGAAGAGTCAGGAGCCAGAGGAGCAGGAAAGGGAAGACAGCGTTATTGCCAATCAGTTACATGTTCAGGAGCTCCTCCTCTGCCTCTCCACCTGCCTCCTTTTATACCCTCTAGCTCTCATAGGTGTATAAAGAAATATAGCCAAGTGAAAGCTGGGGAGGGTTTCCTTAGGTCTTTGTGCTCACACCTGCGCCATTCATCACAGATCAAGATATGATTGTAAACACCTTGAGGTCCTCAGCAATGGTCAACAATAATTGTCTCAGTTTGATGGAAAACAAGCCCTGAGTACATGCTCAAAGGAGTCTGTAAATCCCAACACCAGTCCTGCTTGTAACTATTCTTATTCAATACTATTATCCAACAACCTGATAAGTTGACCCTGCACTAACTCAGCTTGGTATTTTCTTAGACTAAGTCTCAACAAGGCTTCAGCAAGGTCCTAACACTTTCAGCCTCAGTTTCTTCATCTGTTAAATGGAGATAATAATATCACCTATTTCCCAGAGCTGTTTGAGGATAAAATGAGATAATATTTGTATTTTTTATATTTTTATGTTATATAATATTATATTTTATATATTTATATTGTACTATTATTTATATTATATTCTATATTATATTTTTATATTTATTATTATATTTTAACATTTATATATTTTTATATTTGCACTTTGCAAACCTTATCGTATCCTATAAATAGGAATTGTTATCATTCAGGGTAACTCAAATTCATAGTGTTGCATCCCTTTTGGGATTTACCTCTCCATCTGATGCCTTTATTGGTTTTTTCTTCTACTGAGATACTAATGCCATCTGGCTGATTTAGTGTTATAATGGAACTGTGGTCTGCTGGGTCTTTCTATTTTTGTAAGAGAGGATTACCCCATCCCCCTCCAATTCTTTTCACAGAGTTTCAGAGTTATCTCATTCTTCTATGATTAAAATCAAAGCTACAATCAGGCACTAGTAGCCCTCCAGAAAGGCTAGAGTTACTTTTAAATCTGTCTTTTGAATATCCCGAATTATATCTTAATTGCTACTCCAAGGGTTCTTGTATTTTGGAATAAGAAAATCCCTTTAAAAGTCTTTCCATTCTCATAATACCCCATAACTATTCTAGGTGCAAGTTTGAAAGGGGGAGGGAAGAGAGAGAAAGAAAATCCCTGACATATAACTACACACACACACACACACACATTATATAGAGAACATATATTTATATATGTATAAAACTTTTCAAAGTTTTAAGTGCTATATAAATGTCAGTAACTAAACCCTTCATGGAATACCTTTTGCCACTTTTTTGATCAGCTAGAGTAATCTCCTTAATGATTCTGTTGGAATGTTAGCTGCTGCCTCAAGCCTTTGTTCTAATGAAGTCCTTGAGAGAAAGTGACAGAATTTGGGGGCTAGGACAGAAGCTAATATTCTAGCAATTATTTTCCCTGCCTTCCCTGGGAAATTAAAAGGCATCTTTTTTTTTTTCTCTCAACAGTCATAGTACATTGTATCCCTTTAATGCCACCTGCCACATAGAACCATCTATTGCTAAATGTATACATGTTTTCCCTACAAGATCATAAGCTTCTTGAGAGCAGGGACCTTGCTTTTGTATCCTTCACTAGACAATGCACATTCGAGATATCCAATCAATATTTATTGAGTAAATATTTTAGTGTGTCCTGTGAGGGAAACTCGTATGGGTCTCATTTCCTAGTCTGGTTCTCCTTTTTCAGAATGGCATTTGTCCTAGCAGGCCAGCTTGAGGAGTCTGCTTCTACTGCAGCTGATTTCCTGTGAAAGTACAGGTATAAAGGCAGGTGCCAAGAATTGTGCATGATTTCGGTGAGGTGAAAGTCATAAATGACACTCCTTTAGGTTGGAGTACTTTAAAGCCATTCCACCTTCTTTAGCAGAACTTGTTCAAGGCAATGAAAGGTGACAGATTCTCTAGCTCTCCTTCCTTCCTACTAGTGGACAATCTGACTCACCAAATCCTCTGCGTGTGATGATTTTAATGAAAACTGACCTTCAAACATCATTTTAAAGTTTTCAAATCACCTCCATCCATTATCTCATTTGATCATTACCGGGAGGAGTGCAATAGGAAGAGTGAGGATCTGGGACTCCGGATCGAGTTTGCGTAAAGATTCTGCCTCTGGCTACCTACTTAATCTTTCTAATCTTCAGTTTTCTTATGTGAAAAAAGAAGGGGTTAAACTAGATGACCTCTAAGGTTCTTTGCAGTTCCAAATCCAGTCATTTGATTCTGTGAATTGTTGTGTAGTTACTAGAGGTGCAATTCTCCCCATTGTAGAGTTCTGTCCTATGGGCAATAAAGAGGAGAAAATGCCAGTGGTTCTTTGTGCGCCCTCCTTGTCTCTAGAAGCAGGTTTTTCTTAAGGTGGAGAAGGGAGGAGCAAAACGGGCCACATTAGGTGGCTTTGGTTGGACAAGAGGGGAAGGATCTGGTTAGGGACATAGGGACAGGGGAAGGCCATGTATGGCGCAGACCAACGCTGTCTGCTGGTCTGGATAGATCTCTCTGTCAGCATACATGTGTCTCCCTCCAATAAAGGCCACTTCACGGTCCTTCCTCCCAGCCCAGGCCGGGCCGGCCCCACCCGATCCACACGTGGGTTCCAGCACGTCCGCTCCCAGCCCCCTTGACGTCAGCTTTCTCAGCCCCATATAAGGCCCCGCCCGCCTCCCCGATTCGCGCGAGCCCGGGAGCAGCCTTCTCACGTCTTCCGAGAACTTTAGCAGCCTGACCAGCAACCTCGGTTCGAACGCGGGTATTGGGAAGCAAACGGGGCAAGGGGGGAAAGGGTGCAGGGTGCAAGAGCAACCGGGAGACCAGTGGATCTGGTTCTGACAGTAGGGAAGGATGGGGAGAGTTCGCACTTGCAGGGACAGGATGGTGGTGGTGGGTGAAGAGGAAGAGGATCCTAACTTAGCGTGCTGTGAGCGGGCGTGGGGGTCCAAAGAGCTCGGCTCGGAGCCGACCCGACACTGCTTGGGAGAGAGCCTGTCCGGGAGTGAGTTCTAAATGCTGGTGTGGTCTCGTGCTTTGGACCCCGAAGCCCACTCTGTTCGGTTTCCATTGACCCCTGACCCCACCATCTCAGCTCTTATCCCACTAATATGCTCCTATGGTTTGCCCTGGTTCTATTGCGTGCCTTCACTGCGAGCCGGGGCTGCGATTCTGGACCTGGACGGTCGGAGGCTGTAACTGGCACTCCCTTTGGCCCTAAAGGCCATGTGAGGGATGAATAGACGGATGGACTTTTTTTTTTTTTTTTTGGTAACTGCTTTTTGTTCCTGTCTCGCTCCAAGCGATTCAAGGGAAGGGGCAGAGAGGCCTTCGGGAGACCCTTTGGCCAAATGGCTGGCCCCCAGGAATCTGGGCAAGGGTGGTGCATTGCTCCACCTCAAGACGTGCCCTGCCAACCCTGAAACAGCTTTAGCTTCCTGGGGGAGGAGGCAGACTAGAGAGGAAGAACCCACACCCGCTTTCTCTGTCTGATCTGAGCTCCTACGGCTCCCCAGGGAAGCTTGCTCAGTCTAGTAGTAGTGGAAGCATGTTCAGTGAATGGGGCTATTGGACTTAGTGCAGAGTCTATGAAGAGCACACAGAGGTGGGGGAGGGGGTGAAAGAGATGCCTCTATTTCTTACCCTCGCCCTGCTGGCGGCTTGCTGAAGTCTCTTGGCTTGGAGTGTCTGCAACCAGTCAACTGAGATGCATTTTTTAAACGTCTCCATGCCAAGTGCTAGAGCTCCAGGACCGATGTGCCCGGAAGATGAGCTCCTTAACTGCAGGATAATCCCCTTGGCAAGAGTTGCAGCAAACAGACTTAGTTTCAAGTGAGGGACTTGGGTTTAAATTTCCCAAAGGGTTTTTCCTGCTAGACCTAAAGTCCATGATGACCCATGCTCCAGAGTTTGACCTTTTCCTTAGAGGGAATCCCCTTGCCAGCCCACCCCCTTTTGGCCTAATATAAATGTCCTTTTTTTTTTTTTTAAACGTTTCAACATTTATAATTATCGGGAGCCATCTCAAATGAGAGAAGGTTGTTGGTAGAACATCTTTTTTTCCTCAACAGTAATTATCTGGGCTTTAAATATGGACTGGGATTGATAGGAGATTTGGCCTAATCACTTCCCTGCCACTATGTTGCCTTGGGCTAATCACTGGGAGTCTTTTCAGGATTATTTCTAGTTTTCTGTAAATTGAAGAGGTGGACTAGTGATCTTTTAAAGGCTCTTGGAGCTTTGAGTTGGTTTGGAAACACTGTTTAAGGTTGAGGCTTGATGGAGCTTTGGGTGTTGGACTAAATTCTGCAATGGAAGCAGCTTTTTACTTTTTGATCTTGCCTTTTAAGAATTGCCATAAGGTTACATGTAATTTAAATATAAATAAAGTTATAGGTAACATTATATACAATATTACATTCAACCACTCCCTCAATACATGCTTCCTATTAGTTTAGTATTAGATACAACCACACACTCAGAAAATCCTAAAAGATTGTTCACCTATAATTGTGGTAACTATAGGGCTGAATCTATGAGATGAGAGACAGAGATTAGATTAGATTTGAAAAGGCCCTTCAGATTCTACCCAAAGTTCTGTGAAATCCAAAGAAACTTATTCCTTGTAACCAGTATTGTATTTGCAAATATGCTTTTAGTGGAAGAAATGTAATTTCCTCTTGACTGTTTGAGACTGGTTCACTCTTGCAACTACTTCTGAATTTCCTTTGCAAAACATTGCTTCACCTAGAACCTATTTGCTTATTGCGGGGTGTGTTGCAATAATGAAACGATTGCTTTAGAATGAAACGGAGAATTTATAGATACCCTCCCAAACAATTTCCTGGTTATTTTCCTAAGTCTGGTTAGAGGCTGCCAGACCGTAACACGTGTCTTCTGCCATCAGCTTTTATTGTCCGACTTGGAAGGGAAGGGGGCGCCACTGATGGCCACAGATGGCTACTGATGGTCACTGCAGCTGCTTTGGGATTTCTCTAAAGGCAGCAGGATTTTGTAGTTAGAGAAGGGGAGTCCATTGAAAACTACTGCGGGCGCAGGAGGAGCGAGGTCTCTTGAAATGCCTTGGGGAGAGGAAGGGGTTATTTTCAAGCTCTGAAATTGGGGTGGAGGAAGGGGAGGAAAATGGTGATTCTACTAATTAGAGATACACACTGCCATTCCCTTCCCCCGGGACCTTTTCTTTCCCTCTGGGGGGCATTGGAAGCAGCATCAAACTGCCTTCCCACGAGGCACTGTGAGTGGACTTTGCTGGTCCCGCCTCTTCCCGTAGCCCCACCTACCCACCAGTGCGCAGGCTCAGAGCAGTCACTTAGAACTAGGCTTGCCGTGAGGGAGAGAGATCGCGCATGTGCAATGTTAAGGACAGGCTACTTCCTCTCCCCTATACCGTTAATGGCAGTTCCC
Organism: Myrmecobius fasciatus; assembly: GCA_023553655.1. Classification (NCBI taxonomy): domain Eukaryota; kingdom Metazoa; phylum Chordata; class Mammalia; order Dasyuromorphia; family Myrmecobiidae; genus Myrmecobius; species Myrmecobius fasciatus. The sequence continues at coordinate 138,340 of JAJPUD010002001.1, forward strand.
CATTACTCTCTCTGTTCCTTACATGACAGGCTAGGCAGGGCTGTATATTGCCAGCCCCGCTGTGCTGAAAGAACTGGAGTGGGAGTCCGCCTCAGCTTTTTGGCAGAGACGAAGGGAACAGTGAAATTCCTTTTAAAAAAACAACTCAGAGGTTTATGGGGCAATATGTCTTCAGGAGGCTACACTTACCAACAATCAACCTTTGTCTGTGTCAAGGCAAAGGTGAGGGGCTGGGAGCCCCCAATTTTGACCTTTCATATCCTCCCCCATCCTTGGGTCAGTTTTTATTCTGGTCCCCTCCCCCCACTTCCCAGGTCTCCTTGTCTGTACAAACTACATGCCTACAAAGGCAAGGACATTTGTGAGCAAGCCTGCCAATAGTCAAGTCTAGTTAGTATGGTTAAGTAACTCATGATAATGGGATGAACTCCAAGAGTGAAATGACATGGTTTTTGTTCTGCTTTGTTTTTTTAAACCTCCCAGCTTGTCCCACACCACCAGATAACCTCCAAAATGGGAACCAGTGTCAAGGATCAGCTGATTGTGAATCTTTTAAAGGAGGAACAGGTTCCCCATAACAAGATCACTGTTGTTGGGGTTGGTGCAGTTGGTATGGCATGTGCCATCAGTATCTTAATGAAGGTAAGAGTCCTGTGTGCTATAATTCTTACTCACTGAAGCAGAACCTGCTGCCAGCTACAAGTGCCTCTCCCCACATTGGCAATCTACCCCATGACTGTTGTAAATGAGAGCTTATGAACCTAGGTGTAGAATGATTGCCTGGAGCTACCTAGAGGTGGGGTTGAAATCCCAGTCTCATGGCTCCAGTGCTAGTGGTCTTTGCCTCCTTTTAAAGCATAGATTTGCTGATAACATGAATTTTAAAGTGTTTCCTACTTCCAATATTGTATGAAAGAAGGCAAAATGGAGTAATAAGTACAAATCTAGATTTGTCATTTTAATATCATTTATCTACATTATCTTTACTAATTTAGCCTAGCACAAATCACCATATTTCTCTTCACTCACTTTCTGTATCTGTAAAATGGAAAAGTTACTTAGGTAATTCACAGCATTGTAAAGATCAAAGATGACACAACCAAAGCACTTTGTAAAAGGTAAAAAAAAAAAAAAAACATCATAAATATGGGATGCTATTAAGTATTGAGGCAAGTTTTTAAAGTTGATGCTGAATTCTTAACTACGGGAAACCTTGTTTTTAAAAGTTACATAATGATTTTGTCCATTTTATCTGATCTCACTCAGATGTGAGTTTTTTTTCTTCATATCTAAAGAGAGAAAGTAAAAATATAAACTGGAAGAGTGAACTATTTTAAAATCTTAGTGCCAATTGACTTAATCAACAGAAAATTAAAACTAGATCAAAATATTCTTTTAAAAAATTGTTTGAAATCCAATCCTTCTTATATATATATTACTGCTAAGAGACAGCTCTTGTTTTCCTGTCCTCCACAAGTTTTCATTGGTTGGGGATAAATATCCCCATATGGCATGGTCTTCAGTCTCTTTCCCATCATGGGATTAGGCCTTTAGATCATCTTCCTCAAGTGACTTGTGCCATATAACAGAAGATAATTGGCTGGGTCAGTATTCACCCCCAGGTTCTCTGCCTCCAGGTCCATGGCTCTGTTCTCTTCACCATCTTTGTCCCTCTTTCCCTCATTATCTTTTCCTTCTCTGAGTGTAATCCTCTAGGAGTTTATAAGAAGTAAAGGGATATCTTGAAAGAAATCTGGTGACTTTTCATAATTAGCCCAGCACTGTTATGCTGGCCAAAATGCTAAGAAAGAAATCACCTTTTGAGGATTGTTAGGAAAAAAAAAAGTCAAATATATAAAAAGATAAAGAGCACAGGCTTGGTTTCATGTAACCCTTTTGTGTTCGTTCCTACATTTATTTTTTTAAAGTTTTTGAATTTATTCAAACTTAAATGCAAAACAAGAAAAAATATATAGTCATGTACACAGCAGAACATAAGAAAGGAGTCAGTGTAAAATAATACACGTCCATTTCAAGAAAATCTGTATAATAAATATCTTGTTTTCAAAAAAAAAATTGTTGGGAAAAAAATACTAGAGACATCTAATCACACACCAGGTCTGTCCTCAACTTGAAAATTAATTGCATTCCAAGAGTATAAAACTGGCTATTTGGAACTTGGATCATTTTTTTCCCATTCAATGTTAATTAGAGGTAAATTGGGTTGCCTAGTTGAAACATTGCTGAATGGGTCTATATCATTCAATACCTTTCATAACATTGTCTCTATAAGAAAAGTTATTTTAGGAAAAGGTTCTCAGTTCCACTTGAAATTTTTTTTTTTTCTTTTTGCTGAGGCAATTGAGGTTAAGTAACTTGCCCATGGTCACACAGCTAGGGAATGTTAAGTGTCTGAGACCAGATTTGAACTCAGGTCCTCCTGACTAAAGGCCTGGTGCTCTATCCACTGTGCCACCTAGCTGCCCCCTCCACTTGAAAATTTAAAAAAACTTTAAAACTTTTAAAAAACTTAAAAAAATTTATGTCACCATTCTAGTCATTAGGGAAGCTGTATCCCCCAGGAGGGCTTTCTACAAGATTGAGGTTATAAGCAGATAGAGCCCATAGTCAAGAAAAGATTTTTTTTTTTTTAAATAGTCTTTGCAACAGAAGCTCTAAGGTTCTGATAATAAGGGGAAGGCATTGTAGGGACTTCTTCAGCTCTGGTTCCCACAGTAGTGGCAGTAAGGACTCTGTGGGCAAGCATTTAGCTGAAGATGGAAATTAGAGGGACAAAAGGTAACATTACTTGGGATTTACAGAATGCTATCTCAATGATCCTTAAGACAACCTGTGAAGTAGGAGGAAAAGAGAAATTAGTCATAAGTGATTCACTCAGCTTCACAGAACTAGTATTTTGAGGTAGGATTCAAACTTTGAGTTGCTCGGGTTATTAGATTATGATCAATTTAGGTTATGATTGTTTTTTATCTTTATATACTAGTATCTAGCAATTAGTACTTTGCACTTAGCTCTTCTAAGATCTCACCTTTTAGTAGTATAGCTATTACTTCCCTTATAACATTTTTGTGAATTGTTCAGACTTCCAAAATGTCATTACGTGCTTCCCAGCCTTCCTTTTTTTTTTTTTTGAGTCAAGAGCCTTGCATTATAATTAGGGATTTAATCAATGTTTGCTGAAATGAAAATGTCAAGGAACAATTTCTTGAGAGGGATTATGGGGAAGGTACTTCACCATAAACTTTAAATCATTATTGGGGGGGAGGGAGAAGAGGGTGTGTGAGAGATTTCTCTTCCATGTCCTTCAGGAATCTAGAAAATTCCTCTTAACTGAATTGAAATTAACTAATTTAATTGAAATTATCCATTTCTTCCAGGATTTGGCTGATGAACTTGCCCTAGTTGATGTCATAGAAGACAAACTAAAGGGAGAGATGATGGATCTCCAGCATGGCAGCCTTTTCCTCAAAACACCAAAGATTGTTTCTGGCAAAGGTTAATAATTTTTTCTTTTTTTTTTTTTTAAATTAGGAAGTGTCTTCTTTTTACCTCCCTCTACTGGGCAAAAAGAGAGAAAATTCTTATAACCCAGTTGGCTTTTTCAAAATATGTTTCTCCTTCATTAGTCCATCTTTTTTTTTTTTTTTTGACTTGCCAGCTATATAGTTATGTTAAGTATTTGAAACTGCATTTGAACTGACATCCTCCTGACTCTAGGAGTCCTTTGCTCCATTTAATATACCATAAACTGCCCCTGGGTCCATTTTGGCTTTCAGTGTTTCATAATATAATTCATATAACTTAATTTCTGTTATCCTTCTGGAAAATAATTCCTAGGAGTTCAAAGATTTCTATTTTTACCTAGAATAGGGGACATTAGGGAATTTTGGCATTAATACCAATTTTATTTTCCTGAAAACATTTTTTTTTCTGAAAACATTTTGAATTAAGATACATCCATGATAAGGAAGAGATTTTATAATCAAATTTTTCTCTAGATAATCATAAATTTTACATCTGAAATAAAATGTATAGGTTCTTAAGAGTTCTAAATGCTGGTCTCTAATTATGTGTTTATAATTAATAACTTGCTTGGAGTTGTCATGATGTCAGTTTCACTTTGAATTAAAATAGGAAAAAGTCAAGATTGTAGGAAATTCAAGAATATATATATATACACATACATATATATATATGCAAGAATTTGTAGGATATTAGATTTTTGAAAATTCTTAGCTATTAAAATAAGACTCAGGAGCAGCATTGACATTTTTAAAAGGGAAAAGACCATGCTTCCTCTGAGGCATGCAACCATAGTAACAGGTGTAGGTTTCCTAAAGCAATAAAATGGGAGAAGCCAGTCCTATTAAGGGTCTTGGGTGTTCAGAATGGTAGAAAAGGGACTACGTGCACACAAGTACACACAATTTTTTGTGGTTTGGATCAAGTGATAAACCTATATAACTGTTAGGGGTATATCCCACCCCCAATCTGGAAAATATTCTAAAAAGTTTTGGTCTTTCTTACCAGAGAAGTCTGATTTTTTTTTTCCCCTAGTACCTTATTGTAAAATTTCTTGATAATACACAAATACAACACGCACACATGCACACACACACACACACACACACACACACACACACACACACACCCCTCCCTACCTTTTTCAGGGTTTGTGGCTGCTGCAAAATTCCCATTTAATTTGTGTTTGCTGACTCTCCATATATTGAAACGATGATGGGTAAAGTCAAACTATGGAAGGGATAACAATATAATGTTTCTTTTTTTTTTTAGACTACAGTGTAACTGCAAACTCAAAGCTGGTTGTTGTTACGGCTGGGGCACGACAACAGGAGGGAGAAAGTCGTCTTAACTTGGTCCAGCGTAATGTGAATATCTTTAAATTCATCATTCCCAATATTGTTAAATACAGTCCTAATTGCAAGCTCCTTATTGTTTCCAATCCAGGTAAGATTTATTTGACTGTTTAAGACATCTTTTAACACAAACTTTGCTAAAATTCAAAATTGGTGAACTATAGTAAACTTTAAAAGTCAATCTTATTATACAAATATATTCTTAGGTTTATATATTGGGGTGTTTTTTTTTTGGTTTTTATTTCTGTTTTTAAATAATTATGTTCTGGGAAAAGTATAATACAGTTTCATGGAAGTTTTTTGTTTTTTTTTTAATGAAGTTCTTAGAAAGATGGTTTTACCATAAACAGTTACTTATTCAAGGGGGGATGCTGGTGTTACTATATGGTGATTCTGTTGAAACTTTTATGTGAGAGAGTTACATAGAATTATACTAGAACATACCATTATATAAATGTTTGATAGTTTTATTGTACTATAAATACCACAGGATTTTCAGGAGTATTGATTAGGCATAATTTTTATCCTCAAAGCAATTATCTCCTGGAGAACATTAACATTTATGTTGTCTGAATTTTTTTCTTCACAGTGGATATTTTGACATATGTGGCCTGGAAGTTAAGTGGCTTTCCAAAAAATCGTGTCATTGGAAGTGGTTGCAATCTGGATTCTGCCCGTTTCCGTTACCTAATGGGGGAGAGACTTGGTGTCCATTCTTCAAGTTGCCATGGCTGGGTCCTTGGGGAACATGGAGACTCCAGTGGTAAGATTATATTCCTATCCTAAGGAACTCTGCAAATATTCCCCCCTTTTTTTTTTTAAAGGATTCTATTTTAAATTGTATTTAAAAGTTGCTTAAAACCAAATCTGTGAGGTCTTGTTTACTTATAAGGAATGATTTATGAGAGCTCCACATTTTGTAAAAGAATGGGCTAAGTTAAATTTAACTGGTAAAAAGTGAAACTTGTCACGAATACAATTTTTACTAACTTGATTGCAACAGTCAGCAAACACTGGTTTATATTTTATTTGAACTGGCTAGCTCTGAAAAGGTCAGCCTTGTAATTCAAGTAGGATATGATTTATGGATTAAATTCTACCTATATGTATCATAGCTGTCATTATTTGGGGAAATAAAATGATTCAGTGGAAAAATACTTGTTTTGGATTTAGAAAAGATTCAAGTTCAGATCCTGGCTATGATACTGGGGCAAGTTTATCTCCTTTTTTTAAATCTATATTCAAAAAGCATGATAATTCTAACTCATAGGATTGTCCTGAGAAAAACTTTAAAATAGTATTTTAAATATGGATCTAAGTTCCAACATTTAAGAATGTTGAAAAATATATATGCAGGGAATAAAAGATTTATTTTGCTGAGTAGTCAACTATTCAAATCTTTTGCTTTTGGGGGGGAGCAGGGCAACACATTATAGAGATTAGAAATACCATCAAATCAAGATCATTGAAGGTAAAAGTATAGTAGAAATTACTCCATAATAATTAATAGAATCTTAGAAAACTATTTCTATTTTCTTTTTTGATCTTATAAGGGGGTCAGATATGGTCAAGAATAAGGTCAGGAATACTGCTTATGTAAGTGAATGTGAAATTGGAACATATTTGAGCATAGAATTAGAAGGAAAAAATAAAAAGAAATGAACATTCATATCATTAACAATTTATGTAGTCTAGTTGCATACAAATCATACTGATTTTTTTTAAAAGAGAAAATCAGTGTATTGGTGGATTTGTCTTTATTATATATTGTGAAAAAAAGATTTATCTAAATAGCAGCATTGCTTTTTTTTTTTTTCAAGAAAGTTCTCAGAATAAAATATAGTGGAGAAAAATTAAGAAGAAATTACAAAATTAAGCCACAATTACTTAATGGGACACTTGGAAATGATTTGCATGTATTGGATTTATTTACTTATTTTTTTTTTAGTTCCTGTGTGGAGTGGTGTGAATGTTGCCGGTGTGTCCCTGAAGAATCTTTATCCTGCTTTGGGAACTGATTCTGATGCAGAGAATTGGAAAGAAGTTCATAAACAAGTGGTTGAAAGGTTAGTGAAGATCTCTTAATGCTTTTAACAGTAGAATTCTTTATTTTGAATTTTTGCACAGCTTTATTCTCAACAACAAAAAAATAAAAGTCCTCCTTTGTCTCTCATGCTATTACTAATATAGATGAACACCAAGAAAATTTGTGCCATAAAGAACAAAAGCATCAAAAATTTCATTTAAATAGCTCATAAATAAGGTTAGCATAAAACCCTTGTATAGGGTAGATTTCTGCTTTTTCTACTTCACAGCATTATCTATTTGTTAATGTTCTTGAAAGCTGTTTCTGCTCAATCCCTCCCTCAAATCATTTAGTGACTTTTTATTTTTGGCAGTGCTTATGAGGTTATCAAGCTGAAGGGCTACACTTCCTGGGCCATTGGCTTGTCTGTGGCAGATCTGGCAGAAAGCATTATGAAGAATCTTAGGAGAGTGCATCCAATTTCCACCATGATTAAGGTAGGTATCTATTACAGGTAAATGGTTTTAAATGGATTTGGTGGGTTTTGATGCCAAATAATGTTTCTACATATTGTAATGAATTTTTGTGACTTCCTAGTACAGTGTTTTATTTTGGAAGAATGATACTCAATGGATGAGAGCACTTGAATACAAATATATGGACAGGCTAGAATGGTATAATGAAGCAAGATGAAATATAATCAAGATATATGTAAGATCCTGTAACTGACTTTATAAAGTCAATTCCAGATATGGCCAGAAAATAAAAACTATTCCTATTTTAAGGTTTGCACAGAGGATTTCCTCTCAGTCTTGTGAGTATTTTTATTTCCCATTTTGCATATCAGGAGACTGATATTCTAAGTAGTAATAAGAGCTGGCTAAAAATAAAGTGCTTGGGACAGACAAGTAGTGGTGGTAATGAGCCAGCTCTTCAGTGAACCTTAGCAATTCTTAGTGCAATAGTTGTACTTTACGAAGAGTGTGTCTTGGGCATGCTGCCAGTTTGAAAAAAAAAATTAGATGGTTATGGATGTTAAACTGCTTTGCTCAAAATTCCCTTTTCATAGGAAATATTTAATTTTAAAAGGGGGGGGGGCAATGGGGCTAGTTGGTGTAGTGGATAGATCAGCTCTGAAGTCAGGAGGAGTTCAAATCTGGCCTCAGACACTTCATACTTCCTAGCTGTGTGACCCTGGGCAAGTCACTTAACCCCTATTGCCTCAGCCAAAAAAAAAAGGGCGTTAGCTCACAAACTACATTTTGGTTATATATACTTAGAACAGAAATGAAAAATGTCTAATTTGCTAAACAGCCCATTAAGAAAATATATCATGTGTGGACAGTTAATCAAGTTAAACTAGAATGTTTAAACCTATCATTAAAAATGTAATTTTAAAAGAAAACATTGGAATATAGTAAGTCTAATTGCACAGTAATAAAAGGCAAAAACTATGTGGATATACATAATATATACTAGTGTTGGTTGAATAGATTGGGGAAGGTGGATAAAAAGGCTAATCAACTTGCCTGTTGATAGCGATCTTCCTGTCCTTAAAGCTCATATCAGGCTAAAAAAGCCAATTAAACAATTCCAACTCCCTTGTTGCATTTATACTTGGCCATTGGACAGAGTAGAAGATAGCAGTATTGTATGAAAGAAAATATGATCTCATTTTGTTTTTCAGGGCTTATATGGCATTAATGAAGATGTCTTCCTTAGTGTCCCATGTATCTTGGGGCAGAATGGCATTTCAGATGTGGTGAAGGTAAACCTGAATCCAGAGGAGGAGGGCCGTTTAAAGAAGAGTGCAGACACTCTCTGGGGAATCCAAAAGGAGCTGCAGTTCTAAAGGCTTTTAATGCGTTGCCACTATACTGTCTAGAGAACGTGACAGTGGTTAAGGGATGATGTATGATGCGCTTTTCAAGTAGGTCAAATCCTTCCTCTGATTAGTGATTGAACACCGGACATATGAAACCTATGAACACTCTAGTCTCTTCCTGAAGTTAGAAATGGGGGATGGTACAATGTGACTGCTATGTTAAACCCTGTTGTTTGCTTATGATGCTGGCTATGGCTTGTACAGTCTTGAAGAGTTGCTGTCAAGCAGAGCCAGCACCCCACACTTAGATGAACTGCCTGCCCTGTAGTTGCTACAGGTTCCCATAGGTCCAGAAGACAACATTCTGGACGCAAAATACCATACAGTAGTAATATTTTATCGATGCATTGATTACCTTTGTGCTCCCCTGAATTAGGGCTCTACAGCCTGGCCCCATGTATCACCTTTCCAGAGGACCTGATTTTGTCTTACCTATACATATATCAATAGTTGTAAATTTTCCATATTATAAAAAGATCTATAAATGTACAATGATGCAACCAAATCGTCAAGTGTCATACCAACCCAAATACTTAATAAACAACAAAAATAACTATGTCTTTCTTGACTTATTTTATTCCATTTTAGACTGAGATGTTAGGATTAAAAGTTTTTGGTGCTGTGAGAATACATCAATCCTGAGAAAAGAAAATTGTAGAGCTCAACATTAGAGATGTATATACCAGGTCAGCCTTGGCACAGACTATAGTTAAGTTGTGTAAGCTCATCAATATGGGTACTCTTTATGACCAGCATACCTTTAAAATGTTTTTTATTGTGATTTCATTAATCATATAATCACAAACATCTCAAGACTTAAAACATGAAAGATTATACAAGAAACTGAACTTTCTATATATGTGTATGTGTACATAAAATATATAACAAAACAAACTGCTTTAAGTTTGACCCCTCCTGCACTTCCATTCATGCAACTTTTATTTATTCCCCTCTCCCATGTCACTGCCAACCTATCACCAAGTACCAATTCATACACACCTCACATCTTACAACATTTTTGCATGATTCTTCTTTTATGCTGTAGCCTATTCTCAGCACTGTTTCTTTCAGTTGCCCATTGAATGATCCTCGATTTTAGTTGCTCATTATTGAAATATTGATGACTACTGAAATATTATATGTGAATTAATTTCCAGTTGAATGTAAAAACAGGAAAATTTGGGTCACAGTAAGTGTTTAGTGTCTGAGGCTCCTGCATTCAGGAGTCAGGTCCTCCTGACTAGGCTAGTGCTCTGTCCATCTAGCTGCCCCTTTCACTGTTTTCAACAAATATTAGAGAGCCTACAATGTGCAAAAGCCCTGTGCTAAACTTCCACTTTTTTCCCTATGGGGAAATCCAAAGGAATGCTACATGTTGTATAGATCCATAAGAGATTCAAAGAATGGAGAGATCACTTCTGGATGGGAACAGCAGAGAGAAATGGTTTGGGTAGAGTTTTATTTAGGCAACCTGTCTCATTTTCCTCTATAAATTGACAGTTGAACTAGACTATCAGTAAGATGCCTTTGAGCTCCAGACCTATGATTTGATGATTCTGGGAACAAATTTGTCCATTAGACCATCTCTGCTGGATGTCAGGTCTTAGAGGGTTAAGAAGTCAGTACTTTTATTTGATAGAGGTAATGGGAAGTGACTGATAGAATCACAGTCAATCGCTCATGTCAGAATTCCTTAACCCCATTTAGGGTTTTCTTAGCAAAGAAACTGGTTGTTTCTCCAGCTTATTTTATGGATGAAGAAACTTGAGGCAAGTAGCTTTTCCAGGATTCACAGCTAGTAAGTGTCTTGAGGCTAGATTTGAATTAAGGAAGATGAGTCTCCCTGATTTCAGGCCCAAAATAAGGAATTTAGGAGAGTTTAGCTAACCATAAGTTCAAAACTGAGCCAAGTGTAATCTTGAGCATAGTAATAAAGTGATGGAGATAATTACTTAAATCCAATTCACTCATAAGTCAAAACATTACCCTTCTGATGTCATTGGTCCTCTTTGAGAATAAAAAATAAACAAGATACTGACATCTGTGTGATCAAAGAAATAATCTAAAGTGAGAGATGCTAAATCTTATGAAAAATGGTTGAAGAACACAGTTCTAAGATTAAAAACAGCTAATAGGATTATATCCTTCAATAGAAGTTGAACTACATTAAGAGATTGGAGGGAAGGAATATAAAATAAAGAAAAATGTAAGTTTTAATCAAAAGTTAAATCAAGAAGCATTTAGTAAGAGTTAACTGTGCTAAATACATAGAAGGGCAAAAGTGATCTGCCCTCAAGGAGTTCAACAAATATTAGAGCATCAGAACTCACAAAGACACTGAAGCAATTTTTCCAGCCCAAGACAACTTAAAAAGTTGCAGGAAAGATCTGTTGAAAGTGTGAGTGAAAGTGGAGCACAATACAGCAAGCCAGGGAAAAAGGCCTTTTGGAGTCATTGCAGAGGACTTACCCCATAGATGGTAAATGAGTCAACCAATCAGAAGGAGGTTACAGCACTGAGGCAGGACTCTATTGCTTTGCCTTTACCCAGGTATGGGTCACATTCCCAGAGCAGTGTGGAACACTAGCACACTACAACTTGTAGCCACAGTGGATGGGGCTCCTGCCTCACAGTTCCAGAGCAGAAGAGTGATTTTGATCTATCACAGACCAGAGCATAGGCCAGGAGAGTAGTAAATATGCCTTTCTTTAGATCATAGTACTTTAGAAGAGCCGAAAACTTACAAATCTCTAGAAGTATCTCTGAAAAGACACATACAAAACTCCTGAATCTTGGGACAATGCACTCTCTAGCCTGGAAGCAGAGCCCTACTTTAACAGAGTTAAAAGTCAAGAAATAGACTGAGAAAATGAGCAGACAACAGAAAAAGATTCTGACCATGGGAAGTTACCATGGTGACAAGGAAGATCAAAACACATTCAGAAGATAGCAACATAGATCCAAAAGAGATAATTTGCTTTTTTGCATATCTATACATATTTCCATAATTATCATGCTACACAAAAAAAAAATCAGATCAAAAAGGAAAAAAGTGAGAAAGAAAACAAAAAGCAAGCAAACTATAGCAAAAAAGGTGAAAATACTATGTTATGATGAACATTTAGTCTCCATAGTCCTCTCTGTGAATGAGGATGCCTCTCTCCGTCTGAATCAACTCATTGTTGAAAAGAGCCATGGCTGCCAGAATTGACCATTGCATAATTTTGTTCTTTCTGTGTACAATGTTCTCTTGATTCCAAAAGAGATAATTTTAAAATAACTGAACTACCTGAAAGTCATTATTAAAAAAAAAAAAAACTTAGACATCATCTTTCAAGAAATCATCAAAGAAAACAGTCCTGATATTCTAGAACCAGAGGGTAAAATAGAAATGGAAAGAACCCATTGATCTTCTGAAAAAGATCCCAAAATGAAAGCTTCTTGGAATATCATAGCCAAATACCGGAACTCCTAGGTCAAGGAGAAAATATTGAGCACCTAGAAAGAAACAATTCAAATATTGTGAAGCCACAATCAGGATAACAAAAGATTTAGTAGCTTCTCCATTAAAGGACTAAGGGCTTAGAAAATGCTATTCTGGAGGACAAAATTAGGAGTAGATCCACCCAACAAAAGTGAGAATAATCCTTCAGGAAAAACTGGATATTCATTGAAACAGAGGACTTTCAAACATTCTTGATAAAAAGACCAGAATAGAAAAATTTGACTTTCTAATACAAGATTCAAGAGAAACATAAACAGGTAATCAGGAAAGAGAAATAAGAGGCTTAATAATGTTAATTGTTTATATTACTACATGGGAAGATGATACTTGTAACTCATAGGAACATTATTAGGGTAATTAGAAGGAGCATATATAGACAGGGCACAGGTAAGAATTGAGTTGAAAGGATAATATCTAAAAAATAAAAATTAAGGGGTAACAGAGGAATGTAATAAGAGAAAGGAAAAGGGAGAGATAGAGTGGTGTAAATTACAAACCATAAAAGAAGTAAGAAAAAGCTTTTAAAGTGGAGAAGAAGAAGGGGGAATTGAGAAGGGAGTGAACCTTACTCTCAAAACTGGCTCAAAAAAGGGAATAACATCCACACTCATTTACGTATGAAAACCTATTCAACGGTACAGGAAAGTAGGAGGCGAAGGGGACACTAGAATGGGGGAATGGTGATGGGAAAGGAGATTGGGGTAAGAGGTAATTAGAAGCAAAACTCTTTTGAGGAGGGACAGGGTGAAAAGAGAAAAGAATAAGCAGGGCAAATACTGTTAATTATGGTAACAGTGAAAAGAATTTTGATGGAAATTTTTCTTATAGTCTCATTTCTCAAATATATAGAGAACTGAGTCAACTTTATAAAAATAAGAACCATTGCCCAATTAATAAATGATCAGAAGATATAAACAGTTTTCAGATGAAGCCATTAAAACTATTTATAGCCACATGAAAAAATGTTCTAACTCACTACTGATTGGAGAAATAAAAGCAAGTTAAACAATTCTGAGGTAGTACCTCGTATCTATTAGATTGACTAGTAGGGCAGAAAAGGAAAATGACAAATGTTGGGGAGAAAGTGGGAAAAATGAAACATTAATACATAGTTGATGGAATTGTGAACTGATTCAACCATTCTGTAGAGCAATCTGGAAATATGCTCAAAGGCAATATAAATGCTAGGTCTGTATCCCAAAAGAGGTTTAAAATAAAAGGAATTGACCTAAATCATCTGCCTCTCAGTTGAAAAGAGCCACATCCATCAGAATTGATCTTCATATAATTTTGCTGTTGCTGTATACAATGTTCTCTTGCTTCTACTTACTTCACTTAGCATTGATTCATGTAAATCTCTCCAGGCCTCTCTGAAATCATTCTGATGATTATTTCTTATAGAACAATAATATCCTATAACATTCATATATCATAACTCATTCAGCCATTCCCCAACTGCTAGACAACTCAGTTTCCAGTTCCTTGCCACTACAAAAAGGGATGTGGGTCCTTTTCTCTTTGTTATGATCTCTTTGGGATACAGACCCAGTAGAGACATTGCTGGATCAAAGAATATGCACAGTTTGATGACCTTTTGGGTATGAACTCAAAGGTTTAAAAATAAAAGTTAAAAATTGTTTTACATCGTATTTGGAATGCCTAGGAATTCCTGCTAGATCATATTTCAATCAAGGTGCTACACATTCTATATCACAGTTTAATTGTTTCTGAGTATTCAAATGAGTTCTAGTCTAATCACCCATTGAAGACTTATCTAAAATTAGTGGTTAGTTTTAAAATCTTTAATGACTATGCTTTGAAATTATCCTAAGTTTTATACATTGATATGTAAATACCTATATGTGTGTATTTACTACTTATCTTCCTTTTACATCTACTTCAACTCAGTTTTTAAAAGTCATGTTTGTAAATTAAATAATGGAATATTGTTGATAAAAAACATAATACAGTTATGTTTCAGACATTCCTTGGTACAAAAAGAATACAAAAAAAGTATGACTTATCATTATCAAAGAATATTAAATTCTCCAAAGCATAGCACTCCTTGATAGATCATTTACAAAATAAGGTTGTGTCCACAAAATCTCTTAACCCAGTGGTGAAAAGTGGAATCATCTAGGCTTTAAATAAAATCTAGGTATCACCATAATATAAATGAAAAAAAAATTGTTTTACATGTAACTGGGGCAAAATAAAATACTAAGTGATTATATTCTTCAAAAAAATTTTCACTTTAATAAAATAATTTAAATATAAAATAATCAAAAAGAAAAAAGTTTGTGATAAGAAGCCATAAAATATTATATGTATATATATGTTCAACTAAAGTCACTTTTAATCTCTATTTTTTCCTATTAATTTTTTTACTTTGATAACAATATATCTTTGTGATAGAGTATAATTATCTTAAAATTACATTTTTACAATTTACAAAATTTAAGCATACTCATTTTCTTTCTTTCTTTATTGAAGCTTTTTATTTGCAAAACATATGCATAGGTAATTTTTCAACATTGACCCTTGCAAAGCTTTCTGTTACAGATTTTTCCCTCCTATCCCCTACCCTCTCTCCTAGATGGCAGGAACTCTAATACATGTTAATTATGTTAAAATATTTGACAGATCGAATATGTGTATATATATTTATACAGTTATCTTGTTGTGCAGGAAAAAATAAAAAATAAAATAAAAACCTGAGAAGGAAAACATAACGTAAGCAAACATCAATAGAGACTGTGAAAATGCTATGTTGTGGTCCAGACTCAGATCCCACAGGCCTCTCCCTAGGTGTATAAAGCATACTCATTTTCTTCAATTCTTTTAGGCTTTAATTATTTTCCTTGCTGTCTGGTTGCTGTTATTTTGGTTTGAACTTCTGATAGATGGTTCAGTGTCTTAGGGTATATTTTTTTCTTCTTGGTTATCACTTCATCTTTTGAATGAATTTTCATTATCTGATAAAACATTTTTTATTCAATAGTATTTTATTTTTCCAATTACTTGTAAAGGTTTCAACATTCATTTTTGTAAAATTTTAAGTTCTAAATTTTTTTCTTTCTTCCTCCCTTATCTTTACCTTCCCCCCAAGATATCAAACAATATGATATAGGTTATACATGTACAATCACTTTAAACATATTTTCATATTAGTCATGTTGTGCAAGAAAAATCAGAACAAAAGGGAAAAATATAGGCTAGAAAAAGCAAAAAAAAAAAAAAGAAAATCATAGACTTTGATCCACATTCAATCTTCATAGGTCTCTCTAGGTGCAGATGGCATTTTCTATCTCAAAACTATTAGAATTGTCTTAGATCACTGTATTGCTGAGAGGAGCTAACTATATCATAATTGATCATCACACAATCTTACTGTTACTGTGTACAGTGTTCTCCTGGTTCTGCTTATTTCATTCAGCATTCGTCATGTAAGTCCAGACTTTTCTAAAGGCATATGGCTCATCATTTCCTATAGTACAATAATATTCCATTGCATTCATATACCATAATTTATTCAGCCACTCAGTCCATTTAGTGGACATCCACTCAATTTCCAATTCCTTGCCCAACATAAAAATTGCCAAAGCTTTATTTTCTGAAGCATTATTATTTTAAAGAGTCTGATTTGTGGTATTTTTTAACAGGATACCTCCTCTTAGCAAAGGAATCATAGATGCATTTTTCTTGACATTAATTCTAGGTCTCCTGTGAAATATCATCTACTTACTTTAAAATGTGTTTCTTTTGAAGAAAATATAGGTTTACATCATAGGTTTTTAATTAAGTTCTATCCTACTGAGAAATCCAGTGAGGTCGGATTTATCACTTTCTAAAAATTTAAGCTCAGGGGCAGCTAGATGGTGCAGTGGATAGAGCACCAGCCCTGAAGTCAGGAAGACCTGAGTTCAAATTTGGTCTCAGACACTTACATTTCCTAGCTGTGTGACCCTGGGCAAGTCACTTAACCCCAATTGCCTCAGCAAAAAGCAAAAAAGTTTAAAAATTTAAAAAAATACAAATTTAAGCTCACCTGATTAGAAGTAAGGAAATGGAACTAGAGAAAAGAGATACAGAAGGATTATAATAATATAAATGGAAAGAATAACAAAATACTAAAAACTGAACACAGTGCTAAAAAAAGGATCAACAAGTGCCCAAAGAAAAGACAGAAAAAAAAAAACCTCCCACTCTTCCTTTTTGGAAATGAAAATTTTATGGGTATATTATCTGGCTATTTGGGCAGTGAAACTATATTGGAAAATTAAGGTAATATAAGTACAAAAGATAACAAACATTTTAAAGTTCACATTATCCATGCTTGGAATATACATTGTTCTCAAATCTTTTGCAAGTTATTTGAATTCTGAGTTTGAGTTCTGAGAGCAAACACATAAAGCCAAAATATAGTCCTTGCTTTGCAGGCATTTTAATTACATATAAAATTTCAAGAAAAAGATAGATGAATCAATGAAGGGTTTCAGGAAAGACATCTAGGAGATGGTACCTGAGATGTGGTGGTGGTGGTGTTTTTTGTTTAAATTCTGAACTTAGCAAATACCAAATAAAATGAGCTTTTCCATACGTATAAAACAAAACAAAAAAAGATTATACATGAAACTGCAAATCTATTATATACGGCTTGCTTTTCTTTTTTAAATATACATAAATTCCACATATAATTTTCTTTTAATTTCATTTAAATAATAGCTTTTTATTTTCAAAATATATGCAAAGATAGTTTTCAACATTCATCCTTGCAAAACCTTGTGTTACAAATTTTTCTCTCTGCCTTCCCCCATGTCCCTTCTCCTAGACAGTAACCAATTATACAACACATAACTTTCAAAACTGTCCTATTTGAGATTTCTTCTAGCCTTTCTTAGATTTTCTTGTATGCATTTTTTTTTTTTTTTTTTTTTGCTGAGGCAATTGGGGTTAAATGGGGTTAAGTGATTTGCTAGGCAGTATTAAGTGTCTGATTTCACATTTGAACCCAGGTCCTCCTGACTTCAGGGCTGGTGCTCGATCCACTGCACCACCTAGCTGCTCCATCCTGTATGCCTTCTTTAAAAAAAAGATTCAATCAAGCCATTCTCCAATCGATAAATAGTCAAAGGATATGAACAGACAATTTTCAGAGGATGAAATTAAAACTATTTGTAGTCATATGAAAAGGTGCTCCAAATCACTATTGATCAGAGAATTGCAAATTAAGACAACTCTGAGGTACCACTACACACCTGTCAGATTGGCTAAAATGACAGGAAAAGATGATGACGAATGTTGGAGGGGATGTGGGAAGGCTGGGACACTGATACATTGTTGTTGGAATTGTGAATGGATCCAACCATTTTGGAGAGCAATTTGGAGCTATGTGCAAAAAGTTATCAAACTATGCATTCTTTGACCCAGCAGCATTTCTATTGGGCTTATATCCCAAAGAAATCATAAAGGAAGGAAAGGGCCCCACATGTGCAAGAATGTTTGTGGCAGCCCTTTTTGTAGTGGCTAGAAACTGAAAACTGAATGGATGACCATCATTTGGAGAATGGCTGAATAAATTATGGTATATGAATGTTATGGAATATTATTGTTCTGTGAGAAACGACCAGCAGGACGATTTCAGAGAGGCCTGGAGAGACTTGCATGAACTGATGCTGAGTGAAATCAGCAGAACCAGATCATTATACACAGCGACAATAATACTATATGATGATCAGTTTTGATGGACATGGCTCGCTTCAACAATGAAATGTTTCAAACCACTTCCAATTGTTCAGTGAAGAAAGCCACATACACCCAGAGAGAGGGATGTGAAATGTGGACCACAACATAACATTTTCAGGCTCTTGATTGATGTTTGCTTACATTGTGTTTCCTTTATCTGATATTTCTTTCTTGTAGATACGATTTTTCTTGCACAACAATGATAAGTGTGGAAATATGTATACATATATTCAATTTGTCAAGTATTTTATCATAATTAACATGAAGTGGATATCCTGCCATCTAGGGGAGGGGTGGGGAGTAGGGGGGAAAAATTTGTAACAGAAAGCTTTGTAAGGGTCAATGTTGAAGAATTACCCATACATATGTTTTGCAAATAAAAAAATAAAATTAAAAAAAAGATTCAAATGATACTTTTCTTTCTCTTCAGAAAAACTCTACTTCTAGTTTCCCTTCTAATTTCTTCCCTTCTTAATCCAAATTGAAACCAAACCAAAGCTAAACAAAACTCATGTAACCAATATACATAGTCAAACAGAACAAATCCCCAGTGTTGGCCAAGTCAAAAATATGTCTCTGCATTCAGAATATTATATCATTCTTGTCAGGACTACAGGTCCTGTATACGGGTAATATCTTTGTCATCATCTGTTCAATCACTGTGGTTTTTGTATCTTGAAAGATTGCATATTTTTACTATGTTGTAGTTATTGTAAAAATTGCTCTGGTTCTATTCACTTCTCTTTGCATCAGTTCACTTAAGCTTACCTGGCTTTCTTTGAAACTGTCTCTTCTTTTTATTTGTTTTTGGTTTATTTAAAAAAAATTATAATAGTTTTTTTTTATTTTTCTAAATACATGCAAAGATAGTTTTCAACATTCACCTTTGCGAAACCTGATGTTCTAAATTTTTCTTCCTCTCTTCCCCCTTCCCCAAGGCAGCAAACAAGCCCATATAGGTTCAACATATGTAATTCTTCTAAACATATTTCCATATTCGTTATGCTATGCAAAAAAAATCAGATCAAAATGGAGAAAAAACCATGAGAAAGGATAAAAACTCAAGCAAATAAACAACACTCCCCTCAAAAAAGGTGAAAATGTTATGCTTTGATTCATATTCAGTTTCCATAGTCCTCTCTCTAGATGTGGATGGCTCTTTCCATCATAAGTCTGTTGGTAAAGCCAAGTCCATCACAGTTAATCATCACCTAATCTTGCTGTGTACAACGTTCTCTTGGTTCTAGTCACTTCACTTAGCATCAGTTCATGTAAGTCTTTCCAGGTTTTTCTGAAATCAGTCTTTTTCTTCTCTTATTGCTAATGCTAACATTTCTAGTACAATACTGAATAGTAGTGGTGATAATGGGCAATCTTGTTTCATCCTTAATTTTATCTTATTGGGGATGCTTCTAATTTATCCCTTATATATAATGTTTGTTGATGGTTTTAGATAGATATACTTATCATTTTAAGGAAAACTCCATTTATTCCTATGCTCTCTCGTGTTTGTTAAGTAGGAATGGATGTTGTATTTTGTCAAATGCTTTTTCTACATCTATTGATATAATTTTATTATTTCTGTTTGTTTATTATGTGGTTAATTATGCTGATAGTTTTCCTGATATTGAACCAGCCCTACATTTCTAATATAAATCCTAGTTTGTCTTAGTATATTATCCTAGTCATAAATTGCTGTAATCTCTTTGTTAATATTTTATTTAAGATTTCTGAATCAATATTCATGATGGAAATTGGTCTATAATTTTCTTTCTCTGTTTTGGCACTTCCTGGTTTAGGTATCAGTATCACATTTATGTCATAAAAGAAATTTAGTAGGACTTCTTCCCCTACTTTTCCAAATAGTTTATACATTATTAGAATTAATTGTTTTTTAAATGTTTGGTAGAATTCACTTGTAAATCCATCTGTCTCTGGAGATTTTTTCTTATGGAATTCATTAATGACTTGTTAAATTTCTTTTTCTAAAATGGAACTATTTAAGTAATTTATTTCCTTATCTGTTAATCTGGGCAATCTGCATTTTTGGAAGTATTTATCCATTTCACTTAGATTATTGGCATACAATTGGGCAAAATGGCTCCTAATTATTGCTTTAATTTCATCTTCATTGGTGGTAAGTTCATCTTTTTCATTTTTGACACTGATAATTTGATTTTCTTCTTTTTTCTATTCAAATTAACCAAAAATTTATCTATTTTGTTGGTTATTTTCATAAAACCAACTCTTAGTTTTGTTTATTAGTTCAATAGTTTTCTTTTAATTTTATTAATTTCTCCTTTGATTTTTCAGAATTTCTAATTTGGTATTTAATTGGGGGTTTTTAATTTGATCTTTTTCTAGCTTTTTGTCTTCCTAATTCATTGTTCTTCTCTTTCTCTATTTTATTCATATAAGCATCTAGAGATATAAAATTTCCCTAGGAACTGCTTTTGCTGTATCCCCTAAGTTTTATTATTATTATTATTATTAAAACTTTTTATTTGCAAAACATATGTATGGGTAATTCTTCAACATTAACCCTTACAAAGCTTTCTGTTACAAATTTTCTCCTCTACTCCCCCCCCAGATGGCAGAAAATCCACATGTTAATTATGTTAAAATACTTGACAAATCGAATATATGTATACATATTTCCACACTTATCATTGTTGTGCAAGAAAAATCGTATCTACAAGAAAAAAAATCAAAGAAAAAAACACAATGCACACAAATATCAATCGATAGCATGACAATGTTATGTTGTGGTCCACATTTCATATCCCTCTCTCAGGGGTATATGGCTTTCTTCACTGAACAATTGGAACTGGTTTAAAACATTTCATTGTTGAAGAGAGCCATGTCCATCAGAATTGATCATCATATAGTCTTGTTGTTACCGTGTATAATGATCTCCTGATTCTGCTCATTTCACTCGGCATCAGTTCATGCAAGTCTCTCCAGGCCTCTCTGAAATCATCTTGCTGGTAGTTTCTCACAGAACAATAATATTCCATAATATTCATATACCATAATTTCCTCAGCCATTCTCCAATTGATGGGCATCCATTCAGTTTCCAGTTTCTAGCCACTACAAAAAGGGCTGCCACAAACATTCTTGCACATGTGGGGCCCTACATCCCATAAGTTTTGGCATATTGTCTCATTATTGTCATTCTCTTTGACAAAATTATTTCTATGATTTGTTGATTCACCCACTCATTCTTTAGGGTTAGATTATTTAATTTCCAATTGGCTTTATTTTTCCCTGGCCTTTTATTGAACTTAATTTTCATTGTATCATGATCTGAAAAGGATATATTTACTATTTTTATCTTTCTGCATTTGATTGTGAGCTTTTATGCCCTAATATATAGTAAATTTTTGTGTAGGTGCCCTTTAGCATTCAGAAAAAGATATATTTTTTTTGTATCCCCATTCAATTTTCTCTAACGGTTCATCATACCTAATTTTTCTAAAATTCTATTTACCTCTTTAACATCTTTCTTGTTTATTTTCCGGTTAGATTTATCTAATTCTGACAGAGGGATATTGAGATCCCCCACTAGTATAGCTTTGCTGTTTATTTCTTCTTGCAACTCACTTCTCTAAGAATTTGGATGCTATATCATTTGGTGCATATATGCATAGTACTGATATTAGTTATGTATGGTACTTTTTAGCCAGATGTAGTTTCCTTCCTTATATCTTTTAATTAAATCTATTTTTGTTTCTGCTTCTGCTTGATCTCAGATCAGGATTGCTGCCCCTAATTTTTTTTTACATCAGCTAAAGCATAATTGATGTATCTTCTTCTTTAAGTGTCTTTCTTATAAACAACATATTGTAGGATTTGGGTTATAAATCTACTCTGTCATCTGCTTCCATTTTATGAGAGAATCTATCCTATTCATTAACAGTTAAAATTACTAACTCTGTATTTCCTACCATGCTATTTTACCCTAGTTATATGTATATATATAGATAGATAGATAGATAGATAGATAGATAGATAGATAGATAGATATCATTTCACCCTTTTACTCCTCACAAGTATTTTATTTGTGACCATCACCTCCCTCAATCTGCCCTTCTTTTTCTCAGCCCCCCTTTTCTTATTCCTTTCCCCTTCTACTTCTGTCCTCCCTTCTATTAGTCTTCCTCTTTTCTTTCCCCTCCTACTTCCCTATAGGGTGAAACAAATTTCTACACCAAACTTAATATATATGTTATTTCCTCTGAGCTAAATCTAATGGGATTAAGGTTCAGACAATGCTCATCCCTCTCTCATCTTTCCTTCAACTGTAATTGGTCTTTTGTGCCTCTTTATATGATGTAATTTATTCCATTTTACCTCCCATTTCCTCTTTTCCCAGTGTAATCCATTTTCCATCCCTAATTTCTTTTTTTAATATTATCACATATCTTCTAACTTCCCTGACATATAGTTCTCAAGAGTTACACATAACATCTTTCCATGTATTGATGTAAATATTTTAATCTATTAAAAAAAACCCAACATTTTTTCCCTTCTTACCTTCTTATATTTTTGAGTCTTGTATTTGAAGAGAAAATTTTCTGTTCAACTCTGATCTTTTCATCAAAGATGACTGGAAATCCCCCATCTTTCTCCCTGAAAGATAATGCTTAGTTCTGGTGGGTAGATAATTCTTGGCTGTAACCTGCATATCATATTCCAGGTCCTTTGATCCTTTAAGTGGAAGCTGCTAGGTACTGGGTAATCCTGATTGTGGCTCTTCAATATTTCAATTGTTTCTTTCTGGGTACTTGCCATACTTTCTCCCTGATTTGATAATTCTGGAATTTAGCTACAATATTTCTTGGAGTTTTCATTTTGGGGGTTTCAAGAGGTAATTAGTGGATTCTTTCAATTGCTATTTTGTCTTCTGGTACTGATATCAGGGAAGTTTTCCTTGATGATTTCTTGAAAGATGTTATTCAGGCTCTTTTTTTTTCATCATAATTTTCATGTAGTCTGATAATTCTTAGATTGCCTCTCTGGATCTATTTTCCAGTTTAGTTGCTTTTCCAATGAGGTATTTTACATTTTCTTCTATTTTTTTTCATTTTGGGGGGTTTTGTTTGACTGATTATTGGTGTCTCATTGAGTTGTTCATTTCCATTTGTCCAATTCTAATTTTTATTGAATTATTTTCTTATTACTTTTTTTTCTTTTTACCTCCTTTTACATTTGGCCAATTGTATTTTTTTTTTGTTTTGTTTTGTTTTTTTTTCTTTGCTGAGGCAATTGAGGTTAAGTGACTTGCCCAAAGTCACACAGCTAGGGAATGTTAAGTGTCTGAGATCAGATTTGAACTCAGGTCCTCCTGACTTCAGGGCTTGCGCTCTATCCACTGCGCCACCTAGCTGCCCCTGGCCAATTGTATTTTTAAAGGAGTTTTTTTGTTCAGTGGATTTTCTCCATTTTACCAACTTTATTTTTCAAGGAGTTTGTTTCCTTTAGTATATATATATTTCATTTTGTCAAATTAATTTTTAAGGTGTTATTTTCTTCAGTCAGTTTCTGTATTTCCTTTTCTAAGCTATTGGTTCTTTTTCTCAATTTTTCATACTTTTCCTGCATAGCACTTTCTTTTCCCCATTTTTCTTCTATTTCTCCTTTAATATCCTTTTAAAACTCTTCCAAGATTACTCTTTGAGTTAAGAGACCAATTCATATCCCCTTCTGAAGTTTCATCTAGAGGCATCTGCTGTCCTTTTTTTGCATTTGTATTCTGATATTCTTTGTCTCCATAGCAGCTTTCTTTAGTCAGAATTCTTTTTGCTTTTTTTTTTTTTTTTTTTTTGCTCATTTTTCAAAGTTGAGCTCTGCTCCTAGGGCATAGGGGAAATTGTCCCAAGCTCTTTTGAAGAGGAAAGGGACCTCTCACTGACTGTGCTGGGCTAGGGCTGAAGCTAGTGCTGCTGCAGCCTTTTTCCACTTTTTTCCATGGACCTGGCCAAGTCCCTCCTGTTTTGCTGGGGCTTGGGGGCGCACAATTTGCCTTCTATAGTTGCATTGATGGTCTCACAACTGTTCTGTTGATCCATTGGCCTTCTGAACCAGGATGGAGTAGCCAGCACTGCTGTATTTTGGCTCTGAGCCTCCTGTCTGATTCCTGTGCCAGGCCTCCCCACACTGGGCACCCCTATATAAGCTTCTCTGCACTGCACCTTCGATGGGCTGCATTCCCTCCTGCCCAATGAGATAGATCTTTCCTGAAGTTCTTCCAAGATATCTTAAGCTGGAAAATTATTATACTCCAAATGTTTGTGGTTTCTGACACTACAAAATCCATGGCTTGATTTCACATTTATTCTGAGCAAAGTTGGGGAGAGCTCAGGCAATGAATGTCCTATCTACTCTCTGCTATCTTGGTTCCCACCTTCTTTCTTCATTATTACAGAGCAATAATATTCCATCACATTGTGTGCAGAGAGCTTAGCAACAAGCATGAAGGGGTTAACATATTTTCTGTGCAGCTGTGGATTGATTTGCAGCAGGCTCAACACTCTTCTGCACCCAGGGTTGAGAACAGGACGTATTGACTTATTAGATCAAACAAATGCTGCTAGCACAAGGATATAATAAATCTGGAAGTCACCTATATAAACATGTAAACATCAGGAAGACATGTTTGATAGAAATTCAAAATTACTGGTGATGAATGCATGGAACAGGAACAAGGCATCCCAAACTAGACAATTTATGACAGTGTTGAGGTAAACAGATTGTTATTGCTAGTTATGGTATAATGTTAATGTCTAGCAACAATGTAACCATGCAATGTACAGTAACTAACTTGAAGACATCTGGTGTTATTGCAACACTAGCATAAAGAATATATAATCTGGGGGCAGCTGGGTGGTGCAGTGAGTAGAGCACCAGCCCTGAAGTCAGGAAGACCTGAATTCAAATGTGGCCTCAGACACTTAACACTTCCTAGCTGTGTGATCCTGGGCACACAATTGCCTCAGCAAAAATAAATAAATAAATAAATAAAATATATAATCCGTTGCTCTCATATCAATGAAGGGACTTCATTAATTTGAAGTACCTGTCTGCCCTGAGTCATAATTCTCCTCCATGAGGCCCTTGAGCTGGTCCCAAGTGTTTAGGTTCTACTTTAAAGGAAGAGAGGGTCCTAAGATTCTCTAAAAGAGAATGGAGTTCAGATTTTCAAAGCACCTTTCTCTCTTCAATCTCATTTTGACTTAACCTGAGAAAGTAGATAAATAGCTCCAGAAAAAGTTAATGTGACAGATTGTTTGGATTGGATATCCATTTTGCCTTTCTTTTTATCCTTTTTATCTTCAGCTCTTGGCACAAAGTTGGTTCTTAATAACTGCTTGACAATTTGGCAGGCCAGGCCTGGACACTCTTCCTCCAAGAGGGCAGTACCAGTAGGCTGGCAGTGCCAGCTTCGCCCCCCCCCTCCACTATCTCATAGACTGCCAGGCGCACCAGCCTAGAGGAAACACGTGGAGGCACCAGCGGGGCTCTCAGAGGAACGGCCTGCATACTGCAGCCAGGGACAAGATGCTTTAAAGGCTCCCATAATACTCCAGACTGTTGGAAGTATGTGGCAATGCCCATCACCACGTGGGGCTCAAGAGCAGAAGCCGTGCACAAGCGCACTGGGACGATATATTGGGAAGACAGGCTGGGAATGAAGCCTCCCCTCCAGGCATCGGTTCCATAAACCGCTTCTCCTCCACTCCTCCCCCACTACCCAGTTTTTGCGCAGGCGCAGGTAGTATTGGGAGGGAGGTGGCTCGGGTTCTGCGCATGCGTCAGCGGTGGCGCGTGGCGGTTAACGGTAACTCCTCGAAGGTTTTCTTAACTGTAAGGGTCTCATTTGAGGTCCCGTGAGATGCTGGTGTAGCCCCGAGTGTCAGGGAGAGAAACCCTGAGGGTGAGTGCCGCCGCCGAGGGCATGGGTCTCTGTTATCAGACGGCGGCTTATGGGCACCTTTGGTGTGCGAGGCAAGGACAGGCGGGGCCTGGAGGGGAGACTTGGGAAGCCCCCCCGCCACGCGCGGTGCAGTTTATTGGGGGGGAAAGACTTCGCCCACAAAAATAAACTGACAAAAGTGAGGGAAGTAGGCAAACTGCTACCAAAGTGCTTTAATAAGTGCCTTCTGTCTGTTGGACACTTTGCCAAATGCTGTGGATTCATAGACCCCCCCCAAAACCAAAGCCAGCCCCCCCAGAGTAGCTCCCAGTTTGATGAGATCCAAAACGCTCGACAATGGGGAATCCTGAAAGTCAATAAAAGGAAATATGATATGTCTGGAAAGATGGTGTGATGCTGGCTAGTGGAAGACCAGCAGGGCCATGGCTGGACCCCCCACCAAAAGAGGCTATTTATTGATTGGGCATTGGGAGTCAGCCCAAGCAGGGTCTTAGGGAGATGACTTTCGCAGGTTTATGAAGAGTAGGCTGATGAGTTGAAGACTTAGAATTATTCTGGGTGATTGCATTGGGAAGAATGAGAGAGGGATAGAGGAACAATTTGAGGGATGTTAATGATTTTCAGAGAAATGATGAATAGACTCACATGGTCCTCTAATTGACTAGATACAAGTTTACCCCTCTGATTTGGCTATCTTTGTTTTGCTTATTTTCTCTTCCCCCCCCCCCATAGTCTTATTTTATTTCCAATTACATGTAAAGATAGTTTTCCAACACTTTATTTTTGTAAAATTTTGAGTTCCAAATTTTTTTCTCCCCACCTTCCTTTGCTCTTCCCTTCCCAGAACAGCAATCAATCTCATATAGGTTTATACATGTATGATCATTTTAAACGTATTTTCATTCATGTTGTGAAAAAATCAAGAATAAAAGGGAAAAATAAAAATAAAAGTGAAAAATGCTTCTATCCACATTCAGTCTCCATGCTGGCTCTCTGGATGCAAATGACATTTTTATTGGGATTGTCTTGGATTATTGTTGCTGAGAAGAACCAAGTCCGTCATAGTTGATCATCACATAATTTTGCTGTTACTGTATACAGTGTTCTCTTGGTTCTGCTCACTTCACTCTTGCTTATTTTCTCATTGTTTTGTTCTTCCTCACATCTTTGGATATCTTGGGTTTTAAACAGTTTTTCTGATTAATATGTAGGATGGTTAAAAGTTTAAAATGTTGATGAGATTTCACTGATATTATTTAACTTCTCCTATAAAATTACTTGAAATCTTTTTCAGATTTCCAAAATGGCATCGGTCAAAGAAATGCTAATTGAGAATATTGTTAAAGAAGAGTCATCTCCTCAAAATAAGGTCACCATTGTTGGGTGTGGTGCAGTTGGCATGGCATGTGCCATCAGTATTTTATTGAAGGTAAGTGATAGACCTGGCATGAAATAAAGTGGCACTTGAGAAATGTTGACAGTGATAAGGTCAGAGGCAACAGCTTCAGGAGTGTTCATGTGATTTACCAAATGCACCAAAGAAGTCCCTCCCAGAAGGAGCTCCAGATTTCATATAGACAAATTGGCCTTCTTACTGTTCCTCATACACAATGTACACAACTCCTGGCTTTACACTGAACATCTCTTATGGCTGGATGCTCTCTCTCCCTCCCTTCTACTCTTAGAGGATCTTGTTTCCTATAAAACGGGACAAATGCCACCTTCTACATAAAACCTCTGCAACCTCTCCCCACACCAGTACATTCTCTCCCCCTCCCCTATTCATTACTAGTATATCTTTGGTTTGTTCTTATGTGCATGTATTGTTTCCCTCAATAGAATATGAGTATGGTTTCCCTCAATAGGATATGAGCCACATTGAAGGGAGGGAATATTTCAAATTTATATTTTTATCCACAAAGCCTCATACTTAGCACAGTGACTGACAGATAGTAAACACTTAAAAAATCCTCACTGAATGTATAAAATAGCCTGAAAGATTAGGGTGTAGGGAATGGGGAAAGCAGTAAGGAGAATAATACCTAAGGGAGGCAGAGAAGAGGGAAGAGAAAACATGGGGAAAATGTTTTCACTCTCAGTCCTGCTTGACTTTATAAATAGTTTGTGACAGCTGGCTTTTATGTTATTTGATTTGCTGAATCAGGCTAACGTTGACTGGCAGCCCCAGCTGGGATTTTGATGCCTGCCAGAAGACTGTATTGCTACAAGTTACTTCTTAAGAATAATCCATTCAACTTGAAGGGCGAAAACCCACACACTTTTATGTTATCATATAAGAAAAATGAAATGCTTCTTTGCTGTACATATCACATTATACCTATAAAGTGAAGTATGAATAAGATTTTTAAATATTGCCTTCAATTTCTTTTTTTTGCAAACAGGCTTTTTCATAGTTTGAATTATTGCTTAATTCAAAATCCATTTATAGTTACGAATGAACTTAGCTTAATTTATCATAAAATAAACATATTAAGTTATTGGTATAAAACTAAATTATGAGTTGAGGTAATTTTTTCAAAAAGAAATTCTTTATATGCCTCTTCTCTGCCATGGTTAGAATACTCTGCCCCTTTACCTCTACTTCTTAAGTTTTCTGGCCTTCTTCAAAACTCACTTTAAATCCCATCATCATCTAGAGGCCTTTTCCACTACTAGTGCCTTCCTCCTGATATTACCCACACCATATATATTTTGGATGCGCAGAGTTATTTATTTTCTCCTCTTAGAATGTCATCTTGAGGAGAAAGACCTTGTTTTGCCTTTTAGTACCTGGCTGATAATAAGCATTTTTTAAAAATAAAAGTTATTTTCAAAATATGTACATGGATACATTTCAACATTCACCTTGCAAAACTTTGTATTCCAAATTTTTTCTCTCCCTTCTCCCCATCCCCTCCCCTAGATAGCAAATGATCCAATATATGTTAAATATGTGCAATTCTTCTATACATGTTTCCACAAATATGCTGCACAAGAAAAATCAAATCAAAAAGGAAAAAAATGAGAAAAACCCCAAAATGCAGGCAAACAACAAAAAGAGTGAAATGTTATGTTGTGATTTACACTCAGTCCCCATTGTCCTCTCCCGGTGCAGATGGCTCTCTTCATCACAAGATCACTGAAACTGGCCTGAATCATCTCATTGTTGAAGAGAGCCACATCCATCAGAACTGATCTTCTTATAATCTTGTTGTCATGTACAATGATGTCCTGATTCCGCTCACTTCACTTAGCATCACTTCCTGCAAGTCTTTGCAGGCTGAAATTATCCTGATCGTTTCTTACAGAACAATAATATTCCATAACATTCATATACCTTAACTTATTCAGACATTTTTCAATTGATGGGCATCTACTCAGTTTCCAGTTTCTAGCCACTACAAAAAAGGCTGCCACAAATGTTTTTGCACATGTAGGTCCCTTTCCTTCCTTTGAATTCTTATATATTTGAGTTAGTTTGATAGTAAGCATTTAAATTCTTATTGATTGACTCAAAGAGAAGCTCTGGTATAGGGGAAAAAGAATTATTTCTAGTCCCTCAAAAAAGAGTTATTTGACGTTGGTTTCATTCTTTGTGTGTATATCTCCAATGCCTATCATAAAGCCTGGGATATAGTAGATATTTCACAGGGTTCTGCCCTGGCTTGCTTTTTTTCTTTTATACTATTTCATTTATTGAGCTCCTCATCTCCTGTGGATTTAATTGTCATTGCTATCCTGCCCTACCTCTTTGCCAAGCTTCTATTCATTTTACCCCAGTGGTTCCTATCACCCCCCCAAGATCAAATATAAAATCCCTTATTTGGTATTCAAAGCCCTTATAACTCAGCCCCCCCCCCCCATGTTTGCAACCTTCATACACTCAGCATGTACTATTTGATCCAATGACATTGACTTCTTTGCTTTTCCACAAACAACTTTTTAGCATCAGGCATTTTTCTTGGGTTGTCCCCCAGGCTTGGAATGTTATTTCTTTTCATCTCTGCCTACTGGCTTCCTTGAGTCCTAACTCATGAAATATACCTTCTACAGGGAATTTTTCCAACCTCTTAATTCTAGTGCCTTTCTTTTGTTATTTATTTCCCATTTATCATGTATATATCTTAATTTGCATATATTTGTTTTCATGGTATCTCTTCCACTTGAGTTCCTGGATTGTCCTTTGCGGCTTTTTTTATATTTCTAGTGCTTAGCATAGGCACTATGTAGTGCCTACCACTTAGTGGGCTAATAAATGATTATTGATTGACAAGGTAATTAACAGTTATTCATTGACCTTAACCAAAGTTAACATAGTTTCTGGAGCCTCCCAATGTTTTTCTTTTCTTTTCTTTTTTATTTTTTTTTATTAAAGCTTTTTATTTGCAAAACATATGTATGGGTAATTCTTCAACATTGACCCTTACAAAGCTCTCTGTTACAAAATTTTCTCCCCTAGGCCCCATCCCTCCCCTAGATGGCAAGAAGTCCACTACATGTTAATTATGTTAAAATACTTGACAAATCGAATATATGTATACGTATTTCCACACTTATCTTGCCGTGCAAGAAAAGTTGGATCTACAAGAAAAAAAAAGTCTGAGAAGAGAAACATAATGCAAGCAAACATCAATATAGAGCATGAAAATGTTATGTTGTGGTCCACATTTCACATCCCTCTCTCTGGGTGTATATGGCTTTCTTCACTGAACAATTGGAACTAGTTTGAAACATTTCATTGTTGAAGAGAGCCATGTCCATCAGAATTGATCATCATATAGTCTTGTTGTTGCCGTGTATAATGATCTCCTGGTTCTGCTCATTTCACTCAGCATCAGTTCATGCAAGTCTCTCCAGGCCTCTCGGAAATCATCCTGTTTGTCGTTTCTTACAGAACAATAATATTCCATAATATTCATATACCATAATTTATTCAGCCATTCTCCAATTGATGGGCATCCTTTCAGTTTCCATTTTCTAGCCACTACAAAAAGGACTGCCACATATATTCTTGCACATGTGGGGCCCTTTCTTTCCTTTAAGATCTCTTTGGGATATAAGCCCAATAGAAACACTATTTGGTCAAAGGGTATGCACATTTTGATAACTTTTTAAAATTTTTTATTTGCAAAACATATGTATGGGTAATTCTTCAACATTGACCCTTACAAAGCTTTCTGTTACAAATTTCCTCCCCCTACTCCCCACCCCTCCCCTAGATGGCAGGAAATCCACTACATGTTAATTATGTTAAAATACTTGACAAATCAAATATGTGTATACATATTTTTACAGTTTTCTTGCTGTGCAAGAAAAATCGTATCTACAAGAAAAAAAAATCTGAGAAAGGAAACACAATGCAAGCAAACATCAATAGAGAGCATGAAAATGTTATGTTGTGGTCCACATTTCATATCCCTCTGTCTGGGTGTATATGGCTTTCTTAACTGAACAATTGGAAGTGGTTTGAAACATTTCATTGCTGAAGAGAGCCATGTCCATCAGAATTGATTATCATATAGTATTGTTGTTGCCATGTATAATGATCTCCTGGTTCTGCTCATTTCACTCAGCATCAGTTCATGCAAGTCTCTCCAGGCCTCTCTGAAATCATCCTGCTGGTCGTTTCTTACAGAACAATAATATTCCATAACATTCATATACCATAATTTATTCAGCCACTCTTCAATTGATAGGCATCCATTAAGTTTCTAGCCACTACAAAAAGGGCTGCCACAAACATTCTTGCACATGTGGGTCCCTTTCCTTCCTTTAAGATCTTTTTGGCTTATAGGCCCAATAGAAACACTGCTGGGTCAAAGGGTATGCACAGTTTGATAACTTTTTGAGCATAGTTCCAAATTGCTCTCCAGAATTTCTGGATCTGTTCACCAACAATGTATCAGTGTCCCAGCTTTCCCACATCCCCTCCAACATTCGTCATTATCTTTTTCTGTCATTTTAGCCAATCTGACAGGTGTGTAGTGGTACCTCAGAGTTGTCTTAATTTGCATTTCTGTGATCAATAGTGATTTGGAGCACCTTTTCATATGATTAGAAATAGTTTTAATTTCATCATCTGAAAACTAACTGTTCACACATCCTTTGACCATTTATCGATTGGAGAGTGGCTTGAATTCTTATAAATGAGACAATTCTCTATATATTTTAGAAATGAGGCCTTTATCAGAACTCTTAAATGTAAAGATGATTTCCCAATTTATTGCTTCCCCCCTAATCTTCATTAGTTTTGTTTGTTAAAAAAAAACTTTTTAACTTAATATAGTCAAAATTTTCTATCTGGTGTTCAATTAAGAGTTCCAGTTCTAATTTGGACACAAATTTATGCCATCTCCACAGGTAGGTCTGAGAGGGTAAACTATCCTGTGTTCCTCCAATTTGCTTATAATAACAGTATATAATATAATATCACTATATAATATAATATAATATCTAAATCATGAACCTATTTAGATCTTATCTTGGTATGTGGTGTTAGATGTGGGTCAAGCCTTAATTTCTTCCATACTAGTTTCCAATTTTCCCAGCAGTTTTTGTCAAATAGTGAGTACTTATCCCAAAAGCTGGGGTCTTTGGGTTTATCAAACACTAGACTGCTATAATTATTGATTATTTTGTCCTGTGATCCTAATCTATTGCACTGATTGACTACTCTATTTCTTAGTCAGTATCAAATGGTTTTGATGACCGCTGCTTTATAATATAGTTTTAGATCTGGTACAGCAAGGCCACCTTCATCTGCCTTTTTTTTTTCATTAATTCCCTTGAAATTCTTGACCTTTTGTTCTTCTAAATGAACTTTGCCACTACTTTTTGTAGATCTGTAAAATAATTTCTTGGGAGTTTGATTGGTATGGCCCTAAATAAGTAAATTAGTTTGGGTTCCAGTGTTTTTCATAATGTGTGTGTGTGTGTGTGTGTTAAGGTTAATATCTTATTTATTGACATCTCACTAAAGATGTTTTGAAACCACTGGGAAATTAAACTTCAGTGAATCTGTAAATTGTCAATATATGGGTACTTTTTGTGTGTGGTTCTTGTTAACATCTTTTTATTAATTATAGATGATCTACTCAGTTGCACTAACGTCTTACCTTTAGGTCTTAAAATATTTTGCTTATTCTCATTATGTTAGCAACCTTTATGCTATGTTTTGTATCCAAATCATAATTGGTAAAATGCTGAAATCTACTCATCTCCATCAGGCACCTCTTTAATGCTTTGGTCACTTGCATTTTTTTAGAACTTCTAGGCAATTTGCAGCCATCCAGAAACATTGAGATAATATTGGGATTGAAAAATAGGTTTTTGCTCAGGGAGAAGATTGGTATAATTGGAAGTATGTGTTCTTTCCAAAATGTGGAATAAAGAACATGTAAGCACATATTGTGAAGTCTCTGAACTTATTCTTCAGAGGTAAGCCAGCTATATTTGCCCCTCAGAATTCTCAAAATACCCCTGAAGAGTTGGATTATCTTTTTAATGCCACCAGCTCACTTCCTCCATTGCCTTCTCCTCCTCCATTACACACACGGAGACACAGCACAGACAGACAGACAGACACACACACCCCCCTATGATTATTTCCTGAAAAAAATATAGCAAGAATGGGAATACAAGACAGTGTGTCATACAAACTCTTCCTTAAACCATTTTGTTTCTGAGAAGAGTGGGCTCAAACATGTTGCAATTTCTGTGGCATTTGTCTTAACTGATTTCACCTTCTAATGCATAGCATTTGAATTCAGCATAAGTGCTGAGTTCATCCTTATCTTAGC
Source organism: Myrmecobius fasciatus (assembly GCA_023553655.1). Classification (NCBI taxonomy): domain Eukaryota; kingdom Metazoa; phylum Chordata; class Mammalia; order Dasyuromorphia; family Myrmecobiidae; genus Myrmecobius; species Myrmecobius fasciatus. The sequence goes on from JAJPUD010002001.1 coordinate 172,135, forward strand.
TACTGCCGGTTTGGATCTCCAAAAACCTAGCATTAATTGTACTTTAGGACTTGATTGACTGAATTCTATCTCAGATATTTGTGCATCTCTGTCAAATTAGGCAAAAGATCTCTTAAAGTTCTTAGTTGTAAAAGCACTTAGCTTACAGGTTTGTTATGAAGATTAAGTGAGATAGTATTGTTGAGGCTGGGAAAAGATCTCAAAAGGTTGGAGTCAGACCGGTGTCATGCTGTGAGGTGTCTCAAAAAAATTTGCAGGCTTCAAGCCATCTCCAAGTCAAGGGGCAAAGTTTATTGTAATTATAACACCAGTTGAAATGATCTAAATTCCAAGAGAATTTAGCGAAGAAACAAAAGAAAGGAGACACATTTATTTAGTTCTTCATGTTATAGATATGCTAATTTTATGGCCCAGAAGTACAACCAAGGAGTGGAATTTGGTTATCATGGACCAATAGACAGTAATGTTTGTTGACATTCAGATTGTTAGAACAATAGTATTCTCAGGTTGGTTGTGGGAGACCTCAAGGTCAGAGATTCCAAAGAAAGCCAGAGGACTTCAGAATCACTGACATTGTTAGAGCAGAAGCTCCCTAAGGTCAGGGGGCCTTAAAATTATTGCTGTCTCCCCTAGAAGCTATAGTTACATCATTGTATGAGAGATGCTTTATGAAATGCTAGCTATTATTGTTATTGTTGATGTTATTAATGGCTCCTGTTCTTCTGCCTTTATAATCTGTTTGGATTGTAGGCTAAGAAGTTATATCTGTGGATTAAAGGATATGCAAGGTTTAGTGACTTCTTGGATATAATTTCAAATTGCTTTTAAAATAGGTGGACTAATTCACAATTCTAACAGTAGTATATTAGTGTACCTGTTTTCTTTTAATCTCTTCAACAATTGCCATATTCTTTTCCTTTTTTGGTCATTTTTGTCAACCTGAATGATATTGAGTAAAACTTAAGACTTGTTTTAATCTTCATTTTTCTAATTATTAGTAACTTGAAGCATTTTTCTTTATATGACTGTTGATAATTTAGATTTTTTCATTTAAGAATAGCTTACTTATTAGCGACTAAAGTTGTCTTGTTTTTTGATAAATTGATAAATAAAAATTGTTAAAGTTTGCTCAAAAAGAGAGGAAAACAAAGTAAATAGTGAACAAAGAAAATTCAGTATAAACAGAGGGGGAATTAAAAAAAAACTATCTGAATCTATTATATGCCATTATACAGAATATTATTGTTGTTTGTCCTTAGTTGTCAGAGAGAACCATGACATCAGGGAGGTGATTCCATGACAAGCAAATGAATTGGATTTAAATGAGGGAGGGCTGTGCAAGGTCTCCAGACTCACTTGCTCTTCTGGAGCCACCTGTGTCCAGTAACAAGATACAGATCAGAATGACTAGAGATGACCCTAAATGCAGTGAGAGACCTTGACCTTTTTAAGTTGAGCAGTGCCCACTCAGTGATTAAGGCTAGGTAAGAAATGAGGCAGAGAATGTCTTCTTTTACCTAGTCAAAAAAAAATCTATCTTGGAGGCGAGACTATTAGGGTTTCTAGCTGAAACAGAAACAATTGCTATTTACATTCACTCTTAGGGCCCAGACAATGACCAAGTGGGGCTTGGCCTGGGATCTATTGTTGGCCAGTCTATGATAGCCAGAGTGATTTGGGTTTAAGCTACTGATTTTCCTTAAGAAATCTAGCCTGTCAACAACAGGACCTATATGATGATCAATTCTGAAGGACATGGCTCTCTTCAACAATGAGATGTTTCAAACCAGTTCCAGTTGTTCAATGATGAAGAAAGTCATATACACCCAGAGAGAGGCTCGTGGGATCTGAGGGCGGACCACAACATAGCATTTTCATGCGCTCTATTGATATTTGCTTGCATTTTGTTTTCCTTCTCAGGTTTTTTTCCTTGTAGATTTGATTTTTCTTGTACAGCAAGATATCTGTATAAATATGTATATACATATTTGATATGTCAAGTATTTTAACATAATTAACATTATTAGACTACCTGCCATGTAGGGGACGGGGTGGGGGAAGAAGAGAAAAATTTGGAACAGAAAGCTTTGCAAGGATCAATGTTGAAAAATTACCTATGCATATATTTTTCAAATAAAAAGCTTTAATAAAAAAAACTGGGGAAAAAAAGAAATCTAGCCTGTAAATCTCAAGATATCTTGTAAGGCTTCAGTGTTGAAAATTTCTATCTCTTTGTGTCCCCTCTTTGTGGATAGAAGGAGGGGAAAAGAAGGAAGAAAAGAAAGTAAGGGAAGGAGGAAGAAAGGGGAAAAAGGTGAAGGATGAGCTCTGTTGCCCAACTGGGCAGTTCTTGTGAGGTCCCCAGTGGGACACATTTCTAATTACTATTCACAGAAGTTGCTGTTTGTTTTAGATGATTACCTAAAAAATATAAAATGCCAAAATTAGCAAACTGAGAAATTAAGAGAAATCAAGCCAATTTCATAAAGAACAATTTAAGCAAATTCAATGAGAGATAGCATGATGTGGTAGAGGGAGTATTGGAGTAAGAGTCAGAAAGAATTGGGTTCAAATCCCACTACAGATTCTGTTAGCCACATGACCCTCTATAATTTGCCTCAATTTTCTGCTTTAGTTTTCTCATCAGTACATTGAGGGAATAGACTTGTAGCATATAGGGTTTCTTCTAATTCTAAATATATAATCCTGTGAATTTATAATAAGCTATAAATAAATTATCAAATTGGGGGAAAATCCTAGACTAGAATGATTTACAAATGCATAAACAAATTCTATTGTGCATTTAAAGATAAAGAATAATGTCTGTTATAAAAATTTTTCTCGATAATTGAGAATCTTTCTGAACTCTTTTATTTTTCCAAATATGTTCCTGACAACCAAACTAGGAATAAAGCAGAGAAAGAAAATTATATCCAATATCATTAGTAAATGTTGTTGCAAAATGTTAAAAAGTAGTAAAAAAAAAAGCCACAGCACATCAAATATCAACAACAAATAGGAATGTGTTAGTCAATATTAGGGATATTATACATTTCATATTAAAAACATAATTTTTAAATGGCTATTAATAGAACCAGAAAATATCAACAAAATTCATGTTACCTATGTATGTAAAAAATATCAAAAAACATAGCAATAAAAAACCTTTAAAAATATGATCAGAGGGGCAGCTAGGTGGCTCAGTGGATAGAGCACCAGCCCTGAAGTCAGGAGGACCTGAGTTCAAATCTGGTCTCAGACACTTAACATTCCCTAGCTGTGTGATCCTGGGCAAGTCACTTAACCCCAATTGCCTCAGCAAAAAGAAAAAAAAAATATGATCAGACATCTATCCAAAATAAAGAGCTAGCATTATCTACTATCAACCATTCTATGATAAAACTTTTTTATAATGTGAATTTTATATTTGAAATTTGTTTTGGTATGAGCTGTAACATGATGTTACCCTAATTTTAGCCAAACTTTCATATTTTCCCAGCAATTCTTGTAAAATAAAGCTTGTATATAGTTATATTTCTGGTGAGTCATTTAACATTTCTGAGCTTTACTTTTATTTTAAAAATGGGCTTACTTGATGTTTTTCAGATAAATCTCTCTGATTGCTGGTTACAGTCATAAGGGAAAAAACCTTATAACCATTGATTACATATATTTTAGTAAAATTTCAAAAGTCTTTGGAAAAATTATGAAGTTAGAATCAGAAAAAAAGGAAATGGAATAGAAAAAATCTTTGCATTAAATATCTAGCCAACAAAATTAGCCAAAATTTTTAGGAAATTGAAACAGATATGTAAGAATAAGAGCTATTACCCAACAGAAGTACTCAAAGGCAAGAATAGTCTTCTGAAAGAAATAAATAAAAGCTATTAATAGTTAATTTAAAAAGTAAATCACTAATAAAGAAATGCAGATTAAAATAATTCTCACATATCACCTCCAGGCTTGCAAAGATGCTAAGAAATAGAAAAATTAATTATTGGTATGACTGTGAGAAGATAAACATACACATTATCTTTTTTGGAAGACAATTGGGAATTGTCTAAGAAAAGTTGTTAAATTATTGCTAAATTGTTCATAGCCATTAACTCTGAGATTACCCAGTTATCTAATATTTTAGGGCATTTAAAAATTATTTGCATTTTTTATTTGCATATTAACATTGTATTTATTCTTGCCATAAATGCTTGTTTCAGTTTCTTTTTGGGATAACTTATTCTTTTGAGTTGCTTCCTCTACTGATGTAGGAGCAAGTTTAAGTCACAGTTTATGTGGTTATAGCTTTAGCATCTTATCTAGACAGGGGCCTTTCATATGTACACATGCATTCTGGGAGACTCATTGCCCTGCATTTGCTTAACTAGAAGAGGCCTCCCCCAGGCTTCTATCTTTTTGAGCATGTGCGGTCAGAACTCAGCCCTTTTGGGGAGACACTCTGGTCCCCCAGCTGCATAGCATGGGCAACCTACCAGCTCTGCCAGTTTGTTGATCCACAAGTTGATAAAACATGTGACCTTAGTGTGATCTCTTTCAGATGAGCATACCCGAAAAAGTGTGAACACTTTCACAAAGGTTCTTGACATGGATTTAGAGGTTTGAACTCCCTGTTATTTTACCACTTTAAATGGTCATCTGGGCCAGCTTGCAGGAGAGGTTTCTCCCCTCCTGACTCCAGGGCCAGTGCTCTATCCACTGCGCCATCTAGCTGCCCCATGGGCTTCTTCCCAAGAAGATCGAGGACAGCATGAACTGCTGTTATGTTGTGATGTACGTGAGCACACGGTCCTCCCAATGGAGAGTGGGGGTGTCCGAGCAATGTTACTACATCCCCCCTAGGACTCTAGGGTTAGTTCTGAGGGACTGGGGAGTTGTCCTTTTAATGCTGTGAGGCTTACAAACTCCCATAACCTATCAATTAATTAATTAGCCAGCCCAATAATTACTGTTAAAAAGGGGGTAGAGGTAGAACAGTAAGAAAAGTTATTACAAAATGTGCTCTGCCCCTCTCCCAAATTTCCTCCAAACAGATTTCCTACCAACACATTAAATTTAGGAAAACTGTACTCAAACTTAGAACATGTTGGCAAAGAGAAAATTCAAAGCTGCTGTGGAAGTCCTTTTTCCCCTTCATGAAGTTCTACTCAGGTACGGTGCAGCATTTCTCCTTGCTTCAAATCTGCTTTGACTTAAGTCTCATCTGTTCGTGGTATCCATTGCAGATAGACTACATACTGTGGAGAACTGCAGATTCTAAACCCTTCAAAGTTAGTAAAAAGTTCACCTCTTCCCAAAGGAGAGGGAGTGGGCAAATAGGAGACCAGTACTGGGGAGGATTTTTCCTCCCCCACCCTCCTATACAAGAGTAACTCGGGCAGAACTGCTCTCTTTTTGAATACCACTTGCTCAAATCGCAGTTCTATAATTAGCTTACTAATTTATAAGTGGCCCATAAGATACAACTAAGTTTTCCTTAGCCAGTCCAAATATATTTCCTATGCAATCACTCCAATATATCCAGTGGTTTTTCAAGGACTTTTTGTGCTTTGATCATCTTTGATTGGTTGAGGTTTGTTTTCATATTAGAGGATAGCTTCATATCAGTTACTTTAAGTAGGAAGAGGTAAATTGATCAAGTTGTTAACTCCTATCCCTTTTTAAGTAATGCTAAACTTGAAGAATTCATAAAATGATTTGTAGGAAGTGATAATAGAATGAAAAAAAGTATAGAGTCAAAAGAACATGTATGACTATAGCAATGTAAATGCAGGTAACATGGAAAGGCAACAAAATTCTTGTCAAGTGTTTATACCAAAATGTCCTAATTAAAGAATGTTTCTCTCTTTTATGTAAACAATTGATAAATTGTTAGGAAGGGGATAGATTTTGCAGGGTGAATTATTTGGGTGTATTTGGGGAAGTATAGAATAGTAATCTTTAATTAATTAAATTAACTGGCTACAAAAAAAATATGAGTCCTAAATCCATCCTATTTCAAATAATTGGGGTACTCCAACCTGGAATTTTGATATTGGCTTACTAAATATCTCTCACCAGCTATAACTCTTTCCTTCGTTTTAAACTCAGTGACTATGCTGGCATTAGGTAAGAGTAGACTAAGTCAATTATTTGTTATAATTCCAGGGCTATAAATCATTTAAAAGGTCTTGTAATTTTTGCCACACTTAGACATTTTTGGCTTTGTCTTCTTCTCACATTAAGATATAAGTAACAAAATAGATTATTTTTGGTTTTGCAAGTATAAGAGAACTTTTGATTGTTTGTTAGAGAATATGGGCATTCTTATCCAACTGGAAATTGTTAGGAACATTATTCCTTGTAACTGACTTTTTTATGTATTCTAGGGCTTAACTGATGAACTCGCTCTTATTGATGTCATGGAGGACAAACTGAAGGGAGAGATGATGGATCTCCAACATGGCAGCCTTTTCTTTAGTACCCCAAAGATTATCTCTGGCAAAGGTTCATTTAAATTTAGTTTCATAAACCAATCATATAACAGAAAACTATCATAAAAATGAAATGTATTGAAATTATAATTCCCCTAGTATCAGTTCATTTGATTTTTGTTTTCCAATCTCTTGGTGACCAGTGACTGACTAGGATTGATTAGGCAATTGGTAATGTTGTGAAAGAAGCATTGCAGTTGGAATCTGACAACTAGGTTCAAGTTCAGAAGAGCAGGATATTTCAACTGCATGTATCAGTGTATATGCATGTGTATCCACATATATGTGTGCATATACATTCATATAACATACATGCATGTATGTGATAGAGATCTAGCTAGCTAGATTTTTCTATCTAGATATCTGTCATTGTATGCTTGCTTGTCTGTTATGATGTAAAATCCATGAGAGCCCTTCTTCCCTCATTATATTTGTCTGTCTCACATTTATTTGCATTTATTCTTTTGTATTTTTCACATGAAAATCATTTCAATTATTGAGATAGTGATTTTGTTGTCATTATATCACATCTTTTTGGCATTAAGAGTTGAAGAAAACATTGACAAGCATGAACACTGTCCATAAGAGAATGACTAGGATGGTGAAGGGTCTCTTAACTATGCCATACAAGCATCATTTACAGATCTGGAAAATATTTAGCTTGAAGAAGAGAAAGCTTTTATTGGGCATGACATCTTGCCTTCAAGCATCTGAAAGACTTTCATAGAGAAGAGAAAGCATGCTTGTTTTACTTGGCTTCAAAAAATAGAATCGAATATGGTGGATAGAAACAGATTTTGTTTTCAATTAATGAAATAACAAGCATCTAGTAAGTGAATAGCATAGGCCACAAACTTTGCTAAACTCTGGGAATAGAGACAAATAATTTAGGCAAATCAGCAAGAATTTGTTAATCACTTATCATATTACAGGCACTGGGTTAAGTGTTGGAAATAACAAAAAAGGCCTTGCTCACAAGGTCTATTGAAGGAGAGGTGAAAACTATGTATAAAACAGTATCTATATGGTATATAAATTGAAGATAATCTCAGAGGAAAGGAACTAGACTAGGAAAGAGGGAGAGAATTTCAGAAATGGGGGACAGCTGATGAAAATCCCTAGAGTTGGGAGATAGGGGGTCTAATAGAAGTAAGATTAAGGAGGACAAGGTCATTGGATTTCAGAGTATGTGGTAGGGAGGAGGAAAAGTAAGAAAACTGACTGACTATTAAGGGCTTTAAAGGGCAATTGGGATTTTTGTTAAGTTGGATGCAATAAGGAATCTCTAGAGTTCTATGTATCATAGAACTGACAGTCAGATTTATGCTTTTTGAAGATCAGTTTTGTCAACTGAGTAGAGGATAAGATTCAGGTGGGGAGGCAGGGAGACTAAGTGGTAGGTTGTGAGGAAATGAGTCTGCACTAGAATGGCAGTGTCAGAGGAGGAGCAAGGTGAGTGTGACAGTAACTGATTTGGATATGGGGCTAAGAGTGAGAAGTTGACAATTGGGTTGTGAGCCTTGGGGACTAAGAGGTTAATAGTATCCTTGATAATCTTCCCTCTCAAGCTTACATCATAACAAACACAACAAATGTGTGTGTGTGTATTCAGTTATATCCAACTCTTGGTGATCTTTATTGTCATGGGGTTTTCTTAGAAGGAAACAGGAGTGTTTGTCATTCCTTCTTTAGAGGCAAATGGAGTTGAAGTGGCTTGCCCGGGATCCACACAGTAAGTGTTTGAGGCCAAATTTGACTCCTGACTTCAGGCTCAGAGCTGCCTTTTATATATACACACACATACATGTAAGCAGAATTACATGTATGTTGATATTTTAACAATACAAGTAAATGTGAGGGAGGGTGGAATCTCAAGAAGATTATAGCATAATATAGGTATGTATATCTATATCCATCCATATATACACATAGAATTTATAGATACATATAGTATATGTATATACACACACACACACACACACACATATATATACACACACACATGGAAAAACATGAGTAAATATAATGAGGTTGGGTAAGTTATATGTGTAGTGAGCATTGATAACTTTTCTGTTTTAATATTAGCAGCCTGCACAATGCTTTTCATATGTTGTTTTGGTAAGTGCTGAATGAATAAGTTTTGAATTGAATTAAATTGAAAATGGAGAAATGTCTGCCAGGTTAGAACAATTGGATTCAGAATAGGTTAACTGTCTGCATCTACCCTGAATCTCATTCTGGAGGAAGAGAAGTTTTGAGTATCATCGTTAGGGTATGTCTGTGAGTCAATTATTTTTGTTTTATTTATTTATTTTTTTTTTTGAGGCAATCGGGGTTAAGTGGCTTGCCCAAAGTCACAGAGCTACTAAGTGTCTGAGGCCAGATTTGAACTCATGACGACGTGTCTTGCTATCTTCAGGGCCAGAACTGTATCCATTGTACCACCTCGGTGCCCTTTGGAGTATTTTTTTGTTGTTGTTGCTTATGGGTGTTTTTTTGTTTTGTTTTGTTTTGCATTCAGGAGTCACATAACTAGTGTCAAGTGTCTGAGATCAAATTTGAATTTAGATCCTCTTGACTCCTGGACTGGTACTCTATTGCGCCATCTAGCTGTTCCTTTGGAATATATATATATATTTTTAAAAAACCTTTTTATCCTTGTCTTGATGAATTTCCAAAATCTGCAGAAGATGAAAGCCTGTGGGATGAAGACTAAGAGGGAGTCAGTATACAGAAAAATTTCTGCAGGCTAGTTTAATAGGCAGAAAATAAAAGACAAAAATAGTGATAAATGTAATGGGATTTTTTTTTTAAGATGGACAATCTTTATTTTAGCTTTAGAAAGAATATCAAGCATATTCTTTAAAACATGATTTCACAAGGCATATGTTGCTGTGATTATTTTTTTTAAGAAACTGAGACTCTCGGGGCAGCTAGGTGGAACAGTGGATAGAGCACCAGCCCTGAAGTCAGGAGGACCTGAGTTCAAATCTGGTCTCAGACACTTAACATTCCCTAGCTGTGTGATCCTGGGCATGTCACTTAACCCCAATTGCCTTAGCAAAAAGCAAAAAAAAAAAGAAAAGAAAGAAACTGAGACTCAGTAACATCATTCAGTTACACTAGTATTTGATCACTCTAGTATAATCTTCAAGTGCAAGAAAAGTAACATCAAAGTAATAGTTAGAACTTTTAGTGTACCAAAGAAGTACACTACTACATTTAAACTGAACTTGTCTTTTTTCTAATATTTATCTTAAAGTTCTTGAACTGTCCTTGTTATAGTAACAATAAATATAATATTCTAATAAATACAGCCTCAAGAAAGTGAAGCTAGACAATTTTTCATGTGAAAACAACTTTGGGATTATAGATTTAGTATTAGAACTTTAGTAATTATCTTGACCAGTTCCCTTAGTTAATAGAGGAGAAAACTGAAATCTAGAGAATTAAACAAAAGGGCTTAATCTGTCAGTGTTTGGATGTGAACCCAAGTGGTAAGATGATTTATATTCCATTTTAATTAAAGAAATTGTTGTTTTGTCCTTCATTCCTGAAGAGGACCAAGACTTCAGGGAGGTGATGCTATGCCATGTCATGCAAGTGAGTTGGATTGAAGTGAGGAAGGGCTGTGCAAAGTTACCAACTTTCTCCTCCAGAGCCATCTGTGTCCAGTGGCCAGCTATAGATCAGGACAGCTGGAGACAGCCCTGGATGCAGTGGGTCTTTTTAAGTTAAGGTCTTTAACAAAACGAGTTGGACTGAAGCAATCCCCATCAGGTTAGTCTGCCTGATGTCATGGTCCTCTTGGAGGAGGAACGACAAAGAATAAATCTTTTTGAAAGAGCTGCCTGACATTGGATCCAACTGAACTGGCCAGTTGGGCAACAGCTCTTTTCTTTTCTTTCTTTTTATATAGGGTATCATAAACTTAGCTGCAGGTGCTCTGCCCAAAGGAATATAATTTTCTTTCTGACCTCTAAAACCTTTCAAAGTAATCATGGTTTATAGGCTAGATATCTTCCTTAAACCCAGATCACTCTGGTTCTCATTGATTGTCCAACAATACTCAGGCTATGGCCAATTGGTCTTTGGGCACAGATTGTCTCAGAGTAAGTATAAATTGCAATTGTTTCTCTTCTGGCCAGAAACCTGAGGGTCATCATCTCTCAGATAGGATTTTTTGCTTTTTGCAACTAGATGAAAGAAGCCATTCTTTGCCTCAATTTTTACCTGTCCATAATCACTGATTAGTCGTTGCCTCAATCAAACTCAGACCTTCTATTTTTTCTGTAGAGAAGTAGTTGGGGTTAAATGATTGGCTCAGAGTCACGTGGCCAGTAATTATTAAGTGTCTAAGGTCTCATTTGAAAGGTGACAAGTAGTAAGAAGAAGCCTGTAATACAATGTCTTATCCTGCTTAGTTAACAGACATTGGAGATGATAAACCTAGAGAAATGAGGATTAGACATGCTTCAGGGGGAAATGATCTTTGAGTATTTGAAGGTAGATTGTTATTTGGAAAATATATACTTTTATTCTGCTTGGCTTCCAAAGCCAACCAGAATTAATAGGAGTTTTAGTGAAGATTTTAGTTAAGTATAAAAGAAAACTTCCCAACAATTCAGAGTCCTCTGAAAGTAGAAAGGGTTGCTTCAGGAGGTATTGAATTCCCTATCACTGGAAGGCTTCAAAGTAGAGAGGCAATGTCCAGATTGTCAAATATGTTTCAGAGGGTGTGTTTCTATGTTGATGCTTATTATATTAGTTGACTTTTGAGGTCCTTTTTGATTGTGTTATGAAGGAATAGTAAGAAAGTAAGTTGAAGGTTGATTATTGAATACTTGAATATTTGGTTTTATAAGGTTATAGCTTATATTAGGATTTGTCTTATTTTTAAAATTCTCTGTAATTCGGATTATTACTCTGTGTACAACAAAGGGATAAATTAATGCCATGCTTGTCAGTATACATAAATGTCTAGAAAAGAAATAAAACTTTGCCTGAGAACAAGCAGCGACAATGACAAGACTTCACATAGAACAAAAGTTATAGAGGGAGGGGAAGTTGAGAGTAAGCATGATGCTAGAACGATCCAGCTCTTTTCAAAGAGTTTAGGAGTACAGCTGGAGAGAACTTTGGAGGCCATCCATCCAATCCCTTTTACATATGAGGAGAGGCCTGCAGGTTTTCTGACACCAAATTTATATTTTTGGGGGTTGGGGGAAGGGAGGGAGAGCACTACACCATTTTGCCTGAACAAAACTTTGGTTAGAATTTGCTGTTAACCTGTTTTCAGTGTTGGCAGAGCCATCATCCTTGACTTTTGGGAAATTAGGTCCAAGGGCCTGGCTTGCAGAAAAGGCAGTGGTGATTACTGTTAGGCAGTAATGGGGCACATGGACCACAGGGGTGTCTTCAGACATGGTGGAGAATAGGTCCTTATGAGAAACAGAATAATCTCTCAGTTGACCAAAGTATAACAGGGTTGTTTTACCCTTTGACTGGTTTTTCTGTTTACTTTTTACTTAGACTCCAGAGTATCAATCAACTCCAAGATAATAATTATCACTGCAGGTGCACGCCAGCAGGAGGGAGAAAGTCGCCTAGATTTGGTCCAACGTAATGTGAACATTCTGAAAATAATTATTCCTGATATTGTAAAAAACAGTCCTAACTGCAAACTGCTTGTTGTTTCTAATCCAGGTCAGATATTTTACATTTTTACTGTTTACTTTTCCATATTACTCCTTGTAAAAAATAATCCAGGATAATTTGAGATTTTATTTTTTAAATGTTTGCTTCTTTTACACTGCTAACTCTGTTATCAACAGGATCTTCTTTATAGAAAACATTCTCAACTTCAGCAAAAACATTTTAAACCAAATTACTTCATTATTTACTATGGCTTTTAAGGAAAATCTAAAGAAGTTCATAAAAATAGGATAAGAACACTTCATCTACACTGAAATCTTTTTCCATTACTACATCTTGAATTTCCCTCCCACTGAAACTAGGTTCTTTAAGGACATTTATGTAGCCTACCTAGAGCTGGGAAAGATTGAGTATAGACTAATGATGATGTTTATCATTTGAAAAATAAAAAAGCTAAGGTTAGGAGAGACTCATTACTCTGTAGTCTAAAGATGCTAATGAATTTTTTTGACCATAGCAATTTTTGTAGGGGTTCTATGTTCTGCATTGGGTGAGAGTATTCCCATACTGATGAAATTATAAGTCCTTGAATTACTGAAATAAGTATAAGGCTGGTCCTTCATACTAGCAAGAGAAATTGATACTTTTCATTTGGATATTTGTTTTTCATTAGTCACATTTGGAAAAAGGTTCTTAGTTCTGTCCTATGGTTTAAGTCACAAATAGGAAGATAGTTTAATAAAGGGTATGATAGACATTGCAGATAACCATAGTGGGAAAAAGTTGTTTAAAAGAGAAAATTAGGAGAGGATTCTGGGAAGTTGGTGAAGTAGGTTGATAAATTTCAAGCTCTCCAGATTTCCCCCACAAATAGAAAACACATAAGAATGGTGAAAACTCAAGGCAACTTGGAGCAGAACAGGGTTCCTCCAAATACAACCTGAGAAAATCTCACCCGTGTGAAGTGCAAATGCCTCCAGGCTAGCTCTGCAGAAAGCACGTGTGGGGCGTCCTGGGGTGAGCTGTGTTTGGTTGGAGTTTCCGAAGGAACCTCAGAAGCTTTCCTCCTGGACCGCATGTGGAGTCAGGGCCTGAATCTGGAAAGATTGGGAATGCCAGGCCCAGCTGTGCTGCAGGAAGGCAGCCTTGGGAGAGAAGAAACCAACACACACGTGAGTGCAGAGGCAGTGGAGCAGGGACGCTGCTGGAGGGTGGAGCTCTTGGTTTGGGGTTCCTGATCAGAAGGGATAGCTCAAGTGAAGCCAGATGAGCCATTCCCCCATCCCACAATTAGGGGTGCTTAATACCTCATAAAAAATGAACCAGCAAAGAAGAAAGAACCTCACTATAGAGAAGACCAGGGTTCATCTAAAGAGGAGAATGCTGAAGAAAAAAAGAGCTGCTTTTACCCCAAAGTATAACATGAAATGGCTCCCTGCCCAGGGAGAATTTATAGAAATACTTAAAAAAGAATTTTTAAAAAATTAAATGAGAGACATTGAGGAAAAACAAAACTAAATAAAAACCATTCAAGAAAAACAAGATTATGAAGAAAAAAGTTAACCAACTAGGACAGGAGAATCTCAAAGATGAAAAATAACTGAAAATTAGAATTGGGCAAGGGGAAGCCAGTGAATCTATGAGAGACCAAAAAATAACAAAACAGATTCTAATGAATGAAAAAATAGAAGAAACTATAAAACATAAGAAAACAACAGATCTGAACAGATTAAGAAAATAAAAGAATTGGACTCCCTGAAAGTTGTGACCAAAAAAATAGACGCTTTGCAAAATAATGCAAGAAAAAATGCAGGAAAATTCTCCTGGAGTGATAAAACATGAAGGGAAAGTAGAAACAGAAAAAATCCATTGCTCACCACCTCAATGAGGTTACTTTGTGAGAAAACACAAAGGAATATTATTGCCAAATTTCAAAACCCCCAAATGAAAGTGAAAATTTTGCAAGAAATAAGAAAAAACAATATGCTTAATTTTAACTCACCAGCAGCCACAAAAAAGACCCCAGATCCTAGAATCATATATACCAGCAATCAAAAGAAGTAGGCTTGTGTCTAAGAATATCATCTCTAGCAAAATTATATTGAATGAGAATAAATGGACTTAGCAAACTTGCAGATTTTCAGAATTTTCTATCAACCAAACCTGAACTTAATAGAAAATTTAACATATAGGAGCCAATTTCAAAGATCAGTTTTAAAGAACTCACTATGGACAAATTTTTTTTTTTACATGGGAAACATATACCATATGTTTAAGATTGACGTCAATCGTAAACTCAGAAGAAAGATTGGGATAGAATTAAGGTAAAAATAGTTATCATGTTATACAAATGAAGTGCAGAGGAAGAATAGACACAGGGCAGTAGAGGGGGAAGGAGGGTTTACAGCCCTGAAAACTATCCACATCAAGAATGGGTTAAATATTGCCACTATCTATATCTGTATCTGTATATACCATGAAGGGTATAGAACCCCCCAAAATCTATTAAAAAATAAGGGGGGAGGGATGGGTGGATGGGCCAGCAAAGGATGATGGATGAATCTTGCAATATATTCTTTTCAAGAAACACATTTGAGGCAGAGAAATACAGAAAAGGAAAAAGGCTAGAGCAGAATATATTATTTCAGCTGAAGTAAAAAATAGAAGTAGCAATCACGATCTCAAATAAAGCAAAAACACAAAGAGATAAGGAAACTGCATCTTACTGAAAGGCATCATAGACAATGAAGTAATATCATTATTAAATATATAAGCACCAAGTGGCATAGCATCCAAATTCTTAGAGAAGTGATTTACAGGAAGAAATGCAGAAACACTTAGAGAGTAGGAGATCTTAGCTTTCCCCTCTCAACAGTAGCTAAATCTAACCACAAAATAAGAAGTTAAGGAATTGAGTAGAATTTTTAAAAATATGCTAATAGAGCTAGCAAGAAATATACTTTTTCTCAATAGTATGTGGCACCCACACAAAAATTAACCATGTACCAGGGCATAAAAACCTCATGACCAAATGCAGAAAGGCAGAAATATTGAATGCATTCTTTTTAGCTCATGATTTAATAAAAAATATTGAACTAATTAATAAAACTAAGAAATGATTTTGTGGGAAAACCACATTAAAATAAACCATTGGTTAATTTAGTTTAAAAAAAACCAAATTACCAGTATCAAAAATGAAAAGGGTGAATTCACCACCAATGAAAAGGAAATTAGAGCAATAATTAGGAGCAATTTTGTCCAACTGTATGTCAATAAATCTGACGATCTAAGTGAAATGAATATAAAAATATAAATTAGCCAGATTAACAGAAGAGGAAATAAAATACTTAACCCCATTTTAGAAAAAAAAAAGAAATTAAAGAAGCCATCAATGCACTCCCTAAAGAAAAAATCTTTAGGGCTAGATGGATTTACAAGTGAATTCCATCCAATATTTAAAGAACAGTTAATTCCAACACTGTATAAACTATTTGAAAAAAATAGATGTATTCTTTTTTGGTAAAAATATGGTACTGATAGCTAAAGCCAGGAAGGGCCAAAACAGAATTGTAGACCCATTTCTCTAATGAATATTGATGCAAAAATTTTAAATATCAGGATCATTAAGACCTGATGGGATTTATACCAGGAATACAGGAATGGTTCAATAATAGGAAAATTGATTAGTATATCTGACCTTATCAATAATAAAATCAATAGAAATCATATGATCCCAATAGATATAGAAAAGGCTTTTGAAAAAAATTCACTTGATCTTTAAAAAAAACACTAGGGAAAAAAATTAAAAAAAAACACTAGGGAGCATAGGAATCAGTGAAGCTTTCCTTAAAATGATAAAACCAATAGTAAGCATTATCTGTAATGGGAATAGTTCAGAGGTGAAGCAAGGATGCCCATTAATATCAGTGTTACTCAATATTGTACTAGAAATGTTAGCTTTAGCAATGAGAAGAAAAATTAAAAGAATTAGAACAATGAGGAAACAAAACTATCAATTTTTGTAGATAACTATTTTATTTTCAAAATATATATTATGATAGTTTTCAATATTCACCTTTGCAAAACCTTGTGTTCCAAATTTCTTCTTCCCCCACTTCCTCCCCTACGCAACAAGCAACCCAGTTCTTCCATACATATTTCCACAATTATCATGCTGCACAAGATCAAAAAGGAAAAATGAGAAAAAAAGGAAGCAAACAACAAAAGTGAAAATACCATGTGATCCACACTCAGTTCCCACAGTTCTCTTTCTGGATACAGATGGCTCTCTCCATCACAAGTCTATTGGAATTGGCCTGAATCACCTCATTGTTGAAAAGAGCCAGCTCCATCAGAATTGATCATCATATAGTCTTCTTGTTGCTGTGTATATTGATCTCCTGGTTCTGCTCATTTCACTCAGCATCAGGTCATGCAAGTCTCTCCAGGCCTCTCTGAAATCATCCTGCTGGTCTTTTCTTATAGAACAATAATATTCCATAACATTCATATACCATAATTTATTCAGCCACTCTCCAATTGATGGGCATCCATTCAGTTTCCAGTTTCTAGCCACTACAAAAAGGGCTGCCACAAACATTCTTGCACATGTGGGTCCTTTTCCCTCCTTTAAGATCTCTTTGGGATACAGGCAGTGTTTACTGCTGGGTCAAAGGATATGCACAGTTTGATAACTCTTTGAGCATAGTTCCAGATTGCTCTCCAGAATGGCTGGATCCATTTAACTCCACCAACAATGTATTAGGGACCTGTAAATTTTTTTAGTGTTAAAATTATTTTTATATATAATTGGGGAAAATATTAACTTGGAAGCTCTGCCTTATATTACCATGAGACTATATAGGGTAAGAAGGTAATAAAGCTGAAAAATAGTATTTTTTCCACTGTCTTATTGTATATTATTACTGTTGCTGACATTAACAAATAACAAATAATATCTTAGTCTACCAATTTTAACCACTGTATACTGTTACAAATCAGTATGATATAGGATATTTTCAGTTCAGAAAAACAACTCTTAAAAGCAAGGTTGGATGAATAAATATCTCAAATAAAATGTTTCTAATACGAATTTTGTTTTTAGTGGATGTTCTGACATATGTCACCTGGAAGCTGAGTGGCTTGCCTCAGAACCGAGTTATTGGAAGTGGAACGAATCTAGACTCTGCCCGTTTTCGTTTCCTAATTGGGAGTAGGCTGGGCGTCAATCCAACAAGCTGTCATGGTTGGATTATTGGGGAGCATGGTGATTCTAGTGGTAAGTAAATATAGCTTTTGTCTTTTTGAAAGGTTTCATCTTTATAGAATGGACTAGATTATTAAATTCAAATTTTAAATTGGGTTTTTCCAATTCCAGGAGATATTTAAGAATATGATAGATTGCTATTTGGCTAAAATTATTTTATTAGGAGATTTACCTCTTAATAGGAAATACATAAAAGCAGTATTTTTCTTTAAATTTGGTGAGATTACAAAGGAAAAAGCAGTTCATCCAAATTAGCTGAAACAAGACATTTTAGAGCATTTCTGTTAAGCTTAACTAGAAATAGATCCCTAGGGTCAAATATTGACCTAGAAAACCACAAATTAACATTACTTCTGTTATACTGTATTTTTATTTTTAAAACATTTTAATAATTTTTAATTAATACATTTTAATCATTCTGGGATTTTTCTGGAACAGTTAGCCACAAATTTGACACATCTGGTTTTTTTTTTTTTTTTTTTTAAAATTTTTTAAAAATTTTTTTTTTTTTGTTATTAAAGCTTTTTATTTGCAAAACATATGCATAAGTAACATTGATCCTTGCAAAGCTTTCTGTTACAAAATTTTCCCTCCTAGCCCCCATCCCCTCCCCTAGCTGGCAGGAAGTCTAATACATGTTAATTATGTTAAAATATTTGACATATTGAATATGTGTATATATTTATACACTTATCTTGCTGTACAGGAAAAAAAATCTGAGAAGGGAAACATAATGCAAGCAAACATCAATAGAGAGTGTGAAAATTGTGGTCCAGACTCAGATCCCACAGGCCTCTCCCTGGGTATATATGGCTTTCTTCAACACTGAACAACTGGAACTGATTTGAAACATTTCATTATTGAAAAGAACTATGTCCTTCAGAATTGATCATCATATAGTCTTATTCTTGCTGTTGACACCTCTGTTTTGCAGCATGTACAATACCTATGCCCATAGTTTCCAACTTTTACATTAAAAGGAAAGAGATTTTTTTTAGGGCTAAGCTTGTTCTTTAAATTATGTAATTTTTATTTAAATTAATTATATGATTAATGTGATGAAATTGTATGATATAATTGATATGTGATTAATTATACTAAAAACATTTTTTTATATTTGACATATATTTTTAATCTGTTTTTCCAGCACCATTCTAGGTATCATGAGGGGAACAAAGTTTTAAGATATAGCCCTTGTCCTTATTAAAGACTAGCTGTAACAATAGAATGACTATGTAATACATTCTCTTTTTTTTGTTTGTTTTGCTGAGGCAGTTGAGGTTAAGTGACTTGCCCAGGGTCACACAGCTAGGGAATGTTAAGTGTCTGAGACCAGATCTGAACTCAGGTACTCCTGACTTCAGGGCTGGTGCTCTATCCACTGCGCCACCTAGCTGCCCCATGTAATACACTCTTAGAAAACAAATGAATATGACATTTTATCCCTGACTAGAAGATACTAGATGGTAAGAATTTATTACAGGCTTAAGAAGGCTTCATAAAAGAGAAGAAATGGACTCAAACTGGACCTTGAACAAATAGTATTTTCTTTAGTTAATAAATGGTCAAAGGATGTAAATAGACAATTCCTTTTTTTTATTAAAAAAATTTTGATGTTTTTTGTCTTTTACATAATCTTTATTAGTTTTTCTAGTATCCCTCCCTTTCCCCAAGAGCTATCACATAGTACAAATATTTTTAAAGATAAAAAACAGGAAAAATTATATAACCAATTAATATATTGAAAAAGTATGAAAATATGTGCAGTATGTAACATCTTGAAGGAAGGAAGAATAATCCTCTCATATTTCTCCATTTGAGTCCTGCTTGATCTTTTAAATTTTGCTATTTTTGCTTTTAATTTTTGTGTGTTCTTTACATTTATATTGTTGTACTCATTTTTTATATTGTTTAAGTTTTGGCTATTCATACTTCACTCTGCATCATTTCATGTTGATTTTTTCATAATTCTCGAAAGGCTTTCCTTTTTTTAAAAAAAAATTAATCTCTTTTTTTGAGTTTAAAATTCTCTGTTTCCCTCCATCACCTTCCCCAACCCCATAAGAAAAATGGAATAATACCTATTATACCTGTGAAGTTGAATTGAAAACCTATTATTAGAATCATAAAGCTTTTAGACCATCCATGAAGATTAACTTAGCTATTTTATTATTATTCTAATGAGACCCCCCTTCTCCAGTAGATACAAAGGAACTGAGTTATAACAGTCCTGACATTATTGATATAAACAGAACAAAGAAAAGAAGGGGAAAAAATGCTGTTAAGTGGCATCCAATGGAGAATGGAGAAGTTCATGGAGAAATGAGTAGAACATGACATGTTATGAGTGAAACAATTAGGGGTACAAAACAATTAGGGAAACAAAAATAAGGGGTAGTTTTTGAAAACTTGTGTTTCTCCATTAAAATTCCCAAACCTATTAGGTATACTCCTTGTTGTGAGTCATCAAGCTTGGTCCCAAAGAGAGGAAAAAATTCACCTTCCTTTAGCTTTTGTAGAGGGGGTACTGTGGGTATGGAACAGTCCATATACTGTCTGTCACACAGTTGACAGCTGTTTGCTGAATGTTTTCCCCTTCTTTATTTTCTATTATGAGATGACTTTCTTAAAAATGGAGGTTAGACAATGAAATGTTTCAAACTAGTTCCAACTGTTCAGTGATGAAGAAAGTCATATACACCCAGAGAGAGGGATATGAAATGTGGACCGCAACATAACATTTTCATGCTCTCTATTGATGTTTGCTTGCATTATGTTTCCCTTCTCAGATTTTTTTTTCTTGTAGATCCGACTTTTCTTCCACAGCAAGATAACTGTATAAGTATGTATACACATATTTGATTTGTCAAGTATTTTAACATAATTAACATGTATTAGACTTCCTGCCATCTAGGGGAGGTGGGGTTGGGGGGGGGGAATTTGTAACAGAAAGTTTTGCAAGGGTCAGTGATGAAAAATTACCCATACATTTGTTTTGCAAATAAAAAACTTTAATGAAAAAAATGAAGGTTAGATTTGGAAATGGGCTTAATGTTAAAAGAAAGTACCAATATATATATTTTTTAAATTAGAGTCTGTGCCTGTATCCCAAAGAGATCTTAAAGGAGGGAAAGGGACCTACATGTGCAAAAATGTTGTGGCAGCCCTTTTGTAGTGGCTAGAAATTGGAAACTGAATGGATGCCCATCAATTGGAGAATGGCTGAACAAATTATGGTATATAAATGTTATGGAATGGTATTGTTCTGTAAGAAATGACCAGCAGAATGATTTCAGAGAGGCCTGGAAAGACTTGCATGAACTGATGCTGAGTGAAATGAGCAGAACCAGGAGATCATTGTACATGGCAATAGCAAGACTATATGATGATCAATTCTGATGGACATGGTTCTTTCCAACAGTGAGATGATTCAGTTCAATTCCAATAGACTTGTAATTCCAATGTACCCAGAGAGAGAGCTGTGGGGACTGAACATGTATTATAACATAACATTTTCATTCTTTTTGTTGTTGTTTGCTTGCATTTTGTTTTCTTTCTCATTTTTTCAATTTTGATCTGATTTTCCTTGTGCAGCATGATAATTATGGAAATATGTATAGAAGCATTCCACATGTTTAACATATATTGGAATATTTGCTATCTAGGGGAGGGAGTGGGAAGAAGGGAGGGAAAAATTTGAATACAAAGTTTTGTAAGGATGAATATCGAATACTATCTATGCATATATTTTGAAAATAAAAAGCTTTAATAAAAAATTTAAAAAAAAAGAAATTCCAGCTCATAGAAAAACTTTCAAAGATATAAATATACCTTTTAAAATTTTGATTTCACCTATATGTCATGAAGGTCAGTAGAAATTAAGTAATAGCAAAGCTGGAAGAGAAGTGGATGTAATTAAAACTCTGACGGATATCTGTGGATGGATTGATGAAATCATAGATCTATTGGAATATTTTAGTTTTTAAGCTTGATAGTAAGGGCCAGAATTCTAACTTAAGTGGGTTGAAATTACTTAGTTACGTGAATAAAATACACTAATTCTGGGATATGTTTTCTCTCAGTTCCTGTATGGAGTGGAGTGAATATTGCTGGTGTTTCCCTGAAAAATCTACAACCCAATTTAGGAACTGATGAAGATACGGAGAACTGGAAAACTGTTCATAGACAGGTAGTTGAAAGGTAAAATTATATTTTAAAATTTTTTAGTTCTTGGGTGCTTGAAGGGAAAGAGGAGCCATTTTTAATTTTGTGAGTACTTTAAAGGTAGTGGTGGTTTGGCTGGAAGAGAATGATGAGAGCCATCAATTAGGAGGCTATTGGAATTGTCCTGGAAAGAAGGGACTCAAGGTACTAAGCAAGATACTGAGAAAGCAGCGAGAAGGAATTTTCCAAGAGATCTTGGCTGCAGTATTAATAAGAGTTAAAAATTGAAAGTATGGAGTAGGGAGATGGAAGAGTCAATGTTTTAGGGCATGTAACTGGACAAATTGATAGACGGCAGTTATAAGATTAAAAGGATAAGGGCCAGAAGAAGGTGGCATCATAGAAACTAAAGGAAGAGGGAGGGGAGTAGAGAAATTCATACAAAGAATGGTTAATAGTAATAACTCATATTTATATAATACTTTATATATTTTTGTGGTTTGTGACATTGAACAAAGAACAAAGTATCATATTGGCAACGAGGTGATGATGATACTGACCCTAAACATAACAGTTTTAATAGAACAGTAGAAATGGAAATTAGATGAGAAGGAGCTGAGAAGATAAAGGAAGTTTGACGGTAAAAGGTAAAAAAGAGATGAGACAACTTGAGAATGGATAATAGGGTTTAGAGCTAAAGTGTTTGCTTTGTGATTTTTCAAGTTGAATGAGATGATTATGTTTGTAGGCACAAGAGAAATACCCATCAAAGAGGGAGAGATGAAAATTGTAAGAGAGGAGGAGATTGATACAGAAAAATATAGAATAGGCAGGAAGAGAAGGGATAGAATCAAGGGCAAAAATAAAGGAATTGGATTTGGTAAGGTGAGAAGAAT
The DNA here is from genome assembly GCA_023553655.1 of Myrmecobius fasciatus. Classification (NCBI taxonomy): domain Eukaryota; kingdom Metazoa; phylum Chordata; class Mammalia; order Dasyuromorphia; family Myrmecobiidae; genus Myrmecobius; species Myrmecobius fasciatus. The sequence goes on from JAJPUD010002001.1 coordinate 194,601, forward strand.
CACTCATATATATAAGAAAGATGATAGACAATAATTAAACATTTAGTGCCTTCTCTATGCTGGGCACTAAGAATTCATAGACAGAAATGAATTTGGGTTCTACTGGTAGGAAGTCACCTTGTCCAGAGAGAAATTAATGCAAGATACATACAAAATAAACCTTGTGACTAGGTGGGGGGTAGTATTAATAACTTGGAAACTAAAGATCTCTTGAATGTTTCACTTGAGTTTAGTCGATGCTCTAAGAGGTGGAAGCAGAAAAACCAACTTGGAGACTGTTGTAATGGTCTAGTCAAGTTGTCTATCCCTATACTAACGTGGTGTCCGTGGGAATAAAGAGAAGGGATCAGATGGGAGAGATGTTACGGCAGTATAAAATACATTTGGCAAGTTGACTGGATATGTTGAATAAAGGGAAGAATCTAGGATAATGCTGAAAATGCAAATATGGGTGATTGGGAAGATAGTAGTGCCTTTAACATAAAAATAAAAAAGTTTAAAAGATGGATGGGTTTGAGCAGAAAGATAAGTTGTTTTGGACATATTGAGTTAAAGATGTTTGTGAAAGAACCAGTTTGAAATGTCAGTAGAGCAGTTGTGCTCAGGTTCAGTGAATACTATTTTTTTCTCCCAGCTTGCATTTGATATATTGTATTTTTTACCATTGTAGTGCTTATGAGGTTATCAAGCTGAAGGGATATACTTCGTGGGCTATTGGCCTGTCTGTGGCAGATTTGGTAAGAACTATGATGAATAATCTTAGAAGAGTGCATCCAGTTTCTACCATGATCAAGGTACTTGTTCATAATGAGTCTAATCATCCTAACTTCATCATTTTTATTAGTTGTATTATTTTCTGCTTTTCACTTATACCTGAAGCTTTAGTCATCTTTTATCCTTTTGATCCAACATTAAATTGAGGTATTAAATCCCATCAGTTACATCTCATAAATCTGCTCTATTTTTCATTGAAGTTGTTACCACATAGCTCTTTTTGAACTATTGCAATAATCTCCAAAGTAACCTCCCCGACTTCATTGTCTTTTCACTCTTATCCTGCTATCAGAACAATCTTCTTAATATCACAAATCTGATCACATCACTTCATTGCTTAAAAACCTTATCAGGTTCCCCACTAGCTACTAAATAAAGTTTAAGCAATTTTATTTCAGTATTAAAAACATTTCAGTCTGTTTTTTATTTTTCCCAATCTCCATGTAGTTGAGTTCCATAAACATACGCCATGATTTTTGCTTCTGCATCTTTACTTAGACCATTACCTATACCCAGAATTCCTTCCTCCCACATTTGTATCAGTTGAAATCCTATCCATCCTTCAGAGTCTAGTTCAAATGCCACATTCTGTATATCGATATCTCTTATTAATAGTGATCTATTACTTCTTTTCAATTCTCTTAGTACTTGGTTATTGTGTTTTATGAATTATGACATAAGATTTTGACAGATAATGTTTTGTATTTTATTTATTTTTATCTCCCTTCTTAGATTGTAATTTCTTTGTAGGATGGGACAGTGAGTATGTTGTATTTTTGTATCTTTGATAGCATGAAATTCAGGGTCTTGGACATAATAAGTTTATGCTTGTTTTTCTTGAGTCAAATTAAAGCAACTTCATCTCTAGAGAGACAAAAAAATAAGGGAAATAATAAAAAAAATAGGAAAAGAAGGGGGATCATAAAGATTCAAATTACATTATAAGATAGTAATCTTCATTTTATATTTAGTACTGGTTGAAAAAATAGAAATGTAGATTATGGGAACAGATTAGTTAGGTAAGACCTAGCAATAAATTAATATGGCAGCCTAGTGTTCAATAAACTCAAAAATGCAAGTATTGAAGTAAGAAATAGTTCTTAAGGGGCAGCTAGGTGGCGCAGTGGTTAGAGCACCAGCCCTGAAGTCAGGAGGACCTGAGTTCAAATCTGGTCTCAGACACTTCCTAGCTGTGTGACCCTGGGCAAGTCACTTAACCCCAATTGCCTCAAAAAAAAGCAAAAAAAAAAAAAAAAAAAAGAAATAGTTCTTAAGAATAGCTAGAAAAACCAGAATGCAATTTAACAGAAATTGGATTTAGAATAACAAATTTCAGTTTATAATCATAATAAGCTCCAGATTGGATATATGATAAATAAGAGGTCATTTAAAAAAATGAGGAGGATACTGGAAGGAAGTACTTTTCAGAACTGAGTAGGCTAAAAAATATTTTAAGATCCCTTATAACAAAGCATAAAAGGGAAAAAAGTAGTTCAAAACTAACCAGTGTTATATATCCATAGTTCCCTATTCTCGAAAAAAAAAGAGGGAGAAAAGTTTATTCTCTTATCAGCCAATCAACAAATATATATTTTTAAGTAGTATTATGTGCCAGGAGCTGTGCTGAGCACTGGGGATACAAAATGAAGCAAAAGAATCTTTGCCCTTGAGGTAAGTTATATACATAGATGATAAATAGGAAGTAATTAGCAGAGGCAAGGCACTGGAATTAATAAGAATGGGAGAAGGCCTTCTGTAGAAGGTGAAATTTTAGTTGGGATGTCTGTGAGGTCGGAAATTAGTCATTGTCATTTCCTGGGCTTGAGATTTTTGTTGTTGGTTTTTCTGTTATTGTGGAAATCACTATGTATGTTGTTTTCTGGTTCTGCTTACTTCATAAGGCGGCTAGGCCCACAATAGGTAGTATTGATCTTGGGAGTCAGGAAGATGAAAAATAAAAACACCCCCAAATTTTCTTTGCCTTAGACATTTATTAGCTGTGTGATCCTGGGCAAGTCATTTAATGTCTCTCAAAGTCAAGGCCTCTTTTCTTCATCCACAAAATGTTCTAGGTCCGGTTGTTTTGTTGACTTGTGTCTGACCCTTCATGACCCCATTTTGGGGTTTTCTTGGCAAAGGGGTTTGCTGTTTCCTTTTCTGGCTCATTTACATGTGAGGAAACTACACCCGGCAAACAAGGTGAAGTGACTTGTGCAGGATCATATAGCCAGGAAGTGTCTGAGGCCAGATTTGAACTCAGGGAGATATTCCACTGTGACACCTGAAAGGAAGGGAGGGAGTGTGGTTAGGTCTGGGTTTAGATTCTATCACTTCTTTCTCTGGAGGCCGATATGAAGCTTAAAAGGTCTGAAAAGTGTTTATATATATATATATATATATATATATATATATATATATATATATATATATATATATATATATATATATAAAATCTTGTTTGATTGTCATATCAAACCTTCTCCCTTACAAGTTAAACTCTTCGAAAAAGTCATCCACAGCTGGTGCCTTTTACTCTAGTCTGTCTTCCAACCTCATCATTCAAGGGAGGAGAAAGATATACAGGATCCTAGTCCTTGTTCAGTCATTCAGTCATGGCTGACTCTTGAGGACCCATAGGACAAAGCACAGCAGTACTGTCCGGGAGGTTTTCTTGGCAAAAATACTAGCAGTATGTCATTTCCTTCTTCAGAGGGTTAAGGCAAACAGAACATAAGTGACTTGCCCAGGGTCACACAGCTAATAAGTATCTGAGGTTGGATTTGAACTCAGGTCTTCCTGATTCCAGGATGAGCCCTCTAACCGCTGAGACACTTCGCTGGCTCAGGATGCTGATGGGGATAATTAAATGTGGTTTTTTTTAAAAGGATGGGTGAGAGACGTGGCCACGTTTGTAAGTGGGAGAGAAGCAACTAGTAACAAGGAGAGATTGAAGATTAGTGAGAGCTTGGACATAGCAGAGGAAGGGCAGTCTAATAGAGAAGATGGCATGGGAAAGGATCACTCATTGTGTGGGGGGGGTGAGAGGAAGAGAGACAGCTCTTAGTAGCATCTACATTTTTTAGTGACATATATATAAGGCAAAGTTCTCAGTTAAGAGAGTGGGAAGAGAGATAAGGGAGGATGGAGAAGCCACTGTTGGAAGGATGATAATGAAGCCATTAGGGAGGATTCCCTTGCCACAATGAGGATCCAGTTGAACTCATGTTAATATTTATGGTATACTCAATTAATCATAATGGTGATTTTAGTAGCATTAAATATTAATATAGAAGTGAAGGCAGAAAATGGTGGCAAGTAATCCAAGGCTGAGATGTGGCAAGGCAAAATCAGTATATTAGTGTGCCTGTCTTTTCACAGCTGGGATATTCTTAATAAAATAAGGGATAAAGGAAATCATAAAAGATAAAATAAACAGTTTCAGTGACATAAAATGAAAAGGCTCTTGTATGAACAAAATCAGTGCAGCTAGACAAACTGTCAAGCAGGAGAAAATTCTTTTTATTTAGTATCTGAGATATATTTTGATAAACAAGATAAATAGGAACTATACAAGTAAGACCAAGAGTCATTTTCCAGTAGAGAAATAGTTTATAAACAAAGTTTTCAGAAGAAAAGCAAATGATTAGCTTCCATATGAAAGTTTACTCTAAATCATGAATAAGATAAATTCAAATTAAAACTGAGTTTTTACTTTAAATAATTGGCGTGTTGGCAGAAATGTGTATATATATATATATATATATATATATATATATTTTTTTTTTTTTTTTTGCTGAGGCAATTGAGGTTAAGTAGTGTTAAGTGTCTGAGGTCAATTTGAACTCAGGTCTGGTGCTCTATCCACTGTGCCTCTCTGCCCTGAAATGTATAAAGTTTTAAGGCTGTTGGAGGGGCTTTGAGAAGATTAAGCACAATAATAGTTCATGAAACTATGAATTGGACTGATTCTTCAGGAAAACATTTTGGATTTATTCTAAAAAAGTGATTTAAATGTCCATATCTTTGACCCAGAGATCTTTATCTTAGGCACATGTTAGGCCCACAAGGTCAAAGATAGAAAGAAATGTTCCATTTATGTTAAAACATTAATTTCAGCTCTTTATTAAAATTAAAATGTTAAATTATTTATTAAACATTCAGTGCTAGCAAAGAATTGGAAACAAGGTAGATGCCCATAGTTTAGGGGAAGATGAAACAAATTGTGCTGCATTAATATAGAATATTATTGTGCCAGAAGAAATGATGAATATAAAGAATTCAAGGAAATTTGAAAAGACTTTTTATGAAGTGATGCAGAATATAGAACCAAAAAGTGTGTGTGTGCATGCACACATGTATTTTTATGTATATGTATATATGTATACATATATATATATACGTATGTGCTACAACAGTGTGATGTTATGTAATCATAACATTGGCCACAGAAGTAAATTTAGAAAATTTATTTCCAGGTGCAGAATAGAACTTGGTATATATTCATTGTTTTATTTAAACATTTTCCTTCTTTTTCTTTTTTCTTTTCTCTCTCTCTCTTTTTTTTTTTTTTAAGTTGAGGCAGTTGGAGTTAAGTGACTTGCCCAGAGTCACACAGCTAGGAAGTGTTAAGTGCTTGAGAGCAGATTTGAACTCAGGTCCTCCTGACTTCAGGGCTGGTGCTCTATCCACTGCGCCACCTAGCTGCCCCCTTCTTTTTCTTAATCTTAGTTATAAAAGAATTCTTGATATTTGGTGTAGGGAGAGATGTATTTGAAAATAAATGTGATGTAAAAAAAAAACCCAAACATTTTTATCCTCATCCACTGGAGGATGACTGAACAAATTGTGTTATATGAATGTAATGAAATATTGTGCTATAAGAAACCATGAGTATAAACAAGAACTCCTGGGGAAAACTGCAAAGTAGTTCAGTAGAAAGTACATTTAGCCGATATTTCATAATTATATATATAGTATATATGTGTGTATATATATATAAACACAAAGTAACTACATGACTTAAATATACAAGGTTAAATCATAAATTAAGTATAGAAAATCTTTCACAACTCTGGATGGGAAGAGATTTTTTTTTAAATTTTTAATTCATGCAATGAAGCAAGAATTTACATATCATAGTAAAAAAAAGATGATTTGTAAAAAGATACTTGTAATTAAATTGCAAATCTACTATACTTGCTATTCCTTTTAAACATACAATAAAATTATCATGCAGATTTCTTTTTTTCCCCTTCTTTCCCTCCATCCTACAAATGGCTACTATTAAATACAAACAAAGCAGATAGCTTCTTTCTTCATCTATCTTTTGTAGTTAATTTGGTTATTTATAATAGTTAGAATAACTTATTTGCTCAAAGCTGTTTATAAAACAATATTACTGTATGGTTACAGAGTTCTCTTGGTTCTGCTCATTTCATTCTTTACAGGTATTTAAAAATTCATTGAGTAATTCACGTTTTATAGCACTGTAGTATTCCATCACAATTATATACAACTTGGTCAACCATTCTCCAATTGATGAGCACCTGTGCAATTTCCAATTCTTTGCCACCACAAAGAGAACTGCTATAAACATTTAAAAACGTATAAATTCTTTTCCTTTTTCTGTAATTATCTTTGGAAATAGACCAAATAATGATATTGGTGGGTCCAGGGTAGAGGTATTTAATAATTATTCTTTGGGCATAATTCCAGATTGCTCTTCAATTCCATAATTCCACTGACATGATTCAGTGTCCCAAGTTTTTCTCCTCCCCTGCAACATTTATCACTTTCCCCTGCTATAATTTTAGCCAATCTTGGTAGATAGAAAATGAAATCTCAGGTTTGTTTTAATTTGCATTTCTCTAATCAATGATTTAGAACATTTTTTTCACAAGACTATATACATTGTTTTGATTTCATCATCTGAAAACTGCTATTCATATCCTTTGCCTATTTATCAGTTGAGGAATGATTCTTATTTTTATAGATTTGATAAAGTTCTTTATATATTTTAGATGTGAGACCTTTACTTGATAACCTTGTCTTTGGAAATTTTCCCCCAGTTTTCTGCTTTCCTTCTGATCTTGGCTACATTTGTTTTATTTTTCCAAAACCTTTTTAATTGAATGTAATTGAAATTATCCATTTTGTACCTAACTTTGCTCTCTATCTCTTGTTTATTCATAAATTGTTTGCCCATCCATAAATCTGAAAAGTACTATGTTCCAAGTTTTTCTAATTTTCTTGTAAAATTTCTTTATATTTAAGTCATGTATCCATTTTGATTTATCTTGGTTTTACAAACGTTAGAGATGATTCTAATGGAAAAATGTTGATTACATAAAATTGAAACATTTTCCCACCTTACAAAATCCAGTTAGATTAAGGGAAACAGCAAGGAAAAAATCTTAGATATTTATCAAAGAAATTTATTGCAAGTACATAGGATTTATTAGGTACAAATATGTATGAATAATAACCATGTCGTAAGAGAGGCAGTATGGCATACTGGAAAGATAGTCACTATAGTGCTATAAATATAAACTCTAGAATTCAGATAGGCCTGAGAAGACTTCTGGGAACAGACACAGAGTGAAATGAGCAGAATGCAAGAACAGCAACTACAGTTATGATAAAGGAAGACAACTGAAAAATGCAGTGACCAAGTATGCTTTAAGTAGGTTCACGAGGAAGCCTGTCTCCCATTTCTTAGCAGAGGTGATGGAAGATGGCTGCTGAAGGAGACATGTATTTTCAGATATGGCCAATGTTTGACTGAGAAGAAAAACAACTAATGAAAAATTTAAAAAACTGCATAGATCAAGAGAAAGTTCAAAAGGATCATAGGCGAGTCAGAGCAGTGTTGGTACTGCTGGGTTAAATTTAAAACATAGCCAATCTAGATAGAAAAGAAATTCATGGTGTCATATTTACATTCTCAAAATCCTCTTATTCCTCAGAAAAACAATGAAGAATTTTAAAAAATTAATGATTTAAACAAAGGAATAGATTAGGTACCCTTTTCAAGTTTCCAATGTATATTCTTTTTAATTCAACAAATATTCATTAAGGAAGTGTCATACAAGAGATACAAAGAAATTGTTTCTGCCCTTCGGGAGTTTACAATCTATTGAGGGACCTAATAGAGATGACTATAATACTATCATTTAAGTTTGAAATGGATTAATTTATTGGGTGACAGAATTTAGAAGAAAAAAACCTTGATAGGCCAGAAAAAGTCAAATCTAATACAACAAAATTTAATGAGGCAGAATGTGTTTTAGTTAGAAAAGTTAGCTGAAGAAGTACAGTATAGAAGTTTTAACAGTGCTTAGGAAAATTAAGCGAGCATGAGTTCAGTGAGTGAGTGATATGGAAGCTGAAAAAAAAAATTTGGTGTTAGGTGATGCTAATGAAATACAGGATCCTAGTGATAGAAATGGAACAGACTTTCGAGATCGTCTGATCCAACCCTCTCATTTTACAAATGAGATCGTGTGACTTGACCAAGTTTTCACAGGTAGGTAAATGGCAGAGCCAGAACTTGCACTGGGAGATTGATTCCAGGTTCATTACTTTCTATTGCACTGAATAAGAGACCTGGAAAATCACCTCTGATGAGCATTTTCATTTCTGGACACCACATGTTAGGAGGGATTTTGTTAAATTGATACATGTCCAGAGGAGATAACTAGGATAGTAAAGGAGTAAAAGACCACAATAACCGAGGGTAAGCTTGAAAGAAGTAGTTATGTTTAGCTTAGAGGGCAGAAAATCTTCAAAGGGGAGATGATAGCCATCTTGGCTGAAGATAGATCAGACTTTTTTTTTTGTTTATTTGTTTGTTTGTTTAAGCAGAAAAATGAACTGGGAGTTACAATGGATAGAAATTACATGAAGGTAGATTTTTAGTTTGTGTCGAAAAATGTCCTAAGAATTAGAGCTGTCCAGGTTGCTACAGGAAGATAGATGGAAATCTTCAAGCAGAGTCTGGATGACTGCTGCTACGGGGTGCATAGATTAATATTTCACATATGGCTTGGGCTGAGTGATCTCTGATCAGCTCTAAGAATCATACTACTGGAGTACAGTATTAGTATAATAGATTCTCTCTTGTGGTGAAGAACTTGCTGTTTCAACTCTCTTTGCATAGTTGAGGAAGGCATATGTGAAATGTTTTGAAGTGATTATCCCTCCCTCAATCTTAATATTATTAAAATGAGTTTTAGAAAAAAAACTTTCATTTTGCCTTTCAGGGCCTATATGGAATAAATGAAGAAGTCTTCCTTAGTGTCCCTTGTATTTTGGGGTACAGTGGTATCACAGATATGGTGAAGCTGAATCTGAGTTCTGAGGAGGAACAACATTTAAAGAAGAGTGCAGATACTCTCTGGGATATTCAGAAAGATCTGCAATTCTAAAGCCGACAGTATGAAAATAGTTAAAAGATTGTATATGATAGATTAAATATTTAAAATGATCTGTGATTAAACACCAAGAGTAAAATGGAAATATAAAACCATGAGCAAATTATTATCCCATAATGTTAGAAATGGAAAATGGTAAAGAGACTTCTGTTTTTCCCCCTCCAATATTTCTTGATACAAAACAATCAAGTTAATACTTTGGTCTGTGATGTCTTCTGTTCAATATTTTATGGTGTAACCCTTTTGCCAGATTCCGTTCTAACAGACAGAGCCTGGAGAACTTTTCACTTTTTTCTCTCTTACCATTCATATCAAGATGGATCTTTAGGAACTTCATTATATGGATCATTTTGCCCCAATCTAGATGAAACATGGGAACATCAACATTTAGATCTCAGAATCACTGAATATTATACTTGAAGGGACCTCTGAAAACATTTAATCTAGCCCATACCTGGACCAGAATCAGCTCTACACATACCTGAAAAGTGGTTATCTGGACTCCTATTTACTGGAAAGCTACTACCAATTGAAGCATTTCATTCCCCATTTAAAAGATTTTCCTTGCCTTAAGTCTAAACTGGCATGTGTAATTTCTATCTATTTCTTCAATTTGTACCTTTTGGGCCAAGTAGAGCAAGCTTAATAATCTCTCTTCCACATTGTAGCTTTTTTCACAGTGTCACATTGATTTTGTCAATTTATGTCACACTGATAATTGAGCTTGCAGTCCACTAAAATTTATATATATATATTGTCTAGTATTGTTTATCACATGCTTGTGAAGCTTATTTTGGACTATCTTTTAGAACATTTCTGTCTCCATTAAATTTAATCTTTTTAGATTTAACTCAGTGTTTTAGCTTATCAAGATCTTTTATAATCCTGTCATGGAATCATTCTAATTCTTCTAAAAATTTGACAAATTTTGCCATCTTAAACATTTATTCAAATCATTAAAAATATTAAATGGCACAGGGCTAACATTGGATGTCTGGAATACTCCACTGAAGACAGGCACTCAAGTTGGCATCAAACCATTAATTGTAATTCTTTGGGTCTATCTATTGGAACAGTTCCAAATCCATCTAATCATTGCACTGGTTAGTCTGTGTCTGTCTTTTACACAAGAATAGCATGAGAGTTTATGAAATAATTTTGCTAAAATCCAAGTAAACTAAATACAGCATTCCCCTGATGAACTTGTTTAGTAATTGTCAAAAAAAGTATTAACTTATTCTTGATGAAGCCATACCAGTTCTATATATTCATTAGTCATTTTCATAACATAGAATTATGCTAAAGTCTATGTTTGCAGGTTCTCATACTTTTTTAGAAATTGTCCACAAGTTCTCAAAGACAAGTTTAATAGTCACATCTGCTTGCCAATTCTTGCTGTAATTTTTCTAACTTCAGTTTATCAAGAATCATTAGGTACTCTATCTAATTCCTTATTTTGAGTATTCAGTTTTCCAGGCCAAAGATTTTCTTCTTGATAAGAGAAAAGAAATAGGATTTTTTTGTACTTGTCTTCTCTTTATTATCACTTTGTCAGTGGCCAATTTGCTCTTATTAGGGTTTTTTTCTTACTTTTTTTATTCTTTTTAACTCAATCGACCTTTAACATTAAAAAAAAAATTATCCCTTAGGTTTTTTTTTTAACAACCTCATGGCATTCTAAGCTTTAACATTTCTGACCCTTTTTACAAAAGAGTTCTATAATTTTGTATTTATGTCTGTTAACCTCTCTTTACATCTTTTGTACATGTCATTTTAAAATCTTAATTTGATTTCTAAGTTTCCTCAGTATTCACTTGAAAGTTTTCAGATACATTTTTTATTTCCTCCTAACTGGAATTTTGTTCTGTGAATACTTTAATTCTTTTTCTTGAGAGTTTCCCAGTCCTTGTTTGATGACTTCTGCAGAATTTTAAGCAAATGAATTCTACCTACTTTTTAAAATTTGCTGTCTGTAAACTATTAGAGACTGTTCTTTCTTTTAGCATAAATTTTGAGATGAAATGTTTTTTTTTCCAAGATTCCCATCCCCTCCAGCAGTTGCAACAATTTTCTATTCATTGGTTCCTTCACCATAAATTTTTGAAGCATAAATTTAAGCCCTTCTTTTGATAGCACTTTTGCCTTCATATTGGGCTTGTGATGTTTCCCAAATAATTTATTTCTTCATTCTGTCCAGGTGGTCTGGAATAATTAATTATTATTTTCCAGATATTGAGGATTCAAAAATAAAAATTTCTGAAAGAGTTCCTTCCTACAGGGAACTTATATTCTATTGAGGGTGACAGCACATGTATATTTAACTACATATAATGAGACAATATACTAACAATCTATATACACTGGAGCCAAATTCATTACCTTTGTTGATCTTTTCATATAATGACCCTTCTCTGTATATAGCCACAGAGCCACCAACCTAGTTCAGACCCTCTCATCTTAACTATTGCAATAGCTTCACAATTGCTTTCTATGCCTTGGATTTCTTCCCTTTTCCAATCCAACCTCCACATTGCTATTAAAAACTGTTTTCTTGGGGCAGCTAGGTGGCTCAGTGGATAGACCACCAGCCCTGAAGTCAGGAAGACCTGAGTTCAAATCTGACCTCAGACAATTAACTTTCCCTAGCTGTGTGATCCTGGGCAAGTCACTTAACTCCAATTGCCTCACCAAAAAACCCCCAAAACCCTGTTTTCTTTAGGACCAAATACAAATCTTTGCATTTAAAGATATTTGTAAGCTATCCCAACAAACTGTTCCAGTTTTATTATACATTATATACTGCAATTCCAGTTTTATTATACATTATATACTGCAATAATGGATTATATTGGAATGGATAATGATGAAACGTGTTATTTCTGCTTCACTTGTCCTTTACTCGAATGCTTTCCACCATGCTTCTCCATCCTGGTTCTAGGATTTCCTTATTGAGTACTCACTCTTGAATATTCCTCCAGCTTGCAATCAACAGTTGAGTCTCCAGAAGGGCAAATAGTCTTTCAAGGATGAGTTCCTACACAGTGCTACTCCTCTAAACTCATGCACCCCAATCAGTGTTTCTCACTAATCAGCTAGCTCCTAACAAAGTCATTTATTCAGATGGAATGGAAAGAGCAGTAACTTCTTCATCCCTCTCACAAACTTGAGGAGGTATATTGCCTTTGGGGAAAGTGGGCACATTTAAATTACAGTGGTAATGAGGTTTGGGTGTAGGGAGCACCTGTGGCGAAAGCAACTTGGCTCCAGAAGTGCAAGGCTTCAGAGGGGATTATGTTGGGCAGCTTGTCCGCCAGACTCCTCTCAGGGCTGGGCATTTCTTGACAAGCCAATTTGCTGGACTCCTTGCCTTAAGTCAATAAACATTAAAATCTATTATGTCCCAGGCACTATGCTAAGCACTGAGTATACAGATAAATACAATGATTGTCCTGGCCCACAAAGAGTTTATAATCTAGTGGGAAAATATTGGATATAAAATGAAACTGAAAAGTTGAGGGGCTGGCAGACTTTTGTTGGGGGGGAGAGGGAAGAGAGATACTTATGGAATCAAAGCCAAGTAGAGCAGCTGGTGGAAAAGGGGGAGGAAAATTGCTTAACTCTTCTTGGAGCCCATGGTATTTTTTTTTAGTAATACTTATTATTTGCAAAACATATGTATGGGTAATTCCTAAATATTAACCCCTATAAAGCTTTCTGTTACAAATTTTTCCCCCTTACTCCCCACCCCACCCCTAGATGGCAGGAAGTCCACTACATGATAATTGTTAGAATACTTAAGAAATCAAATATATGTATACATATTGCCACACATCATTTTTGTGCAGGAGAAATCGTATCTGCAAGAAAAAAAAATCAGAGAAAGGAAATACAATGCAAGCAAACCTCAATAGAGAACATGAAAATGTTATGTTGTGGTCCACATTTCACATCCCTCTCTCTGGCTTTCTACAGTGAACAATTGGAAGTGGTTTGAAACATTTTATTGTTGAAGAGAGTCATGTCCATTAGAACTGATCCTCATATAGTATTGTTGTTGCCATGTATAATGATCTCCTGGTTCTGCTCATTTCACTCAGCATCAGTTCATGCAAGTTTCTCCAGGCCTCTCTGAAATCATCCTGCTGGTCGTTTCTCACAGAACAATAATATTCCATAACATTCATATACCATAATTTATTCAGCCACTCTCCAATTGATGGGCATCCTTTCAGTTTCCAGTTTCTAGCCACTACAAAAAGGGCTGCCACAAACATTCTTGCACATGTGGGGCCCTTTTCTTCTTTTATGATTTCTTTGGGATATAAGCCCAGTAGAAACACTGCTGGGTCAGAGGGTATGCACAGTTTGATAACTTTTTGAGCATAGCTCCAAATTGCTCTCCAGAATGGTTGGATCCATTCACAGCTCCACCAACAATGCATCAGTGTCCCAGTCTTCCCACATCCCCTCCAACATTCATCGTTATCTTTTCCTGTCATTTTAGCCAATCTGACAGGTGTGTAGTGGTACCTCAGAGTTGTCTTAATTTGCATTTCTCTGATCAATAGTGATTTGGAGCACCTTTTCATATGACTAGAAATGGTTTTAATTTCATCATCTGAAAATTGTCTGTTCACATCCTTTGACCATTTATCTATTGAAGAGTGGCTTGAATTCTTATAAATATGAGACAATTCTCTATATATCTTAGAGATGAGACCTTTATCAGAACCCTTAAATGTAAAGATGATTTCCCAATTTGATGCTTCCCTCCTAATCTTGTCTGCATTTGTTTTGTTTGTACAGAAACTTTTTAACTTAATATAATCAAAATTATCTATCTGGTGTTCAATTAAGAGTTCCAGATCCTCTTTGAACATAAATTTATTCCATCCTTGGAGCCCATGGTCTTGCCCTCCGGGTAAAAGAATCTAATCAGAGATGCATTATGAGCTTCCTGGGGAAGTTAAATAGCAACAAGTTTGGTGAGAAATGGGGAGAAGATTCCTAGTCAAGAGGCAGCTATGGTTTCCACCATCTTCAGCTTTAGGCTTTGATCCCTGACAAGAAAAGAGCAGTGACCCTCATCTTAGAAATGGTAAAAATTTAATTCTGCTCCCAAAAATAGTGAACCCCTAAGGCTTGTCACTTCCCTTGCAGAACATGGGTGAGCAGAAGTGTAGCCTTGATTTTTGGCAATTATTCTTGATTCCAGACTGGATCCTCTTAGAAATTCTCCTTAATTTATATTGACAAGTTTCCTAAATTTTCATTTCTATAACCAGGCAACGACCATTTGTTCAGTCATCACCAAATATCTCTGGGGTTCGTGGCTCCCCAATTTTAAAAAATTCTTAAGGATTTTTAACTTAGTCTTCCAAAAATGAACATTCATGCAAAATATAAGACTGAATCTCACTATAAAAGTATGAGTCCTTTAAGGGCTAGTCATATTTTTTATTTCTGAAATTTCTACCTTTAGGCTTGTGCTTTCTAGAGAAATACATATGTGAGGTCTTTAAGAGATTTTGCTATGAAAGCATGATTCTTCACAAATCTCTAGTTAATACCAAATCCCAGAAAATGTAGTTCGTAATTCATTTTAGTTCAGGTCACATTAAATTTCCAGTATGTGCAAGGTACTGTCATAAGACCAAAACAGTCCTTGTGCTTTTTGAGGGGTGGAGGAAGGGATGGAGATGATATATTCATATACAAAGGAACTTCAAAAGGGAAACTACTTGTTTAAGGTGGGCAGTAGTACCTGAGCTGTACTGTTGAAGGAAGTTAGGGATTTTGTAGGATCAGGTCATTGGGAGGTGGGATTAGCTCACCAGTAGTTATGAGATTGATCTTTAAGCAAATTTCTCCAGGATGTGGGGGGGTGAGTGATATAAGAGTAGAAGTACAAGGAATGGAGATGAAAGTCTCAAGAATAGAATCCTGATCCAAATGAGTTGAGGTTACCTAAATCACAGGAATAGAATTGTGACCCAGATGACCTGATTGCAGGATTAAGGGATTTAGACTCCTATAATCTGTGAACAAAAAGTCATGCACTAATTCTCCCTTCACTTTAGTCTTGGCTTATAGCCTTTTCAAGTTAAATAATTTACCATAAGATAGACCTTGATGTCATTTTCATCCTTATTGAAGGCAATTGACAACATTGCTGAAAACATCATGCTAAAAAGCATGGGCGGAAGTACAAGGTCCTGCTGGGAAAGTGTGAGAGAGCCTTGTTTTTCTAACAGAGCTAAATGAGTGTTTGGTGTACAGCACTGCATTTATTTGTGCCAGAAGACTGGTTTGATGAAAACAATGGGGAAATTCAGAAGCTGCTAAAATATTTTAACTCCATAAAAGTAAACACTGTAAATTGTCTTCTTCATAGAGACTATAAAATGCAAATGAAGCTGAATTCTTGGCTTAGTAAGATGGCAAATGAAATTCAATTTTATGCTGATGATAATAGCATTTTTACAATGTCCTTTGGTGCATCTCAACTACTCAGTGTTGATGGAGCAACACAAATTCTTGGCAGAGGAGGCCTTAGTTGATTGACCCTCCAGGGAGCCAATGACTTCAGAAAGGGCTGAGGAATGGTTAATATGGCTTTTGGTTCCTGACAACTCCAGGACAGTCTCAGTGTTTGCCTGTGATACTGTCAGTTGTGAGGGTCTGTGGAAGATCATGATGAAATTTGGTTGCCCAGAGAAGTTCATTAGTATCATACTAATTTCGTGATGGCTTATCCAAATAATGAGTAATAGATGATTCAGGCTTTCCCAGTTGCCAGGAGGAATGCAAAACGCCTATGTGCTTGTTTCCATTTTTTTTTTGCTCCCATACATTTTAGCATGATGTTCAACAATGTTGTTACATGCCTTCAAAGAGGATGAAAATAAGATCAAAGTCAGCTACCATACTATTTAACTTGAAAAGGCTACGAGCCAAGACTAAAGTGGAAAGTTAGATCACAGATGACTGTGCATTCAATGTAGTCTGAGGCTGACATGCTACAAAGTGTGGATTGATTCTCTGGTGCTTGTGCAAACTGGCCTAACAATACCAAATAGAATACTATATATCAAAAAACAAAAGAATTAGAGTTGCAAGCAAAAATATCATAGCCCTAGCAAAATTAAACATAATCCTGAATAAAAAAATTCACTGAATTGCCAGACTTTCAAGATCTTTTCCTGTTTCATATTTAAATTGAAAATAGCCATTTGCCCCCTCCCCCAAAAAAGTTTCTCCACCAGCCAGCACCACACTATCCATACATGGAACTGTATTACAGCAAATGGGAATTTTGAATGCTGGTAAGATAGTCATCTTGCCAGTATACTTTCCAGGGAATACATCTAGATGATGAGGTAATGTGCCCCTTTCAGAGCTAGCTCAGCATGGGATTCCAAAAGAAAGTGTGGGAGAGAAGAGGTACTGAGCTGCCTGCCACACCAAAGGTCTATAGAGCTGTTGTATTGACTTGTTATATGCCTATATAACCTGGACTGTCCATCAGTGCCATGATAGAAAACTGAGCCACTTCCATTTGAGTTGTCTTAGGAAAAGATACCAAAACTGAGGTCCTTTCTCAAACTAAATTATCACACATTCAAACTCCATTGCAGAAAACACAACTGCAATGGCCTGGACATGTTATTTATGTCTAATGCACGTTTGCCTAAAAGACTTATTTTATGGAGACTTCACACAAGGCAGGTCAGAACTAATAAAAGGACTCTCAAGATGTGTCTGAAAAACAGATTGTGACCCACTGCCACGTGTGTGCATCAAAGTGGTTCTGGGCTCTATGAGAAAAACAATTTCAAGAGCTCAAATATGAGACGGGCAATTTTGGAAATCTATCCCACATGGAAATCTATCCCACATTGTCTAGACTATTTGTGTTCTATCAGTGGTAGGCTTGTATTGATTGGTCTGATCGACCACAGACACTGTACATTGTCCCCATCATGATGTCATTTTAGTCATCTTTAAGCATGAAAGGGACTAGGGCTACAAATCCACCAAGTCTTTCTAAAGAGTTTACATATTCTACCACCTCTTCCTATAGAGGAAAAGTCTACAGATTACACTACTTAATATAGAAAAATAGCCTACATGAGTCAATATAATGACAATTCTACCCAAATCTTATTCAGTGCCTTACCAAACTGCCAAGAAATTACTGCATAGAGCTAGAATAAATCCGGAAGAACAAAAGGTCAAGAATTTCAAGGGAATTGATGAAAAAAATGCAAAAGAGGGTAGCCTAGCTGTACTAGACCTAAAACTGTATAACAAATCAGCATTCACTGAAACCATTTGGCACTGGCTAAGAAATAGTAGTGGATCAGAAGAATAAGGTTCATAAGACACAAAGTCATTGACTATAGTAACCTAGTGTTTGATAAACCCAAGGAATCCAGCATCTGGGATAAGAACTCATTATTTGACAAAAGTTGCTGAGAAAAATGGAAAACATGGCAGAAACTAGGCACTGACCAACACCTAACATACCAAGATAATGTAGAAATAGGTTCATGATTTAGACAAAGGATGATATTATAAACAAATTAGAACAAGGGAGATATCTGTGGAGAAGTGAGAAATTATTGGCAAAGAACTATAGAACATGAAATGAAAAATGTATAGTTTTAAGGTTTCTGTGTAAATAAAACCAATGTAGCCAAGATTAGAAGGGAAATAGAAAATGGAGGAAAATTTTTGTATCTAAGGCCTCATTTCTAAAATATATAATTGACTCAGATTTATAAGAATATAAGTCATTCCCCAATTAATGTTCATATCAAAGGATATGAACAATTTTCAGACAATTAAAATCATCTCTAGTCATATAAAAATGCTCTAAATCACTATTGATTAGAGAAATGCAAAATAAGAGGACAACTAAGGTACCACTTCATATCTCTCAGATTAGATAAGGTGACAAGAAATGTTACAAATTGATCTCACCATTCTGGAGAGCAATTTGGAACTATGCCCAAAGAGCTATAAAGCTATGAATACCCTTTGATCCATTGTGTCTATTGGGTGTCCCAAAGAGATCATAAAAAAGGGGAAGGGACCCATATGTGCAAAAATGTAGTAGCCCTTTTTGGTACTGGCAAGGAACTGGAAACAGTGGATATCTTCAGTTGGAGAATGGCTGAATAAGTTACGGTATGTGAATGTAATGGGATATCATTGTTCTATAAGAAAAGATCAGGATGATTTCAGAAAAAGCCTGGAAAGATATAAACTGAAGTTAAGTGAAGTGGAACCAAGAGAACAATGAATGTAGCAACAAGATTGTGTAATGATCAAATGTGATGGACTTGGCTCTTTTCAACTATGAATCAAGGCAATTCCAATGGACTTGTGATGGAAAGTGCCATCTGCATCCAGAGAGAGAACTATGAAAACTGAATATGGATAAAAGAATAGTATTTTCACCTTTTTTATTATTGTTTTTTTCTTTCTCATTTTTTACCTTTTGATTTTTTTTTGCATGGCATGACAAATGTGGAAATATATTCAGAATAATTGCACACATTTAACCTATATTGAATTTCTTGCTGTCTAGGGGATGGTGGTGGGAGAAAAATCTGGAACATGAAGTTTGCAAGGGTGGATGTTTTAAAAAGTATCTTTGCATGTATTTGAAATATAAAAGGCTATTTAAATAAATTTTAAAAAAAGAAAAAGAGCCTATAGTAATTTTATTTGGAAGATGTTGACCAAAAGGGGAGTCCATTCTTGGGGTGGCCTTCTACAAAAATATCCCTTAAGAAAAATCTATCAAGGGTGTTCTAGGAAGCCTCTGAGGGCACTGTCCCAGGGTTGAGATTTCTTGCTCAGGGTCCTTCATGATCACCAACTGTCCTGATAGAAATAAAGATAAAGTGAAATAATAAAAGTTTGAAATGTGTTCCCTTTGCAAGGCTAGTGTTTTCCAGCCTTTTTTTTTAAATCTTCAGCAACCAAAGACTGAGTTCATAACATTTTTTTAATAGCAATTAACATGACAGCAAATTTTTTTTTATTTAAAGCTTTTTATTTGTATAACATATGTATGGGTAGTTCCCCAACATTGATCTTTACAAAGCTTTCCATTACAAATTTTACCCCCAGTCCCCTCCCCTCCCCTCCCCTAGATGGCAGGAAGTCCACTACATGCTAATAATGTTGAAATGCTTGAGAAGTTATGCAAGAAAAATCCTATCTACAAGAAAAAAAAAAGAATCAGAGAAAGGCAACACAATGCAAACAAAATGACAGCAAAATCTTGAGCAACATAGGTGTGTCTTCCTCTGGTTGACTAGCATTTTTTTTTTCCTTAAAGCTTTTTATTTCCAAAACATATGCATGGATAATTTTTCAACATTAACCCTTGCAAAACCTTGTGTTCTAGTTTTCCTCTCCTCCCCCACCCCCTTCCTTAGATGGCAAGTAGTCCAATATATGTTAAACATGGTAGAAATATATGTTAAATCCAATAAATGCATACATATTTATGCAATTATCTTGCTGCATAAGAAAAATCAGATCAAACAGGAAAAAATGAGAAAATAAAATGCAAGCAAAACAAAAAGAATGAAAATGCTACATTGTGGTCCACATTCAGTTCCCACTGTCCCCTTTCTGGGTGTAGATGGCTCTCTTCATCACAAGATCATGTTGAAGAGAACTACGTCCATCAGAATTGATCATCATGTAATACTGTTGTTGCTGTGTATAATGATCTCCTGGTTCTGCTGATTTCACTCAGCATCAGTTCATGCAAGTCTCTCCAGGCCTCTCTGAAATCATCCTGCTGGTCATTTCTTACAGAACAATAATATTCCATAACACTCATATACCATAATTTATTCAGCCACTCTCCAATTGATGGGCATCCTTTCAGTTTCCAGTTTCTTTTGGCTACTGTTTCAATGAGAAGATGGGAGGAATGTCATTTGAACTCCTTCCCATCTAACTTTCTTAAGCTGCCCTGACTTTTACTTGACTTTTCCAATCAGGATTCAGTCTCGTATGTTTTCTAGATTGTTTGGAAGAAATGTGCTAGGCAAACCAGGCACTCTTCAAAATCTTGACTTTTCCTCCAGGACATTCTTTTTTTGCTTTTATTTTGTCAAGGCAGAAAAGATCAACCAGTACTAAGAATAATGGAAATATGAAATGACTAGAATCTAATCTTATGTCATTTATATTTCTGCTCAATGCCTCATCTATATTCTAAATGTAATCCAATCTTCCTGAAAAGGGGAGTAAAGGTACTCCATGCTATTAGGGAAATAAAATATTCCTAAAGGAAAAAGAAGTGAGACTTCAGTGGAAAGGAAAGGGATCTGAGGAAGAGGCAGGGAAATTAAGCCTTTGTCAGGAAGTTGGAGGAGTGAAGGTAGGAAGTGTTCCAAAGGAGAAACAGAAGGAAAAGGATAATTGTATAAAAGATTTAAGATTCTTCCTGAATGAAGGGAGCTAACAGCTCTTAAGGAGGGAGCTCTTGTTTATTTCAGAGAATGGGGGTACAGTTAGCAAAAGATAAGTGAGACATCATCCAGTAGGAGTCAGAAGAAGGATCAAAGAACCATCATAATTGATGGTTATCTTTTTAGGTCTAATGAAACAGCTATTTATCAATTTGATTACAACAGTTTTGCTTTTTTTCTTCCCAGGGCATGTATTCAAGATGGTAGAGAATCCTGCACTAGTTCAGAGATCCCTTGGGATCTCTTCCTATCCCAGTGCTCTCTATGCAGGTGCATAGTGCTCTCAGTACCTGGACACTGGCACATATTCTTAGGATCCTGGCCAGACTTTGTTTCAGATGTTTGCAGACTGACTTGTCTCTAAGTCATTCTAGGTTGAAAGTTAATATAAAATTTTCCTTAACTTTGCTGATCAAAATTTGGTCTGTCACATTTTTTAGTTGTTTAGAAATTTGATGGGGAAGCTGAGATGTGTTTCTTCCTCCTACTCCTGACTCCTCTTAAAATTTTGAAACAGTTTTAGGCAGATGTAGGTTTCTTGAAGGGATGGAGGGCCAGCCCTGCAGAGGCAATGCTAGGATCACACTGAACCATTTCCTATTATTCTGCTTATTATTCCCTTTGGTCCCCCTGTTGAACTACAGACATGAATATTATGTCCATTAAATATTAGGAAGTTATAATGTGTACATCAACTTCCAAAAAGATTTATTTTGTTGTTGGTTTTTTTCCCAAAAAACCTACTCTTAGTCTATACCCAGGGTCAGATAGAATAGGTGTCTTTTTCCAACATGGCTAAGAAAGGTCAAATATGTTATTTTAGGATTCAGGCCTGGCAGTCCAGTTTAATATTGTTACATTTCCCCTCTTCCTTTTCTTACAGTAAATTCCCCTGCCAACTCAATGCTTTGTTGTAACTGTCAATATCACCATGCATCCCCAAGTCCATAAGGATGGAAATACAGGGGCAGGGAAAAATTGATATATTATTGCATGTTAAAGTTTCAGTCATTTTCTCTGTATGATGCTAATGTGGGATATGGAGTATTCACTAATGGCTCAGAGGAACCTACGGACTTGAGGACTTGTATTGATTTCAACATCCTGTTTGTCCCATCCTTTCTTAAGAGTCATACTGTATTCATGTATACCAGGACATGGCAATTAAAATAGTTAAAATAGATTCGTTTGTTCAAAATTTCTTTCATGGATCAATAGCAAGAGCTAACCTGTTTGTTGAGCTAAGCCTAGTGGAGGTGAATATACAGACTAATTTCATTCAAATGTCAAAATATTTCATTTTTGAATACTACTAAACTGTTATATGTATATGCAAAGAGATCCCCCTCTCTCTCTAGCTCAGCTCTTCAACTTGTACCTATACGAAGCAGGTTGCGGCTTCTCTTAGAGCTTAAGGGATAATCTTGTGTGTAGCTACTCCTAGTATGATAGCTTATGAGCCCCGACTAATACACTTCCTAATTACAATTCAGCCATCTGACTCAACTCTTAGCAAAGGCATTTACTCAGAAGGCAAAGCAAGAGCAATAATTATACAACATTCTACCCGTAAACCCGGGATGCAAAAATGTAAGCATATTATGGGTTGTAGGGCTACATGCAGGAAACACATGTAGTCAAGGCAGCTCCAATATTTGAAACTGCAGCCTTTGATGTCCTTTCTCCCTTTCAGAGATTGCCCTCACCAAGTTCACTTCTGGGTGTGACATCTATGGTGAATGGATGACTCTACTACTAAATTGAATTATTCTCTGAACAGGCTGCTGAATTTCTGTGTTTGCTCTACCAAAAGTTAAGTGATTGTATTTTGATGAAACAAACTGTTAATTATGCTACTTTGGTTTATTTTGTGAAATTTAACTCTGAAATGATTTAAGAGAGTGATTTTCTAATGGAGATAACAAAATAAATTTACACAATACAAAATAAAGGACTCAGAAATGAGCCTGTAGAGGATTAATAGCAGCCCTTCTTGCTTCTGGTGGGGTCCCTAAATAACAGGACTGTATGTAATGACAGGATTGTCATTTATAGGGTTCCATTTATAAGGTACAGGGTGCAGTCAAAATGTCCCCATACGAGTCATCAAAATGGTGGGGTTTCCCACCAAATGTTGGGGAGAGGAAATATCCCAAAAATTGTTGGGGTCTCAAGCCAGGGTCATGAATTTGTATGCTTAGATCTTCCCCAAATCAAAAGGTAAAGGCTTTATTAAGCTACTAAGAATAGACTAAACCCATATGGAGTTTTTAGCAAGGAAAGGGGTTTTAGTACTTTACAAGGGGATATCAAACAACAAATCATAAAAACAATAATTTCATCAACAAGAGAATGACAATAATGAGATAACATATCAAAATCTATGGGATGCAACCAAAGCAGTTCTTAGGGAAAACTTGATATCTCTAAATAGTTATATGAATAAAATAAAAAAGAGGAGATCAATGAATTGAGCATACAACTAAAAATTCAAGGAAAAGAATAAATTTAAAACCCCCAATTAAATATCAAATTAGAAATTCTTAAACTCAAAGGAAAGATTAACATTAATAAGACTGAGTAGGTTTTTTGAAAAAAAACAAAATAGATAAATCTTTGATTAATTTGATTAGAAAAAGGAAAGAAAAAACCAAATTATCAGCATCAAAAAAGAAAAGTATGAACTTAACACCAATGAATAAATTAATGCAATGATTAGGAGCTATTTTGCCCAGCTGTATGCCAACAAATCTGACAATATAATTAAAATGGATGAATATCTACAAAAATATAAATTGCCCATATTAACAGAAGAGGAAATACATTACTTAAATAGTCTCATTTTAGAAAAAGAAATCAAACAAGCCATTAATGAACTCCATAAAAAAAAATCTCCAGATGGATTCACAAGTGAATTCTACCAAACATTTAAAGAACAATTAATTCTAATACTGTGTAAACTATTTGGAAAAATAGGGGAAGGAATTCTGCCAAATTCCTTTTATGACACAAATATGATATTGATACCTAAATCAGGAAAAGCCAAAACAAAGAAAAAAAATTACAGACCAATTTCCCTAATGAATATTGATGCAAAATTTTAAAATAAAATATTACCAAAGAGATTACATACAACAAGAAATTACAAGTGTCATACACTAAGTAAGACCTGGTGGGATTTACACCAAGAATGCTGTGTTGGTTCTGTATTAGGAAAACTATTAGCATAATTGACCATATAAGTAACAAAACCAACAGAAATCATGATATCAATAGGTGCAGAAAAAGCTTTTGACAATATACAGCACTCACTTCTGTTAAAAACACTAGAAAGTACAGGAATAAATGGAGATTTACTTAAAATGATCAATAGTATTGATCTAGGAACTGGAAACTAGAACTTATAGTTCAAAGTAGGCCATTGAAAATAAGGGAAGAGTAGTTATGTGGCACAGTGAATAGGGTACAGTCCTTATTCAACCTCAGAAATTTGATACTTAATAGCTCTAACCCTGGGCAAAAAAAGAAAGAAAAAAAAAAAGAAGGGATTGTGGCAGGGAGAATAAGTGTATGAGAGTGTGCAAAAGTAAAGGAGCTTCAATGAGTTTCCTTCAGTATTTTTTGTTAAGAACTTTTGTTTACATTAATATTTTCTATGTTTCCCTAATTAAATGTATAAACAATTTTTGACATTCATCTTTTGAAATTTTGAGGTCTTACAAATTCTTTCCCTCCCGTATCTCCCCATTCGTTGAGAAGGCAAGCAGTTTGTTATAGGTTAAAATATTTTCATATTAGTCAATCCCTGAAAGCATACAAAAAACAAACTATAAAACTAAAAATTAAAAAAGTATGCATTCAGTTTCCATGATATCCACCTCCAGAGAACTGCAGATGAAAACATACTTTTTAAAACTTTATTTTTCTTGTTTTGTTTTATTTTATCTTCAGTATTAACCTTGCTCAGAATTGCCTTTTGTGTCTAGATGCACTGGTGAATTTGTGGGCATTCAAATATTGTCATGTTTTTGGTCTCTGAGGAGAAAAAAGTCAAAAGGTAAATCTTCATCACATTTCTATCTTTCACATGTGGACTTCTTAAACTAGGGTGATAGATGTGATATTTTCTATCAAATAAGCATTGCTTTTCAATTCCTTTCTCATGGTTCTTTTATCTTTTTTTCTTTTTCTGCCTTCTCAAGTAGTACAGGTGTAGCTGTGGGTGGGTAACAGTTTGTGGACAGTAATTAGGAAGGGGGGGCTAGAGCTCTTCAAAATTCTAACCCTCATAAGCCCCAATTTATAGTACAAAAGGAAAACATGATTAAAAAAAGAAAGAAAACTGAAAACACCGACTTTGGCTGACAAATCAATAGCTAGATGACCTTTGCGATAAATGAAAAGTTTCTATTGGGCCTAATGATGTGAAATATAAGGCTCCTGGTCCTGTGTGCATTGAACTAGGGAGAATGCAGGATCAGATCGGGAGGGGCTGAGAAGGGCCGGGCTGGTGAGGCTGGCAGCGCCCCCTGGAGGGCACCATCAGGCTTGGCTGTTCCGCAGGACTAGGAAGGGGCAGCGGGCCGCCTTGGCTGGGCCGTTTGCGGCTACAGTTCATTTCTAGAGGGCGGAGTTACTCGTTTTTATGTAAAGTAGAAAGTAAGCTCCTAAGGACTTTTGTTTTTTTTGGTGGACCAGGCCACAGTTCCGGTGGCATTCCCCATGGACCACCGCAGACCTGTCCAGGAGCCCGGGGTGGGGGGCAGAGGGAAGGAGGGGTGTTAGAGTAGTTACTGACTTAGGGTGGGGGGCAGGTGTGAATTTGTGTGTGATTTATTGTCAGTAAATGTTTGACTGGCATACCCATTTTATATTGCTGGGGTCATGTAAAAATTTCTCTTGGGAACATAAGTGGCAAGTAGAAAAAGTTTAAGAAGCTCTGTCCTAAACCGGATGGAAGCAAGATCTGAAAGTTACAAATTCTTAGTACTTAATAAAAGCTTACAGAATCATAAGAATTTTGTGACTATAACTTTTTATGTAATTACATGTGATAGGTAATAGTATAAGTAGGCAAACATAATTATGGCTAAACATAATATACAAAAATATAAAAATTTTATAATTACCAGAGTGGCCTCCAGTAGTCTTCCCTTCTTCCAGTATAGCTGTACGGCCTGGTGGGAGGACCCCGGTACACGTCAATTTTTAGACTCAAAACTTGCCCTCCACTATGACTGGTAAGGCCTAGGCGAAGCTCCCACGTGTCTGTGCCTTGACTCCGCCCCCTACCCAGGACACGTGAGCAAAACGGAGCTGCACAGGCGCAGCAGCTAAGGGTAGGGTCAACGGCTGTTAGCCGAAATCTCCCTCTTGGGCTCTGCAGCCATGCAGTGGTTGGGGGGGTCCCTGAGCAGAAGGTTGGGCCGCGGAGCTGTCGCCCTCACTTGCCCAGGCACTGCTCTGAGCCCCCGCAGGCTGGAGAGCTCTCCTATGAAAGTTGCCTGGCCTCTGGCCTCTGGCCTCTGGCCCCTGTGAGTTGGGAGGAGGGGGGGGCGCCTTGCACATGGGCATTGTGCGGACTGGTATGGAAAGCTCTTTCCTGCCTCAGTCCTGCAGGCCCTGTCTGCCCCCACCATCCGCCTTCATTGGAGGTAAGACCCCTGGCCCAGCTTCCGCTTTGAGCTCTGAGCCCCCGGTTTTTTAGTTGTTAAATGAGACTAATGATGCCAGTACTGCAGTGCCAAAATGAGATGTCTGGCCTAAAGGGTTGTATCCCAATGGGAACGGCGACCTTTTCCTCTGCTTGTTCTCCTCTCTGCTCTCCAGCACGTGGGCGGCATTTCACGGGCAGATCTCACAGGATTACAGATTTGGAACGGGAAGGGGACTTTGAAGTCATACAGATGAACCCTTTCTATGTGGGGCCCGTGTCTTAAAGCAGCTGTGACATTTGTTGTCTGTGAATTGCCACCCAGGAGCCCTTTAGGAGTCTGGGGTTGAGCATGTCTTGATGACTTGAAATGATGACACCAAAGTGATGAAATTACTTGTTTCCCACTTCGCCAGGTGTCCCAAGATGGTGTCTGTGAAAGATCAGCTGATCGAGAAGCTCATTCAGGAAGAGGCCTCCCCATAATAAGATCTCCACTAGAGGAGCTGGGCCAGTTGGCATGGCATGTGCCATTAGTTTTTTAATAAGAGTAAGTGAGATCCTAGAATAAGGAAGCCAGAGTTGCAAAGCTCTAAGACAATATCTGTTTAGACTTCGAATGGGAATTCATACACAATGGAAGAACTATTAGGACCTAGGTATCAGCTGAGTAGTACTTGGCCACTTGGATCTCATTTTTTTGTTTTGTTTTGTTTTGTGTAGGTGTTTTGTTTCCTGGTTTTTTTTTTCTCTCTTTTCATAAGTTTTTGGTAGACATTAGGTATCTAAGTTGTACCTGCCAGCGTTGCAATTGATGTTAACTACTAAAAGTTTTTTCTTCTCTATATATCAAAAACTGCTCTTCGTCTCCCTCGTTCCACCCTCCTCCATTCCCTCACGCTTCATTCAGCTGCTGTGTGAATGAGTTGTAATTGTTTCTTTCTCCTGGTTTTTTTTTGTTCACAATCTTACTAATCAATTGCAGTCATATAGTTAAGATTTCCATTGTTAAATTAAGAGAATCTACAAAAAGGGAAAATGAATATGAATTAGTCTTGCCATTTGCTGTCTTTGTGACCTTGGGCAAGTCACTAAGCATTCTGGGCCACAGTTTTCTTACCTGTAAAGTGAGGGGGTTGGACTAGGTGGTCACTTCTAGTTCCAGTGTTCTGTGATTCTCTTTATGCAAGAATCAAAACTCATTTCCAATATGTAGCTATGTTGTATTAGTTTTCCTCAAGGTTTGGTGAATAATCCCCTTGTTATGTAACTCAGAGTTTATATAGTCTTTTGAGCAGTGAAAGTATCCCAACAAAGCACTGAGATCATGTAGAAACCTCTTATATTTGCTAGACTTTTTAAGTTTCAGTTTAAAGTGCTTTATTCTAAAATTAAACATAAATTAGAAGTTTATAATTGAGCGCTTATGTATTACCTTATGATTAACTAGGGCTTATTGTCCTTTCCTTACAAAGGACAGTGATATCCTGATTATGGAATCATAGATTCTTGGAAGCAACCTTAGAGGTGATCTATTTTAGGCCCTCTCTAGTCAGATATTTCTTTTATAGGATCTGCAGTAGAAGACATGGGTGGCAGATGAGGAAATGTTGGAGGCTAGACCTGCAATATTCATTAACATAGGAAGCTCCTTCCAAAGCTGCAGTTCAACAATTCACCTGTAATATATAGTCAGAGAATTCCTGGAGCTTTTAAAGGAGGGACTCCTATCTTGGGGCCTATGACTTTTATTATGTGTGCATGTGTATGGGTGTGTGTTATATATGTAAAAATGTATATGTGCATATACAGACATAAAAATATATGTATAAGTGGGAGGGGTATGTATACTTAATGTATTTATATGAATTTTGAATATATAAATATGCATATGTATATATTTCAATATAATTAATTTCCCTTGAAATCCTATGTATTTTATGCATTTAAAAACATTCTGAGAAGAGATTCATAAGCTTTATTAAACTGTCAAAGGAGGTCCATGGGGGAAAAAAAAGTTAATTTTAATTTAGATGCTGAGTTTCTTGCTTATAGTCATAGTATGCAACAGAGGAAGAACTTGAAGCCCAAATCTTGACTCCAAGGAACCCACTATCCCATAATGTTTCTCCAATTTCTATTTATCCCATTTAAATACTATGGCAGGAAACTTAGTAACTTTAGAGACCATTACTTTTAATTGGACAGATTTTATCATTTGTCCTTCATCTAATATCAACTCTGTAATCCAAGCATTAATCTAAACTAATCTAAACCAAGCTACTGTATGCTAATAGGCACTTAATTCCTCTTGCAGTATCTCTTAGGTATAGGTGAAAGATCATGGGAACTTGGAATTTAAAGTTAGGTTAAAAATTTTGACTTTAATCATTTAGTAGCTTTGTTACCTTGAATAAATCATAACCTCCAAGGACCAGAAAATAGAGATGGTAATGCTTGTTATATATATCATACAGAGGACAATAGGAAGGCAAATTGTGAGTATAAATAGTTAGAAACATATAGCAAGAAATTCTTCAGGAATAAAAATAAAATATGAGGGAAATGATTGATTTGAAAATAGGAAGTAAGTTGGTCCTATGGTTTGGGCAAGGGGTAAATATCACACAGCCAGAGTATGCCATGGCACTGTTTTCATGTCAAGAAAAAACAAGAAGGATTTATAGCTGGTTAAATGGACATGCTAGGGATTTGGACAGACATGGATGGATTGTGATCTATAT
The DNA here is from genome assembly GCA_023553655.1 of Myrmecobius fasciatus. Classification (NCBI taxonomy): domain Eukaryota; kingdom Metazoa; phylum Chordata; class Mammalia; order Dasyuromorphia; family Myrmecobiidae; genus Myrmecobius; species Myrmecobius fasciatus. The sequence goes on from JAJPUD010002001.1 coordinate 223,708, forward strand.
CCTTGGAGGAAATGTCCAAATTGATAGGGCCACCAGGCCTATTTGCTTGAATAGTTGCACCTTTGTTGTGAGAAATGTAAAGTGCTTTGTAAACCCTAAAAATTTGCATTATTTTAAATTTCTCAGTGTGACTTTTAAGTCTAGTAGGTAATAGTAAAAGGGAAATAGATTCTGACACAATATAAGAACTTCTAAACAGAATTGTTTAAAATGAATTTGGCTGCTTTGTAGGGAAGCCAGTTCCCTGTTAGCTGGTGTCTTCAAATGGAGACTAGATGATCACCTTTTGGGAATGTTGGGAGGAGACTGCTCTTCAGGTCCATAGGTTGGATTAGATGACTTCTGAGGTCCTTTTTGACACTTGTTTTAGTGAAATTTTAACCCTGCTACTCCCTGCTAATGGTCTGACTTTTTGGAACAAGACAGAACAAATCTATGCACATCTTTATATGATAAATAACGTTTTCAGTATTTGAAAGTATTTGTTTTTTTCTTAGTCTTCTCATTATTTTTCTCCTGTTGGCTGAACCTAGATTATCAATTCAAAAATTTCCTTTTATCCTTAAAAATATCAGGTATTTATTTTTTCTCTTTTTAATGAAACATTTTATTTTACAGGAGTTAACTGTTAAACTTGCCCTTGCAGATGCTGATGAAAACATAGTAAAGGGAGAGATGATGGATCTTCAACATGGCAGCCAATTCATTGACACGCCAAAGATTGTCTCAGGCACAGTAATCTCATAGATTACTGTTATTAAAAATTTTTAAGATATGAACAAGAATGAGAACATTGAATGGATAGTCCTTTTTTAATCTAGATATCAACTAGTGGTACAAATCATTATAGAGCATTAAGTTTTAGTTTATAGTTTTTATAAGTTCTTTTCCACTAGAATATTATAAACATCTTTTAATTGGAAAATTCTGAAAAAGGATAGGTGAATGAACAAAGCATGTCTAATGGCTGGAATAATTTTTTAAAACTGGGAAAGTACCATGTATGTTAACATGTAAGACCCAAGTATCGTTAAGTCCCCCGGCCCACCTCGGCGGGGGACCTAAACTACCCACCGCTCTCCTAGTCGGGGGCAGACTCCCCATCGCTCACCTCGACGGGAGTCAACTGGTTTCTTACCTATTTCCCAGGTCTTCAGATGTCTCTGGCCCTGCTTCTCTTAAGCAGGGAATTATCCCCACAGAACGCCCAAGATCCGAAAGGCTGGCTACCAGCAGGTCTTATTTATTCGGAATATCACAAACTGAAGTTCCCTATTACGTGGCAATGGTAGATGTTACCTGGCAGCGTGTGGGCAGTCTGCCAGTAGTGCCTAAGTGCCAATAGTGCCCTTAATGCAGATAGTGCCCCCTGACGTCTCTGTTTACTTTCTTATATAATCTCCTGCTCCACATAATCCAGGGGGGTAATCCCCTCCTCCACGTGGTCCAGGAGGGAGGAGCCCTTCCCCCTAGTCCCTGTTTACCCCACTTCACTTGATCCAGGAGGGAGGAGCCCCATTCACAGTATAACAGGGGTGAGAAGGCTCTTTCTGGTTACTGAGGCATACTCAGTACCATCCCCGCCCTCCTGAGGGGCGGATTTAGGCAGAATGCACCTCCGAGTGTCCTCAGAACTCTGCCCTTGCTATCTGCTGTCTGTGGGCCCCAACGAAGTATGACTTGTTATTGTCATTATTGTTACAGCGGGAATGGAAAAAGCACTGATATTGTAATCAAAAGGCTTCTTTTGAATCTGGACAGTATTTTTTGGGACAAATCACTTAACCTCTTTAGGCATTAGTTTCTGCCTGTGCAAAATGAAGGGGCTATATTGAATAATAGCTAACAGATTTCCCAGTGTTAAGTCTCATGATAAAGTAATACATCTTATTTTAAATGTAGGACAAAATTAAAGCACAAATTCCTACATCTTAAAATTTCTCAACCACACTTATATATACCCAATAACCATGCAACTAAAATAATTAAACTTAGCCAATGTGAGAAAATCTCATATTCTAGCTCTCCTTGAGAAGTAGAGAAGCAGGTAGAGATTAAAGCTGCAGGTTGCATTTATAAGTAGGAGGGCATGTATATTTTGAGTGTAGGGTTGGAACCTCTGCTTTGTTTACTATTCTCACTTGCCTTAAAGAAGAGGGCTAAAGGGACAGCAGTTTTTGCTGAAAGGGTACCATGATATGTGAAAGTAGAGTCTGTTGGGAAGTTCAAAGAAAATTTTTAGTTAATGGGTCTTATGTGACTGGAGCTGGGGTCAGGGTGGGGGGGAGAGAGGGGAAAAGAGGGCGAGGATAACTAACACAGGTAAGGAGTAAACATTTTAGTTCTTTTTTTCATTTTATTAAAACTTTTTATTTGGAGTAAACATTTTAGGATAAAACAGTGAAATTATTTTCAATTTTGTTCAATTTTCTATTCAACATTTTCTCTAGACTACAAAGTGATTTCAAACTCGAGGCTGATTATCATCACGGCTGGTATATGCCAGGAAAAGGCACAAAGTCATCTTGACTTGGTTTATGGAAATGTGGAAATTTTTAAGTCAGTGATTCCAAGTATTGTCCAGTACAGCCCCAGCTGCATAATATTTGTTAGCAGCCCAGGTCAGATTTGTTTGGATTGTTTATGGAAACCCTTTTTCAATACTGTTCTTCCTAAAAAAGATAATTTGAACTCTGTTTTCAGGTATGTAATTCATAAGCAGGCATATCCAAGTTAACTGCGTTTTAAATTGTGATGTGTGAATGAAAATGGAACTATGATTTCAATACTCCATATATATTGGAGTGCCAATATAGCTGAAACCACCTCTGCAATTTAGCTGTAGTTTTTCTAAACCACTGAGACTTTTAAGTGTCTTGCCCAGGGTCACAGGTAGCATGTGTCAAATGTGGGACTTAAACCCATGTTTTCCTGGCTTCAAGTCTGACTTTTTAATGTATTATGCTGTGTTTTTTCTCTCAAAAAAAAAAAACAACATCCTGCTTGAACTTAAATAAACGAATTAATGAAGAAGCATTTTTAAGCACTTGGTATAAGTCTGTGCTAAGTGCTGGGGATACAAATAGGAGAGTGGAGACAGGTCCTTCTAATGGAAGAGAGCACACATAGAGGAGTTTCTAGTTAGATGGAAATGCCTGGGTGCAACAGCACCTATCTTTAGTGTCATTTCCACCTTCAATAGTACCAAGGACTTTGGTGCTGATAACTTTTTTCAGGGACTATAGTAGCTCTGGGGAAGTGAAGGCCTTAGCACTTACCTAAACAATTGATGGGTCTCATCTCCACAGCAGTTGTTTCTCAGTTTGGTGACAGTGAAGACTGGCGTGGAAGCAGGAATTGGGGATCACTGACATTCCCAGGGCTCTTAGGCTTACCTGGCTTTGGGTGGCAATTATTTAGTGGTTAGCACTGTGGTGACTTGGACCAGTGAGCCCAACTAGATAGGCACAAAGGAAATAAAGGCATTTTGTCATTTGTTGTGTTCAGATGTTAATGAAATGACTGAAAGTAGGCTTTTTTGGTGGGAACAGTATGAGGTGATCACAAAGTGATCAGGTTGATAAGCAGTAATTGCAAATAACTTTTCATGTTAATTCATTTTGATACACATCAAATGCTTGCTGTCTAAGGCACTGTGTTGGGCATTTGGAAGGCCAAGACTCAAGGAACTTCTGATTGAATGATAGTGCTAAAGACTGCACGTTGTATGTTTAAGGAAGAGCCTTGTATTTGGAAACAGAGGATCTGGTCTTCACTACCTGTATTACTTCTGATCAACCACTTAAATTTTCTAGGCCTTATTTTTCTCATCCTTAAAAGTGAGGGAATTAGAGTAAAAGACCTTTCCAGACCTGTTTGATCTGTTGGACACTTTGAACTATTAACCCAACTCAAATAGAGGAAAAAATTGATAAGGGCAAGAACAGTTCAAGAAAAAGGACATAAGTATTATAAAGAGGTGAGATCACTTTCAGCTGAAGAATTCAGACTAGAAAAATTCGCAGAACAGCTACTTCATTTCATATAAGGTAAAAGGGATTTTAGAGGCCATGTAGTTCTTTACTCTGGGTTTTTTTTTTAATTTTGCAAAAAGTATTACTGCATTAGTCTTGTTCAGGGTGGGGTGGGGAGGGAAAAAGAAAAAGAAAGAAAGGGGAAATGTTGTAATCTACACTCTGAATCCCTTAATTCTCTATATGGAGTTGAATAGCATTTTTAAGTCTTGAGTCCTTTGGTATTATGATGGAAGATTATTGTATTGATTAGAGTTGCTAAATCTTTCACAATTAATTATCTTTATAATATTGCCATTACTATGTAATTTGTTCTTCTGGTGGTTCTTCTTTCAGTATGCATAAGTTATGTCTTCCCAGGTTTTTCCTGAAACCGATCCCTTTGTCATTTCTTATAGTAAAATGGTGTTTCATAACACTCATGTACCATTTATTCGGTCATTCCTCATGATAATTTTAATGATGAGTTTTGAGGTCACCAGAAGTAAATGATAGCATTGAGCCTTAAAAAAAGGGAGCAGATGGATAGTCAAGGATATGAACAAAGGACAGAGAAGGAGAGAATTTAACTAGAACAATAGACTGAGAAGGTTGTCCAATTTGGAGTTGAGAATACATGTATGATTAAGTTGTAGGCAGATGGTGATATATATATCAGAATCAGGTGTTTATTTTGTAAACAGTAGGGAGCTACTGAAGGTTTTTGAGTAAAGAAGTCATGTGATCATACTAATTAATTAGGAAATTAATTTGACAACCATTATGAAGGATGGATTGAAGAAGGGATAAACTAGAGGCAGGAAGAACCGGATTATATTACATGATGAGATAAAGGCTTGAAAACTAGGGTGATTATATTAGGAACAGAAGAAGAGATGTGAAAGTGATAAACAGTATTTAGAAAATCATGTGATTTAAGAGGGTGAAGGGAAGTAAATAAATTATATATTAATAATGATTTTTATATAGCATTTGTAATGTTTTCAAAACAATTTTTTCCAGAACAGCACTGAGGTAGGTACCAATTTGTCCATTTTACTGATGAAGAAAGTGAGGTTTAAAGAGATTAAGTGACAGAATTACTAAATAAGTCTCAGAATAGGAAAAAAAGCCTTTTTTAGTAGTTGTGCATTCCCAAGCAGGGTTACTTTGTCTGCTTTGTTCTATCTTGTAAGTACTTATATATATATATATGTACTATTTCCCTTGTTAGATTGTAAGCTCCTTGAGGACAAGTTGTTTGACTTTTGTCTTTGTATTACTAGTATGTAGCCTGTCGCCGTGTGTGTGTGTGTGTGTGTGTGTGTGTGTGTATAGTAAGCACTGGAATTCTTATTTCTTGATTGATTGATGTCTTTTTCAAACTTGAATTTTTTTTCTTCCCAGTGGATGTTTTAACTTATGTTGCCTGGAAGTTAAGTGGTTTTAGCATCTACTGCATCATTGGAAGTGGCTGTAATCTGGACATTGCCCGTTTTCATCTCTTAATTGGGGAGAGGATGGGTATCCACTCTAGTAGTTACTATGTGTGGGTCCTTGGAGAGCGTGGAGATAGTTTTCGTAAGTATTATTCCTACAGGGTTACTGAAATTTATTTTGTGAAAGTAATTATATCGGATGATATAAACAAGCTTTATTGATGACTCTTTGAACAACCTTTTATACTTTGAAAAAGTTAAGGCTTGGAAACATTGGGTATACCAGGGGTATGACTAAGAATGTATGTTTTGAGGGTTTTTTTTTAATCACTAGTTGAATCGATAGTATATGGTTTATATTTAACTTGAACTGTGTGGTTCCCAAAGGATCATATTATGATCAGAGACATACATAGAGAATTAATGGGAAGGGAGATAAGTGATAATTTTATAAAGACTAAGAACCTCTACTGGGTACAAACCCTAATCAAGCATGAAGTGGGAGTGTCATATAAGATAAGACTTAGAAAGAAAGGAAAATATGTTAATAATCCCTTAGCAAATTGATAGTGGATTATGTTTACCTAGTCTCTTCAATTACAGCTCCAGAAAAAAAGGTCCTGGGCAAAAAAGCCCATAGGGTGTGTTCTGACTTCTAAGTCCTGGGTATAGAAAAGTATGTGAAGGAAAAAGAGGGTACAAATAATGTATGTTTATAACTTGAAAATAATCAGATCTTCTTGTTAGCAATTCAATACAGATCTCAGAACTTTATGATGTTTTTTTCAGTCCTTCAGGTTTTTACTTTAGGGATAAAATACCTAGGTGGCTTTCAGAAATTTTATTTAGCAGTCTTAGGATTATTTTTTCCTTTGACTATAGAGGGACTCCGAGGATGAAGAGAGTACTACTAGTAAGAAGGACAATTATTATAGTATTTGGGATGCTAACCTGATGCTAGAGAATGGAGTATATTGTTGGGTAGTTTTTTTTAGTGCCTTTGTGTCCTGGGATTGCTGGTGCTTCTCTGAAGAGTTTGAACTTGGATGTGGGAACCAGTAAAGACATGGAGCAGCGTGGAAATCTCCATAAAAAGTTGGTTGCAAGGTCAGGTTCTCTTAACACTTGACGAGTTCAAATCTGGTCTCAGAAACTTAACATTTCCTAACTGTGACCCTGGGCAAGTCACTTAATCCCAATTGCCTCAGCAAAAAATAAAATAAAATGAATCCTGCTTACAACAGCACATACATATATATAGGATTGTTTTTTTTTTTTCCAAAATTCAGAAATTAGAGGCAGGATCATTTTCTGATTAAGATGGGCATTAAAATTATTAATAAAATAAAGAAAATGAATGTAACCAAACCTGGCAAAAATTTTCTAGGATGAAATTTTAGGTGATGATTTTAGTTTTGTGATATTATTAGATAATTTGTTATTGTGGACAAGAATTAGACTGACATCAGGTTTAGGGTTGTAAGAGAAGTCAGTTAAGGACAAGCTCAGGTGCAAAGATATCAAGTCAGGGGGCAGCTAGGTGGCGCAGTGGTTAGAGCACCAGCCCTGAAGTCAGGACGACCTGAGTTCAAACCTGGTCTCAGACACTTCCTAGCTGTGTGACCCTGGGCAAGTCACTTAACCCCAATTGCCCCAGAAAAAAGCCAAAAAAAAAAAAAAAAAAAAAAAAAAAAAAGATATCAAGTCAGATCACCACACCTGGTAGCTTAAAGCTGTAATGGCTGTTTTTTGGTCATTTCTATAACCTTGGCAGGATATGTAGCAGCAGGCTAGGATTGGTTATTAGATATAGAGAATTTAATAGCAAGTTTGGTATGAAAAAGAAAGGGAAAAAAGAATGAAAAACAATAAGAGGCATTACAGCTGCTGCTTCAAGGTAACAGGACCTTGACCTTCAGAGGACAGAGACACTCTGGATAGTACCTTCTCAGGAATTGATGGACTTTGTAGGAGAGAATGTTCCTCTTTCGTCCTCAAGGACCCGAGACATCACAAGGCTGCTGTCTTGACTGGCAAGTGACTTGGATTTATCAGAGGCAGAGACACCAGGTCATCAGTCTTCACTCTCTCCTCCAGCCATCAGAGTCCAGGGGTGACTGGGGATTCCCCAGATAGGAAAGAGTCCTTTATTTGGGGTGTTCTGTTTGATCTTTTGCTTTGGCTCTTGGGTTTTGGTTTTGGTTTCTGCTGCTTCCTCAGTTGCTGCTGTTTCCCTTGTCATGGCTGCCAATGACGTAGAAGCATCTGGGATGTCCTGAACTTGATTTTCAAGAATTGTGGTCTTTCTCAGCTTTAGTAGTTTTGATCCATGCTTCTCATCAGTTGTAGTTAGTGGACTTTAATAAAACTTGATTGTAATAATAGCTGCTTTTCTAATCTGATTGCATAGGGACTTGGGTTATTTTTAAATTTTCTTCTAATTACAGTGCTTATGATGTGATCAAACTTAAAAGGCTATGCTTCCTGGGCTATTGGCTTGTCTGTGGCAGATCTGACAGACACTATTATGAAGAATCTTAAGAAGATACATTCAGTTTCTACCATGATTAAGGTAAACCCATTGTATTTGATTCTCTTAGTGAACCATTAGTATATATTTGGTGTATATCTCCATTTGGGCAAATTTAGAATGTTTGGGGGAGATATGGCTAATCTTTTGGGATCCTTGTCACAAGGCAAATGCCGTGCTGTCCTCCCAAAATGTTTGTTGGTGATGTCAGGGACAGATTTTTGTTTGAATGTCCTTTGACGTAGATTCTCAGAAAGACAAATGAAAGGGAGGGACAGCAGTAGCTGTGGTAATTAATTCCTAAAGAAGAGAAGTGATTCTGTGAATATTTCCATGCATTCTGTTTTCCTATCTAGCATGTATTAGATTACCTGTCATCTAGGGGTGGGGGGGCGGGGGGAGGGAAAGGAAAAGCTTGGGAAAAAAAGTTTTTTTTGCAAAGGTCAATGTTGAAAGGTCACTCATATGTTTTGCAAATAAAAAGCTTTATTAAAAAAAAATTCCAATATTAAAAAAAAAAAAAGAAGAAGAGAAGTGACTGGTTGGCTTAAGTGACAGAGCCAGATCTCCTACATTGTCTTATGTGACTCCATATCATTGAATGAGCAGAGAATATTACCCTAAAACTCATTTACTATAAGACACACTATAGATAATGTAATGACTGTGATAAAGACCTAGCCATTCAGTTTGACAGACTTTAAACACCTATATTACATGCAAGGCACTGTCCTGAAGATACAGTGATAGAAATGAAATTCTGCCATCTAGAAACTTACATTCTATTATGGTGGCTGGGGAACAATAAAATAAATACAAGGTAATTGGGGAAGACAAAATCTTGGCAGCAGTAGGGATCGGGAAAGACTTGGATTCTTAAGGGGGTAAGCTCAAAGAAGAGATAAAAGAGAGAATGGGATCAAAGAGCACAAGCAAGAGAAATTATTTTGGGCAAAGTGAAGGCCCACCTATTTATTTTAAATTGGCACAAAGGAGAGAATGGAGTATGATAAGGAGGAGTTTTGAGGTTTGCAGTATGAAAAAAAGAAAGAACTCCTAACAGATGGCCTCAGTTTTCTCAATAAAGTAAAAGTAAAGTCCTTTATTCAGGATAAGGAAGTTATTTAGGAGTTTATAGTAGAGAAAAAATTATTTGGAATTGCCTTTGTGGAATATGTGTGATTCACAAAAGAATAACTAACAGTATTGCAGTGTAGCAGTGAGGGCCTCATTTGAGGGGTCATCTACTTGTGAACACAGTAGACGTCGTTTTGTGACTAGGAATATCCAGCGGCACATGGGGGGAACAGGGTGGGCCGGGTGAGAAGCCCAGCTAACTTCGTAGTGTTCAGCAAGAGATTCAGGGGTAGAAGAAGAATGTCCTAGGGAAGAGTGAAGATTAAGTATAAGAGGTTGTACTTAGAGGAGGTGCTGTAATTTGATTGCTGTTCTCCATTAGAATACTGCTAAGGTCAGAAATAACCTTTAAAAATTTAATATTCCTATTTGCTTTACATATCCCAGTATGTCTCTCACCCCTTCTCCATCTAGAGAACCAATTCTTATGACAAATAAAAAAAAAGGAAGGGGAAAGAAGATTAAGAACAAACCAGTGTTATCAAGTGATTCTGTGCCTTTTGATGCACTCACAATTCTCTTCTCCTAAGAGAAGGGAGGGGGAGACACATCTTTTCGGGGTCAGCTTCTTCATTATAATTATAAGGCTATTCAAGTTTTTTTTTCTTCCCCTTACATTGCTGTCATTGTATTTATTGGATTTTTTTTTTGTCCTGCTTGCTTCATTTTGCATCAATTCATTTAAGGCTTCTTATGCTTCATGTACTACAATTTGTTTATTCCTTTCCCAGGTAATTGGTATTTTTTTTTGTTTCCAGTTCTTTGCTAATATAAAAAGTGCTACTTTAAATATTTGATGTATAAAGGACCTTTCTTTCCATCTCTGACTTTGCTGAAGAATATAGCATAGAACTCTTCCTTTTTGCTATGAATTTCGCAAATATTAGTAAATATAAACATTTCATTATGCAAAGAAATAGAAAAAAAAGGATTCTGAATGACACTGTGAGACTCTTATTATGCAAACATCTTAAACAGTTCTGAAGCAAATTCACTGTCTTTCCTTCTTGTCAACTGCCCTATATCTGTTAAAAGCACCTCCACCATTCTAGTTGTCACAGGCTAATAACTCAGAGGCCTCCTTTGACTCCTCTCTTTTACCCCCTCAGATTCTGCCAGTCAGACCTCCACCTCTCTCATACCTACCTCCCTTCTCTAACACCACCACTGCTCTACTGCAGATCCCCATTACCTCACACTTGCTCTCTTGCAAAAGCTTTCTGGTTGCTCTTCCTGCCTTGTCTCTCCTTGTTCCACTCCAGCCTTCTCATCTGATCATGTCATCCCTTTATTCAGTAAAACCCAGTTGTTCCCTGTCACTTTCAGGATCAAATATAAAGTCTTCTGTTTGATCTATAACCCCCTAATCAAATAACTATAAACTAAGTAACAATGCCAAAGGAAAAAGTACAGAAACCTGAGAAAATTGCATTGAAGAAAGTGACCATAATGAGATAACATAGCAAAACTTATGGGGTGCAACTAAATTCTTAGTAGAAATTATGCATTTCTACATGTTTTCAACAAGAAAGAAAGAAAAAAATCACTTCACAACAACAACAAAAAAGGCAGCAAATCAACCCCCCCCCCCAGCACCAAAGAAGGAGTTCGGAAAATTAAAGCAGATTAATAAAATTGAAAAAAATAGATAATTGTTAAATCTAGAAGCTGGATTTTTCTAAAAAAACAAAAACAAACTTTTTTTTCCAATTATATGTTAATAAAACTGATTATTTAGATGTAACAAATTAATATTTTAAAAATATAAAATAGGGGCAGCTAGGTGGTGCAGTGGATAGAGTTCCAGTTCTGAAGTCAGTAGGATCTGAGTTCAAGTCTGGCCTCAGACACTTAACACGTCCTAGGTGTATGACCCTGGCCAAGTCACTTAACCCCAATTGCCTCAGCAAAAAAAAAATAATAATAATAGTAAAATAAAATAAAATAAAATATCCAGCTTATCTGATATTGAACAAAGCAAAAAACTCTAGGATCAAATGAATTTACAAGTGAATTCAAGTAACCATTCAAAAAACAATTTCAAAGAACAAATTATTTGAACTAATAGGAAAAGGTGTCCTATAGTTGCTTTTTTATGATACAAATATGGTTTTGCTATCTAGAGCTAGGATACACAAAGTAGAGAAAAAATTATAGTTTAATATTCCTAATCATTGATGTAAAAATTTCATTAAAACATAAATAGAATAATATATTAGAAAACATGTACCAACGTTCAGGTTGAATTTATACAAGAAATTCAGGAATGGTTAAACTTATGGAAGAATTATAGAACATGACAAATGATATTATTAATATGAATAATTAAAACATGATTATGTCAACAGACATTTTTGGAAAAGCTTTGACAAAAATCCATCACATATTTATGTTGGAACACTAGAAAGCATAGTAAATATGTAATAGTAAATAATACAGTAAACATAGGAAAAATAAAGATGGTTAATAAAAGTAAAAAATATTGCCTTATTAAAGTAAATTATATCTATCTAAAACCAAAAACAAATATTATATGTAATGGAGAAAAGTTAGAGGCTTTTCCAGTAAGTTCAGAGATAAAGCAAGGATGTTCTTTACTGAAGACACTATTTTAACATAGTGATTAAAATTTTAAGGGATTGCATTTAAAAAAATAACTATCTTGAAATCCTGTTTCTCTTTGTTCCTATCTCTATAATGTAGTATATAGATATGTGTCTGAGTACATGCAGAGCGATATAGATTAAAAAAACAAGTTCACAAACCTGTTTAAAAACCTGTTGTAAGAAGATGCCATTCTCCTTACCTTGAGCGCTCCCTGAGCTGATGAAATGGACGATCTCGCTCTAATTGTGGCTCGTGAGTTCATACCTGTGTTACACGTCTATGGTTTTGTGGTGTATGATATGAGATCTCGGTTTAAGATGACTTTCCTACTTTCTTAGCAGTTTTTGTCAAAAAAGTGAAGCCTTATCCCAGTAGTTGCCATCTTTGAGTTTATCAAAAACTCTGCTACTATATTCATTCAATTGTTAGTGGCTCTTCTCTATCTGATGTGTTCCATTGATCAACTTTTCTTGTTGTTTAACCAGTATCAGATAATTTTGATGATTATTCCTTTGTAGATTTGGTATTCTTAAGTTGTGCTTCTTCCCACCTTATTTCTCTTAGGATTTTTTGATTTTTTTCTTGCTTTGGATAAATTTGTTATTTTAAAAAATTATCTTAATTTTTTTTGGTTATACATGTACATTTATTTTTTTACATATTTCCTTATGAATTAGTTTAGGAGAGAAAAATCATAATAAAAGGGAAAAATTATAAGAGGAAAAAGAAACAAGAAAAAGGGGGGGAAACTGAACATAGAATATGTTGCTTTACTTACAGTCTCCATGGTTGTGTCTCTCTCTTTGTATTTATTGCGGTTACCTTGGATCACTGAGCCACTGAGAACCAAGTCTGTTAAAATTGATCATCGGATGATCTTGCTGTTGCTGTGTACAATACTGTTCCTGGTTATGCTTGTTTTGTACAGCATTAATTCAGATCTTTCCAGGCCTTTCTAAAATCAGGCTGTGTATTATTTTTAATGGAACAATGATATATTACTTTCATATAACATAACTTATCCAGCCATTCCCCAATTGAAGAGTATCCACTCTAGTTCTAGTTCTTTGTCACCACAAAAAAAAATTTGCCACAAGCAATTTTGAACATGTGGGTTCTTTTTCCTTTTTTTTTTTTTTTTTGATTTCTTTAAGTTACAAACCCAGTATGGATCAAAGAGTATGCCCAATTTTATAATTCTTTGGACTTAGTTCCAAATTGCTTTCTTGGATGAATTTTGAAAAATTTTCTAGTTCTATGAAAAAAAACTCATGGGGAATTTGATTGGTTTTGCAGATTTTGTTACTATTATAGTTCTTATTAGCATTACCCAATTATGAACAATTGATGTCTTCTTCATGATTTAATTTTGCCTTTAATTATGTAAACAGGATTTTATATTTGTATTTTTACATATAAATCCAGTTCTTCTTATAGGTAATTTCCTATAATTTAATTAGTCTGTAGTTATTTTGAAAGAAGTTTCTTTGGGTCTTCCTGCAGAATTTTGTCAGTAAAACTACAGAAAGACATGTTTTTCATGGATTTATTTTTATTCCTAGCTGCTTTACTGAAGAAATTGTTACTTTTTAGTTCTTTAAGGTAAAAGCATTTTTTCCCCTCATTATTGGTATAACTAGGATTCATAGAACTGTACCAAATAATTCTGCTGACACATACCCCACTAGTCTTTTTTTTATTATTAATACTTTTTATTTGCAAAACATATGTATGGGTAATTACTTTTTTTTAAGTTTACTCTTTTTTTAAAATTTTTTTATTTATTTTTTTTATTAAAGCTTTTTATTTGTATAACATATGTATGGGTAGTTCCCCAACATTGATCTTTACAAAGCTTTCCATTACAAATTTTACCCCCAGTCCCTTCCCCTCCCCTAGATGGCAGGAAGTCCACTACATGCTAATAATGTTGAAATGCTTGAGAAGTTATGCAAGAAAAATCCTATCTACAAGAAAAAAAAAAGAATCAGAGAAAGGCAACACAATGCAAACAAATGTCAATAGAGATCATGAAAATGTTACGTTGTGGTCCATATTTCATTTCCCTCTCTCTGGGTGTATATGGTTTTCTTCAGTGAACAATTGGAACTGGTTTGAGACAATTCTTTGTTGCAGAGAGCCATGTCCATCAGAATTGATCATCATGTAATATTGTTGTTGCCGTGTATGATGATCTCCTGGTTCTGCTCGTTTCACTCAGCATCAGTTCATGCAAGTCTCTCCAGCCCTCTCTGAAATCATCCTGCTGGTCATTTCTTACAGAACAATAATATTCCATAACATTCATATACCATAATTTATTCAGCCACTCTCCAATTGATGGGCATCCCTTCAGTTTCCAGTTTCTAGCCACCACAAAAAGGGCTGCCACAAACATTCTTGCACATGTGGGGCCCTTTCTGTATGGGTAATTACTAAACATTAACCCTTACAAAGCTTTCTGCCACAAACCCTTCCCCCCTACTCCCCACTCCTCCCCCAGATAGCAGGATATCCACTACATGATAATTATGTTAGAATACTTAAATCGAATATATGTATAGTTATTGCCACACATCATTTTTTTGTTCAGGAGAAATCATATCTATAAGAGAGAATAATCGGATAAAGGAAATAAAATGCAAGCAAACATCAATAGAGAACATGAAGATGTTATGTTGTGGTCCACATTTCACATCCCTCACTCTGGGTGTATATGGCCTTCTTCACTGCACAATTGTAATTGGTTTGAAGCATTTCATTGTTGAAGAGAGTCATGTCCATTAGAACTGATCCTCATATAGTACTGTTGTTGCCGTGCACAACGATCTCCTGGTTCTGCTCATCTCACTCAGCATCAGTTCATGCAAGTCTCTCCAGGCCTCTCTGAAATTGTCCGGTTGGTCGTTTCTTACAGAGCAATAATATTCCATAACATTCATATACCATAATTTATTCAGCCACTCTCCAATTGATGGGCATCTACTCAGTTTTCAGTTTCTAGCCACCACAAAAAGAGCTGCCACAAACATTCTTGCACATGTGAATACCCCACTAGTCTTATTAGTTAAGGTCCCTCATTTCTATATTAAAGAAAATGATAACTTTTAGTTTTAGGTAAATACTATTTAGTCTATTAAGGAATGGGAACGGACCATTTATTCTATGACTTTTAATATTTGTAACATAAAGCAAAGTTGATTTTCTTGTCAAATGCCTCTAAAGCATCTGTGGATAATTGTCATTTTATTTTTTTATTCATATGGCATATAATATTTATAGTTTTCCTAGAATTGAACTACAGTATTGCTGGTATAAATTCAGTCTAGTCGTTTGGTTTCTCTCAATGTCTCTCTCTTGTAATTTTTTAAAAAAATCATTAGCTGTAGTTATTTTAAAATTTAATTTAGTTTTAATATTTTTTAAGAGGCAGTCAGGGTTAAGTGATTTGGCTGAGGTCACATATCTGTTATGTCTGAAGTCAGATTTGAACCCAGGTTCTCCTGATTCCAGGACCTATGCGCTATCCATTGTGGCACCTAGTTGCACCTTAAGAATAGCTCTTATTTCTATAAATCTGATTCACTTCTATGTGTATATGTATGTATTTATGTATATATACATATGAAATGAGGCCTATAACAGAAACTTGCTGTAAAAATTACCCCCCAGTTCTGTGCTTTGCTTTTTTTTTTTTTGGTTCCATTAGTTTTGTTTGTACAAAACCTTTTTAATTTAATGTAATCGATGTAATGCTATCCATTTTACTTCCTATGCCCCTCTCTAGCTCTTGCTTAGTCATAAACTTTTCTTATCCATAGATCTGACAAATAAATTTTTCCATGTGCCCTTAATTTACTAATGATATCACCCTTTATGTATAAATTATTTATCCATTTGGGCCTTATATTGATATAGTGTGAGGTGTTAGTTTATGCCTAGTTTCTGTCAAATGGCTTTCTAGTTTTTCCCAACAATTTTGTCACATGGCAAGTACTTATCCCAAAAGCTTGAATCTTTAGGTTATCAAAAACTAGATTGCTCTGATCATATCTAACCTATTCCACTGATCCATCACTCTGTTCTTAGCCAGTACTAGATTGTTTTGATGATTATTGCTTTGTAATATAATTTGAAATCTGGTACCATTGAAATATTTCTTTCAAAATATTTTTTATTGATTCCATTGATATTCTTGGCCTTTTGTTCTTCTAGATAAATTTTGTTATTATGTTTTTCAGCTCTGTAAAATACTTTGGTAGTTTGATGTAGTGTTGAATATGTAAATTAATTTAGGTAGACTTGTCATTTTTGTTACATTGACTTTGCCTACCTATGAGCAATTAGTATTTTGCAGTTGTTTATTTGGTGAAAAGTGTTTAATAATTGTATTCATATAATTCCTGGGTTTGGTTTGGCAGATAGATTCTCATGTATTTTAGTGTGGTTTGCAGTTATTTTAAAAAGAATTTTTCCATTTTTGCTTTCTGGTTTTTGTTGTAATATGTGGAAATGCTGATAATTTATGTGGACTTATTTTATATGGAGAAACTTTCTAAAGTTGTTCATTGTTTCAACTAGTTTTTGGTTGATTCTTTAGGGTTCTCTAAGTATACTATTGTCTGCAAAGAGTGACAGTTATGTTTTCCTTCAGTTTCTTTTATTGTTAGAGCTAGCATTTCTAATACAATATTGAATGATTACCCCAATGGGGTAATGGGCATCCTTGCTTCAACCCCGATCTTATTAGGAAAGCTTTTAGTTTATTCCCATCACAGATACTGTTTGCTCTTGCTTTTTGATAGATGAGACTTACTTTAAGAAAGTTTCCATTTATTCCTTTGTTTTTTCATATATTTAATAGCAATGGGTGTTGTATTTGGTCAGAACATTTTTTCTCCATCAATATAATCAGATGATTTTCATTATTTTCCTAATGTAGAAGCGCTTCAGCATTTTTGACATAAATCCTACTTTGTCACATATTTCTAATATATTGCTGTAATCTTGGTAGTATTTTCTTTCGAATTTTTGCATTCACATTCATTATAGAAATTGACCTTGTAGTTTTGGTTTTTTTGCTTTTTGTCTTCTTTGTTTAGGTACCAAAATCTAATTTAGTACTTAATTTGGTAGGAATTCTTTATTTGCATTTTCGTTTATATAGTATTGGAATTGATTGTTCATTAAATGTTTGGTAAAATTCACTTGTAAATTTATCTGATTTGGGAGATTTTTTCTTAGGAATTTCATTTATGGTTTAATTTCTTTTTCCTAAGATAAGTTTATTTAAATGTTCTATTTTCTGTTGATCTAGGCAACACACACTATCTTTCTGTCTTTCTATATAACACACACACACACACACACACACATTCAATCATTTCACTTAGATTGTCAGTTTTACTGGTATATAATTGAGCAAAATAATGCCTCTAATTGCTTTGATTTCATCTTCATTGGTAATACATTTATTATTTTTGCTTTTTTGATAATGATTTTTTAAAAAATCAAATTAACCAATGGTTTATAAGTTATTTTTTCTTCCATAAAACCATCTTTTAGGGTTTTTTTTTTTAATTCAGTATTTTTTTTAACTTTTTTTTTTTTTACTAATCTCTCCTTTGATTTTTCAGGATTACTATTTTGGTGTTTAATTGGGTATTTAAAACTTTTTATAGTTTTTAGTTGCATGCCCAATTCATTGATCTCCTTTTTTTAAATTGATGTACACATTTAGGAATATGATTTTTTCCGTAAGTACTGTTTTCCTTCCCACAAATTTTGGTATGTTGTCTCGTCATTCTGTTTAATTTCATTGTTTCTATGATTTGTTCTTTGATGTACTCATTCTTTAGGATTATTTAGTTTCCAATAGAGTTTTAGTTTAATTTTAAATTTATGGTTCCCCAGACCTCTATTGAAAGCAATTTTTATTGTATTGTGGTCTGAAATGGGTGAATTTTTTTTTCTGCTTTTATTTGTGGAGTTATTATGCTCTAATATATAGTCGCCATGTGTAACAGAAAAAGTTATCTTTTCTATTCCCATTTGGTTTTCTTTAGAAATCTATTATATCTGTTCCAAATTTCTGCTTATTATTTTATGGTCATTTATAATTTTCTTCTGTGATACATTTAATTTTCCTTTTATAAATGTGGGTTCTATACCATTTAAGACATATATGTTTCGTAGTTGTATTACTTCATTGTCTGGTATACCTTTTACCAAGATGTAGTTTCCATCTTTTAAATAGGCCTGTTTTTGCTTTTCTGAGATCATGATTGCTACTCGTGCCTTTTTTTATAATTCAGCTGAAATATTATAGATTTTGCTTTATACCTTTTTTTTTAACTCTTGCGTCTTTTTGTTTCAAGCATTTGTTATAAATACAATATTATTGTGTTCTGATCTCTAACACATTCTACTGTCCTTTTTTGTTTTATGGGTGTTTATTCTATTCACATTTATAGTTATGATTACTAACTTCATATTTCCTTTCATCCTATTTTTTTCTTTTTATCCTGTCCCTTAAAAGTCTATTTTGTTTCTTCTTTCCTTAATCTAGACTCCCATTTATCATCCTCTTCTCCTTCCCCTCCTACTTTCCTTGTGGATAAGATGTCTGTCCCTAACTGCATTTGTATATATGCATATATACACTTGTATATGTATATGTACACATACACATTAATGTATGTGTAAACACATGTATGCACACACACGTACACATGTATAGTCTTCCCTTTTGGGACTAATTCAGATCAGAGTGAAATTCAAGTGTTGCCTTCCTTCTTTATGCCTCCCCCTCCTCCATCCTCATCTTCCCTTCCTCTATAAAAAATTCTTGTCTCTTTTATGTGAGTTTTCCCTATTCTTCTTCCTCTCTTTTTTCTTCTCCCATTGCATCCCTCCTTCTTACACATCTATTTTCTTTTCAATCATCCCAACATAATCAAGTCATTCCCATGTCCACTGTTTATGTAAAGTTCTTCTAACTGCCCCAAATTATTTTACCTTATAGGAATGTAGACAGCTTAACTTTTTAGTCCTTTATGAGTTCTCGTTCATGTTTATTTTTTTTATGCTTCTCTTGAGTCTTATATTTGAACATCAGATTTTCTATTCAACTCTTGTCTTTTGATCAGTGGCTTGAAAGTTCTCTATTTCATTAAATATTCATTTTTCCCTGAAGGATTATTTTTTTTCTGGTTAGATTATTCTTGGTTTGTAATTCTAGAATATCATATTGCAAGCCTTCTACTCTTTTAATGTATTAGTTGCTAAATGTGTGACCCTCACCGTAGCTCCATGATATTGGAATGGTTTCTTTCTGGCTACCTGCAGTCTTATGTTATGTCATGGGAGTTTAAGAATTTCCTTTAATATTCCTGGGAGTATTCATTTTATGATCTTTTTCTTGTAGTGACTGCTGGGACATTAAGACAGTTTTCCCTACTAATTTCTTGAAACATGATGAAATATGAAATATCTTTAATCATGGCTTTCAAGGTAGTCCAAGAAATCTTAAATTATTTCTCCTTGATCCATTTTCTAAGTCAGTTGTTTTTCTGATAAATTATTTAATATTTTCTTCTATTTTCTCCTTTAAAAAAAAACAAAACTTTTATTTCTTGATGTCGAATGGTGTTACTAGTGTTCACTTGACTGATTCTAATTTTTAAGGAAATATTTTCTTTAGTGAGCTTTTGTGCCTCCTTTTCTATTTAGCTTATTCTATTTTATAAGGAGTATTTTACTTCAGTATAAATGTGTCTTTTTCAACATTTGAGTCATTTCTGTTTTTTTCTTATATTTTTATGCTTCTTTATCAAGCCATTGTCTTTTCAAAAAATTTTTTTGCATTGTTCTTATTTCTTTTACCATTTTTTCTCTCAATTTGATTTTTAAAATTTTTTTAGAACTTCCAGGAACTCTTGTTGGACTTGTGTCCAATTCACATTTTTTTCCTTTGGAGGCTTATAGCTGTTTTGACATTGCTGCTTTTGCATTTCTGTCTTGATCTGTCACTTTAGTGACTTTTTGTGGTCAGGTTTTTTGATTGTTGTTCTTCACTTTCCAGCCTATTTCTTCACCTTCAACTTTTTTTTTTTTTTTTTTTTTTTTGCTGAGGCAGTTGGGATTAAGTGACTTGCCTAAGGTCACACAGCTAGGGAATGTTAAGTGTCAGAGACTAGATTTGAACTCAGGTCCTCCTGACTTCAGGGCTGGTGCTCTATCCACTGCTCCACCTAGCTGCCCCCACCTTCAACTTTATGTTAAAGTTGGGCTCTGTTCTCGGAGTTGGTGCTGGGGTTGGAAGGGCACAGGGGACAGGGATTACTGTTTCCTGTTTAATGGCACTGCTGTTCTCAGAGCAAGTTCTGGAAGTAAGGAAATCTTTGGTGATTCCAGAGTTATGTGACCAGAGCGACCACTGCTTTCCCTAGGCTGTGTGCTGGTTTTTACTGAGGAAAGCAGCCCCTGCTACTTTGGGCCTACAAGTACTGTTCTCCTCGGGATCTGTTTTCCCTTACGACCATAACCAGTAGTTTTCCTCGGGGTCACTGCTCCTTTTCATCCAGGAATGGCACCCCAAAAGCTGGTACAGGCAGTAGAGCTGCCAGACAGCACCTGGTCCTGGGCCAAGTCCCAGCACATTAGTCCCCAATAGTCTAAGCCCATCCCCATCTCTGGCTCGAAGGGTCTCAGAGCTGCTGCTGCTGGTGCTGCCATCACATGCACTCCAGGCATCAGACTCTCCTTCCAAAAAATGACTTACCCTGATCTTTTGTTGGCTCTGCCATTCCAGAATTCGATTTGAGGTGTGTTATTTTAAAGTTGTTTGGAGAGGAATGTTGTGAAAGCTCAGTTGTTAAGCTTTCTCTTCATCCTGTACTCCTTTCTCAGTCACCTTTGTCTATTTTTAAGTTTTTCCAATTAATTACAATTTAAAAATAACCAATTTAAAATTTTTCTATTTTTGTTTTTATTTATCACTTTTAAATTTGCATACCAGGTTATTTGATCTTTCTGACTGCTTTGACTTATTCCTTGAAATTTGGGTATTGGTTTTTCTCATTCTTTTTTAGAGAAATTAAATGTTTTTTTTTTTTTTTAACAATTTCTTTTATCCACCAGTTTTTAAAGTTGAATTTCTTTTTAAATTTATTCTTTTATTTAAATGCTCATAATCATATAATTACATTGTGTTATTAGTAAAACTTGTTTAAATTTTTTTTTTTTTTTTTTTTTGCTCTTTGAGAGTGTTTATACAAGTGCCATGCTCAGGTGAGAAATATGTATTCTCCTTTCTCTTTTCAGTAATTGCTTAGATGCGCTTATCATTTCTAACTTCACTAAAATGTCACCCAGGTCCTTAAATTTTCTTTTTTTATCTATTTTGTTTGATTTGTCTAATTGTAAAAAGACATGTTGGACCCATAATTATAATTTTGCTATTTTTCCTCTAATTAGGTTAACTTTTCCTTTGGGTACTTCAGCACTATACTTTTTGGGGATGTATGTAAGTATTGATAGTTTTATAATCTCTAATGCCTTTACACATAACAGAATTTCCTTGCTTAGTTCTTTTTTTATTTTGCAATTAATAAGTCTCTTCCTTTACTTCTTTTTTCCCTTTTGAGAAGGCAAAAAATAAGTTACATACCACACATAAGAAGTCATGTAAAACATTTCTATATGCTGTGTGGCAAAAAGAAAATTCCAAAAAAAAAATCAAGAAAATGATAGAAAATATGCTTCAGTCTGTACTCAAAGTTCATCAGTTCTCTCTAGAGGTGAACATTAATCATCAAGTTTTTTTAGAATTGTTGGAGACCATTGTGTTAATCAGAATAGTTAATTCTTTCATAGTTTATCATTACAATATTGTTGTTTTTGTGTACAATAGTCTCCTGGTTCTGATGACTTCATTTTGTATCAGATCATGTAAGTCTAACTAGATTTTTCTGAAACCATCCCCCCTCCATCATTTCTTATAGCACAAGTATTCCATCACGATCATAACTTGTACAGATACTCCCTAGTCGATGAACATCCCTTCAGTTTCCAATTCTTTGCTGTCAGGAAAAGAGCTGCTATAAATTTTTGTTTATATGGGAACTTGTCATTTTTCTTTGATCTCTTAAAGGGCAGAGAGATCTTTAGGAGTCTCACTGTGTCAAAGGATTATGCACAGTTTGATAGCATTACTTATGTCTCCTTTAACCATTATTTATTTTTACTGTTACTTTGTACCTCCTGCTGTTAATATGTTTGACGCATAAGTTTTGTTTCTTGGATAAAGAGATGAAATGCAATTTTCATAGCTTTGAGGAACTCTGGATAAAGAAACTACCTCCATCAATGTGGACTGGTACCTTCTCTTGTAGTTTTTCTTTGAGTTGCTGGAGTGCTGGAAAGGGACAACTTGTCCAGGGAGACACAATTTTGGTCTTCTGTTTTGAAGACCATTCTCTCACCAATGTGTTGTATTACCACTTGTCAACAACATAGTGGGTTCTACATTCTTATCTTATTTATTTCCATTATTGATTGACCATGGTCTCTCCCTTCAACATGTGCTCTAATAATTTCCCTTTGTCCCCAATTTTCAAAGAGGAAAGTGGTGGGGGAAAAAAAGGATCTGATCAATATTAGCAACATATAATCGGAGTGTTCTCTTATATTCCTCTCTTCACCAAACCCTGACTCTGATCCCTTCTTTCTTCTCCTAACCATGACTCACCTGCTAAATTTGAAGTTTGTTTTGCTTATGACTTCCCTGTCTTTTCTGTCTTTTAAAATCATTATTTAAAACCATTGTTGAGTTTAATGTATTTTGATAATAAAATTGGTACATGCATGGGCTTGTGCATAGGTATATTTGTGTTGCCCATTCTCGCCATTTCCTTCATGTTTTATGATCTTGTTTTATACCTCAGCTATTTTTAAGTTTGTAACTCCCTCTGTGACTCTAAAGACAGTAGTTTTGTAAATGGACACATGACTTTTCTCTCAGTAGAATGTAAGCATTGTTGCCAGTTACATGGCATAATGAAGAGTGCTAGTGGTGGTTCAGTTGTGTCCAGTTCTTTGTGATACCATTTGGAATTTTCCTGGCAAAAATACTAGAATGGTTTTGCCATTTCTTCTCTCATTTTTCAGATGAGGAAACTGAGGCAAACAGGGTAAGTGATTTGCCCAAGGTCAAATAGCCAGGTTTCTAAGGCTCAGACACACTGTAGACAGTGGAAAATAATGGACCTGAGTTCAAATGCATCTCAACTAGACAAGTCACATAATCTGTCTATATTAAGTTCCTAATTTGCAAAATAGGAACTATCACCTAGATATTGTAAGAAATGAGATATTTGTAAAGAACATTTGCAAACTTTAACATGTTAGCTTATTATGATGTCGCTGTTTAGTTTTTTCAATTCTTCAAATGAAATCACCTTTCTGAATTTCTCTTGGCATCTCTTTTCATTTCAAAATTTCTTTTCAGTTATGATCTTTTTATCAGGAATATCTGAATGTCCTCTCTTCTTTTAGAGGCCCATTTTTTTTTCCTTTCCATATTCATCTATTCATCCTTGATTTTCAGTTCTTTACAAAGGTACAAGAGGAGGTAAGAAAAGAGAATAGGACTAATGTTGATAATCAAAAATTGGAATGATGTGATTTTCTTCCTTTCTCATTCTCTCTTGAAACTTTCATTTCAAATCCAGATGGCTGATTCTTTCCCCCCCCCTCTAATTTTAACTTTCATATGTTTTATGACAATACCTTCATTAATTCTACCTTCTTTCTTAAATCTCATTTTTTCCTGTCCTTATTTTCCTGTTGCATTTAATATATTTTTGTACATGAGACTTTGTGTATGTTCAGTTCTCCTTTGCTTTGTTCAATTATAAGATTCAAAAGCTGTCTCTCCTTCTATCCTAACCATATGTTTATATATTCATTTTTAAAAATCTTTTTTTTTTCCTTTTGTGAAGCAGTTAGAGTTGTGACTTACCTAAAATCACATGGTAAGTGTTGTGTGAGAAGCCAGATTTGAATTCAGATCCTCCCAACTCCAGGGGTAGTGCTCTAAGTTGTCATCTAAGTTGTAAAGTATGTTTGTTACTGTGTGTGTGTGTGTGTGTGTGTGTGTGTGTGTGTGTGTGTGTGTGTGTAGCTGTTTGGCAAGGCAGTTAGGGTTAAATGACTTGCCCAGGGTCACACAGTAAGTGCTAAGTATCTGAAAATGGATTCATACTCAAGTCCTCCTGACTTCAGGGCTGGTGCTCTTATCTACTATGCCATCTAGTTGCTTTGGTTATATATTCTTATTCTGGCACATCTGTATTGTGAGAAATATTAAGTCCTATATTCTGTCATATGTGCACCATTCCTCACACTCTCATCTTCAGTTTTATTCTCACTTTTTCAGGGTAAATTTTTCTTGATTTTTTTTTCCTTGTTATTCCAAATTTTTTTTTGTTTTAGTTACAACATGGTACTGTGTGATCCTGTGATTCCTTAGTATTTTGGCTTAGACATTCTGCGATATTTTCAATTTGGAGTTCCAGATAGTGACTGGTATTTTTGTTGTTGTTCTGATTTTGTTTTGCTCTCTGGTTCTAAATTTCTGGATGATTTCCTCTTGGAATACATTTTCTGCATCAGGTTTTTTGCTTGGTCAGGAACTCCTGTGATTTTTAAATCCTCTTCTTTATCTATTTTGACGTCATTGAAAACTTAGAAAAGCAATATCAGAAACAATCTTTTCATTGCCTAATTGAATCATTGAATTCTATTTGTTCCATTCTGTTTTTCGGGGACTACTACTATGTACCTTCTATTCTAAGAAATTTATTTTTCTAATTTTTTTTTAAAGCACTGTAATTATTTTTTACTTCTTGCTTTATTTCTTCTGTCCATGCTTGGAATCCTAGTTGCCAGGGCATTCTCTTTTTCCCAGGTTCTATTTATGCTTATCTTGTTCTTTTCTACAGGTTTTGACTTTAGGGCTTTCTTGACCTATAGAGTTTCTTTGCCGTGTCAGAAGTTTCCTTCTGTTTACTCCAGCCTCAATTACCATATTGGGATTTTGCGTCCCTGCCCAGCTTTGCTCCATCCAGTTAACACTTAGATGAGGCAGCTTGGCCCTGGTGCCGTCACTTCTGTTCCCTAGGTCTGCCCGTTTTGTTGCAGTTTTGGATAGTGTGGCTAGATCACTCTAATCCCCCTCCTTTCCTTATTCGTCAGCTCTGTTTCGGCCGAGACTTGCACCAGGAGCTGCTTCTGCTTTATTTCCCAGCTTCTGTATCCATACCCAATAGGGATGCCTTAACTTGTCTGCACTGAATCACCAACTGGGAGCTTGCTACGCCTGTCTCAGCCCAGTCAGAATCCATAAGAGACCTGCGGTCCTGCTGGATGTGGGCTCACAGGCAGGCTCTCCATGGTTACCTGGGGCAGTTGGACTTTTCATCTCCTTGCAGTCCTATACTAGAAGTTTGTTCTGTCTCTTGCTGTGTTCCTGATATGTACTGTCTCACTAGCTTTAGGCTCCCTGATCACAGGATCCTCACGATTTTTGTGGTCATCTTTTTAAATCCTGGCTTGGTTGGAGGTTGAATGGTTTTTTTCTGGTTCTGTTGGCACCTTTTACAATCTTTGTCTGGGGCTTTTTGAGGGGAGCTTAACTTGGCTAGAAATTTTTCCATCACCTTTCCTGAAAGTCCCTCGTCTCAGTATATTAGTGATTTTTTGTTGCTTATGCCAAATTAAAGATCCCAGGTTCTAATTTGCAGAAAGAATAATAATCTTTTTGCTTTCCAGGGCTTGTATGGAATAAAAGAAGAGGTCTTCCTCAGTGTCCCTTGTGTTTTGGGGAAGGATGGTATTTCAGATATTTTGAAGATAACTATGAATCCTGAGGAGGAGGCTCTTTTAAGGAAGAGCGCAGATAATATCTGGGAGATCCAGCAAGAACTGAAGTTGTAAAGTCATTTAAAATCCCATCACTAGAGAAAAGGATTTGGACATGCTTAACTTTTTGTGTCAGTTAAATCTTTTATTTGACCTGTGATTAAGCACCAAATATAAAGCAGAAATATAAAAACTATGAAGAGACTCAAGTCTCCCAAAGTTAGAAATAAGCAATGGTAAGGTAGACTTCTCTTCATTTATATTGTTTGCATCTCAGTGTTGGATGTTATCTTTTAGAGTCATTTAAGTAATTGGTGAAAAGTAGAATAAGCACCTAAAGTTTTAATTCCCTACTTTGAATGTGCTGCATTCAATCCAGAAGAATCTCTGAACTTGTTATTATTGTTAGAGAAATTTCTGTTTAGTTCCTTGACAGAAACCATCAGCTCCATTAATCACCTTATGTTTTATGTCAAAAAGGTTAGCATACACACACACACCCTTCTCATACTGCTTCTGGTCTGTATAGGATTTTATGTTTTATGTATCCAGGTTAGGTTATTTACATATAGGAAACATAAGAGGTTTTTTATGCTTAGATAAATTTATGCAAACACTTTTTCTAAATATCAAACCAGTAAGTTCAAATAAAAAATAGCTCTGGAGTGCTGATGAATTTTCCAGCCTCTGCCATTTGTTAACTATATGACCTGAGACAAGTTGCTTTACCTCCTGGGATTTCCTTTATAAAATGTGAACTGGATGAATTTCAAGAATTCTTTTTCCAGTATGCTCACACATTTTGTGATTTGTCTTTAAGGTGAAAAACATAACTCCCTTACTTAGTTGGGGTAGTCATTAATTTGCATCATATCTTTTTAATCCTTTGCATTGGAGGGGTTTACCAAAGAATTCTGCTTAAATTAGTTCTTAGAATTCGATTTTCCTCAATCATGGTTATATTCCTTAAAGTTGTGGGGATGGGGGGAGTGAGCTCTTCTTTCACTGGAACAGATCCCAACATTCAGTAGCTTGAGTTATCCTTCCCAGAAAATATTTTATGGCCATCTTGGCAAATCATCTTTTCAAATTTAGCAACTGGCAGGTCCTATATATCATGTACTTGTGCTCAAAAACTTTTCAAACTTTCAGGATCTTCTGGATCCCCAAGGGTAGAGTCATTAAGAATTCCAAGATCCTTTTTACATATCATGGTAAAGCCTTCACTATTATATTATTATATTTAATTATTCTGACCAAAGAGTTATGTTACTGTTGCAGAAACTGAAGATTAAAACACCAAATTTCTGTAGGACTCTGAAATTCCCCTGATGGTCTAACAGAAGATTTGCCTTTTATTCACATAAGTCTCGTTTAAATTGTGAAGAGTCCTTATAGAGACATGTTGTCTGTCCTGTTTATTCTGCAACTAAGCTTAGAATTTTAAGTGACTTGTACATGGCTATGATGAATTTGAGGTTCAGCTTAAAATGAAGTTCTGAGTAGGCAGGATCAGCAGAGAAGTATGAAGTAGTCATAAGGTTATTCCTCAAGGCAGGCAGAGAAGGGCACTGATGGAGATCATTTCAACCTTACAGGCCCACCCCCTGTGGAGGTCTTGGGTAACCCCACCTTACTGCATCCAGTCAGAAAGCCAAGTTACATCAAACCTCCGAAGTTAAATTTCCCCTATTAAGTCTGCCCGTGGCCCACACCAACTCTGCCGAGTTCTTTTTGGGTTAGCTTACCAGTGGTGTCTTTCTCCTCCCCTCTTCCCCGTGCCTCACACTGTCTTTCTCCTTGTTCTAGTTAACTTTTAGGGTGCTCGATCCCATTTTGGTTTTAGCGTGCTAAGCAATGGGGTACTAATCAGTTTACATTCTATAACCTGCCTCATATTGAAAGGACAACCCAAGGCCACAAATTTATGTGAAACTGGGTCAATGTCTAGAGGTATCCAAGTGGATTGAGGGCTGGGCCTTGAATAAGATAGAACTGAATTTAAATTTTGCCTCATTAAGCTGCTACCTCGCTGTTTACTAGTTGTGACTGAGGGCAAGTCACTTAACCTATCAAAGTTTCCTCAACTGTGAAATGAGTCATAATAATCGACTGAGATAATATTTGTAAACCATATGGTCCATACGGCACTATATCCTTCCTCCTTCCCTTAACTTTGGACATTTATTTTGAGTGGGACATAGGAACATATGACAGGACAGTAACAGGTGGGAGCAGTACTTTGGGGGACACAAGACTACTTAAGTCAAAGGAAAAAGGAGGGAGGGTAGGAATTGGTAAAGAACAACAGAATCTTCAAGAACTGGGCCCTTGGTTTGGTGTTTACATAGTAATCAGTGACTCCCGGGCAGTTTCAGTACAAGTAAATGGACAAAAATCTGACTTGAAGGACTTCAAGAAGGCCACATTGGCTTTCTTGTTCCTTACCCAGAGGCTCAGTTCCTTTTATCAGCTGTCTGCCATACCTAGAATTTTCTACTGTCTCATCTCCATTTTAAATTCTTGTCTCGTGTTTTCCTTGAAGATTCCCAGCCATGAGTGCCATCCCCTGCATAATCTCTGCTGCTCTCCCCAGCTGTCGGGCTTCTCTTTAATACAAAGCTACTTCGTATATGCTTAAATATGTAGTTTATGCTCTCTACCCCATTAGATTGTAAGCTCCTTGGCGGCAGGACCCTAACAGTCCTTGTAGGCATCTTGATTTTTATGGTAAGTAACTGGATTGGGATAAAGACCAAGTGTGTGTGCGCTAATTAGGAGCTACTAATAATATGTGAGAGGGAAGAGACTTAAGTGAAACCATCAATGGTACAGAGGTAGAGAATATTAAGTCATACCTAGAGGAAAGAGATGGTGATGGCACTTCTGCCATGTGAGAAGACCATGGAAGAATCCAGAAGGGCAGCTGGGGAAGAGTTAAACTAATTTTTAAGATCATTTGAGGGTTTTTGACTGATGAAGAATCAGAGTTTGAATCTGTAAAGGTAAAATATGGAGAAATTTGGGATAAATTAATAAGAATCTGCAGGTCTAGATAATGGTTTATGTTGTACTTCTACTTACATATTTGAGGCAGTTAGACTAGATCAAAACTTCTTAAAGTCAAGACCCCATATAGCATACCTTAATGTGGGGGTCACAAAATGATTATCAGTAAATGTGTGGTTTGTATACCTATTTTAACTAGGGTCTCGTAATTTCTCAGGAAAAAGGGGTTGCAAATGGAAAAAGCTTAAGAAACCCTAGACCAGATAACACCCTGAGGTCTTTTTCCAGTTCATCCTATGTGAGACAAAAGTTAAAGAAGGAAAAAGATTGAATAGAAAGATTCAAACAGGAAAAAGGAAGGTGGTTGGTAAGACAAGCAAAGGAAGAAAAGATAAATAGTTGGTGAGTGGAGCAAACTGCCCAGATTAGAAGTTGGCAAAACACCAAAGAAGCTAAAATGTAATGTAGTTGGGACTGAGGATAGGAATGAAGTTGAATGCAGTGGTCTTAGTTCTTAAAATGATAATTCAGTGTAGACATTTTAATCAAGCTTGGGGTGAAAATATCTACCAGTAGTCTTTTTTTTTTAAAGAGGCTAAAAGGGTCAATTAATATTGAAAAGTAGATATGAAAAGACTCATATCTACTTATATGTTATTTATATTCTATGTTCTGAATGTAGCTTAATCGTTTTCATGAAAGAGGGGTGAAAGAACTCTTAAGGATATTTCTCCAAACTCCAGGATCTTAGGGAAATGACTTATTCCTAAAGGAAAAAGAGCCAGGTTTCAATAGAAAAGAAAGGGCTCTAAGGAGGAAGTGATGGCAGTGGGGAAATTTGGCCACTGTCACGAGGTAGAGTATGGAAGTCCTCCAGAGGAGAAACAGAAGGGACAGCTTGTACATATGTAGCTAAAAAATATTTGAGGCTCATCCTTTAGGGAATGATCCACACAATTAACAAAAATTACTAAGTGAGACATCCATAAGGAATAATCAAAAGAATCAAACAGTCATCATAGAGATGATTATCTTTTTAGGAATACTAAGGCAGCTATATGTCAATCTGATTACAATAGTTTTCGTTGGCATAAATCCGAGATAGTAGAAAATTCTTCCCCCGAAAAAGAACTTAGCAAAAAATAAATGTTACCTACTTTTGGTCATTCAAATGGACATGAATAATATTACCAGAAGGAAACACAAACAATATTTCCAGTGATTACTAGTATTATTAAAATCCAGTGCAAAAAAAAAAAATCATAGGCTTAGAGTGTATTTTATTTGCTGTTGTTCACAGCAGGCAAGGTATACAGAAACTTAAGAATAGACTTTGGACCACAGTTTAAAATTATAAGAATTACAACCTCTTAGCCAGGGATTACAAAGGCTGGTAAAAGAAATGTATTTGCTAAATGTCTTCTATATCTTATTGTGAAAAGACTTTGAACTGAAAGGGATGGGTGAAGACAACACAGTATATATCTCCTCAGCAAGATAGCAGAGAACAGTGCAAGAACTACAAAATGATGTATAATGAAATCTATAGGAGACAAAACTCTAAATAAAACCTCTGGCTTTAAATGTCTATACACAAATCCCCCAAATTCTAGCAAGTTAGAAGAACTACAGTTCTTCAAGGATGAAAATTTGACTTTATATAAAACAGACTTGATGAGATGAAATCTATGACTTGTATTACCCTGGATGGATAAATGTTATTGAAAAGCAAGAAAATCCATAACAAGCTAGTATTTAGCGGATAGTATTTTCTCAGTGGAGGAAAACAAGACGAATCTGAGAAATAGATCAAGACCTTGGCATAGTGGCAATATCTTAATGATATCCCACTGGCTCTCCTTAGGAAAGGCAGAGTAGGAAATAACTGTGACTTGCCTTGATGAACATTTATTCTTCAAAAGGTAGGGGAACCACCAAGTGGAAATTTTATTCTGAATCTGATTATCACTGGTAGGGAAAGAATGATTACTCAGGTGGAAATGATGGGAACTTATGGAAGAAGGAATCACTTCCTCCTATAGACAAAGCAGAGAAAATCAATATATAGGTTGACATGTACCCTAGATTTTGAAAAAAACAGATTTAAGGTATGTAGAAGAAGGCTGGACCCTATGGACTAAAATACTACTTTTGAAAAATCAGCCCAGGAGGTTGGAAGAAATTTTGAAATTTTCCCTAAAAACTGCTTTGGCTGCATCCCATAGGCATATTGTCTCATTATTGTCATTCTCTTGGATGAAATTATTGTTTCTTTGATTTGTTATTTGATGCACTCATTTTTTAGAATTAGATTATTTAATTTTCAATTGGTTTTTAGTTTATCTTTCCCTGGTCCTTTATTGAATATAATTTTTATTGCATCATTCTGAAAAGGAAGCATTTAGTATTTCTGCCTTTGTGAGGTTTTTATGCCCTAATATATGGCCAGTTTTTGTGTAGGTGCCATGTACTGCTGAAAAAGATATTTTCCTTTCTGTCCCTATTCAGTTTTCTCCAGAGGTCTATCATGTCTAAGTTTTTTAAGTTTCGATTAGCCTTTGGTAGAAATTATGAAGATGCAAAGGGAAAGAACAAAAAGAATGAGATTTATCTGAAGAGGCAAATGTAGGTTTACACATAACTCGATAACCAACTTAAAAGTTAAAAAATTATACAAGACATAATGATTCACTATTAGTGGAGTTATATATTATTACAGCCATTTTGGAAAGCAATTTGGAATATGTCCAAATTCTTTGCACACCACTCTTTGGCCCAGCAATATAATATACTATTAGGTCTAGACTCTAAAGAGATCATGATCTATGTATACAAAAATATTTATATTAGCTCTTTTATAGTGGTGAAGAACTGGAAACTAAGCCCTGCAACTGAGGAATAATTATGGCCCGTAAGAAATGAAAAAATGATTTCCAGCAAATCTGAAAGACGTGCAAATTGGATGCAGAATGAGATAAGCAAACAATTTTGAAAGACTTGAGTAATCATGATTCCAGGGACTAATGATAAAAAGGATGTTGCATATTTCCTGGCAGAAAGGTGATGAAAAAAGTATGTGGAATAAAAAACTCCCTTTTAGATGTGGCCATCATAATAATTTGGTTTTGCTTTACTAAGCAGATTTGCAAGAAGAGTTGTCTTTTTTCCTTCATTTTTTTTGGTGGGGATAAGAAAATAATCAAAAAAGTGTGTGTGACTCTTAGACAAGTCACTTATCCCTGTTTGCCTCAGGTTCCTCATCCTTAAAATGAGCTGAAGAAAGAAATGACAAACCATTCCAGTATGTTTGTCAAGAAAACCCCAAATGGAGTCACAAAAAGTGCACATGTATAAAAATTGGAAGGACAGGTAAAAGGGGATGGATATATAAGAGTATGGAAAGGTCCAGTAAAAAGCATCAATGCTAAATCTCAAAATGGGATGTTAAAGAAAATAAGTTGTGGGAAAAAAATTTTTTTTAAACTATGTCAAGAAAAAAAGTAGAATTTAAGAAGCAAGGCCCTCTCCTTTGGGTAGATAACTAAATAGAGCAGTTTTGCCTTGTCTTTGTTATCATTCAAAGGTATTCAGTATTTCTAACATGGCAAGCCCTATGATATTAGGAATTCCAAATGAATGGGGAAAAAAAGCACTAGCAAGTTACATTCTCTTAAGTATTCTATTTTTTTTTTTAATTGGCCAAGGAGAATGAGATTGCACTGGAGATGACAACAAAAACAGCTTAAAGGGAAAAGGGATAGCCAACAGGAGATAGGAAGAAAGTACCTAGGTGCTTTTGACTTTACCTAAATGAACTATATTACTTTGTGTAGTGAAAGAAACTGGTAGATGTGGTAACTGAGTCACTCAGTACTATTTGAAGAAAAAAAAGAGAGAAACCACAAATATAAGCTTAAATGAACATTTTAACCAAATATTTTAAAACAGAAACATAAAAGTGCCTATTGAGAGAGCTGTGAATTGATTAGGTCTATTCTAGAAAGGACTTCAGGATTATGGTGATTAAACAAAAATAATGTTGATACTCTGACAAAATATTCCAGTGCTAGGTTGCTACCTCAAGGAAGCCAAAGATAGTCAATTAAAAAAAATTTTTTTTCATAGTAAAAAAAATATGTTTTTATCAATTAAGGAATGATCATACAAATTTTGATACATGAATGTAAAAATGATTAATACAGATGGGGAGACTTAAGAGCAACCTTTAATGAAGTCATAAATCAGAAGTCGAAATCAGCAAAATACATACAATGACTAAACATAATGGAAAGAACAAAATAGTGAATCCTGTTATGTAATGGCAAAGCATGATTCTAAAGGAGAAGGAAACTTAACTCTGTCACTTATTTGCAGAGGTAGGGGACTATGGATGTGGAACGATACATATACTGTGAGATTTGATTTGATTAATATGTCTGGTTACTCATTGTCTTTGTTTTAAGTGATGGCTGTGTGGATAGGAGAGGGATATCATGAAAAATTGATTTAAAAACAAGATAGTGATGGAAATTATAAAAAATGAACAGGAGGAAAGCATTGGGAAGGGTTGGGTACTCTTCTTTCCAGCCCTCCAATCAAAAGGGGAGAGGAAGCTAAAGGAGATGTCAATCAAAATTTGAATCAGCAGCCTGGTGGTGAATTCATAGACTTTTTATATTTATGTTGATAGTAGACTTTCATTTCTGCCACCCCCCCCCAAAATCCAAAATCTTTTGAGAGCAAAGATAAAAAATTCGTTTTTTTATCTCTGAATTCCCATGTGGTTAGGGTAGTGCCTGGAAAATAATAAATGTTTAATAAAAGCTTGTTGAATGAAAATAAAAAATAAACAGGAAGATACCACAAGATTACAAAAAGGCAACTTTTCTGATTTTCAAAAGGAAGACAACAGAGCCTGCAAATAGCAGGCAGGACTTTGATTCCTGGGGAAATTCCCAAAAGAATAATTAGAGAAATGAACATCTGGAAAGAGAAGTGGTGAGTACCCAGAGCCAGCATGGCTTCATAGTGATTCAGGATGAAGTCATGACTAACCTTTTCTGTCAGTGACTAAACAGGCAAATGAGAGAATAGGGACTGGACTTAAGATATCATGATTAAAGTCCAGGTGAGGAAGTTCCCACTGCCAAAGTAGGTCAGTATCATTGTAACTTAAGAGTCCTGGAGAATTGCTTGGTACAAAAGTTTCAAAACATCAACATTCTTGAATGCACCCTAACTAGATTAAAATTAATTGGAAAATTTATTAACATTATGCATGCACTATTTTGTTATGTTGTTTTTTATGTCAATATGCAGCAGACAAGGATGTAGAGCTTTTTGAGTTTGTCACCACTGGCCTAGAACACTGAGGTCAGATGGAGCCACAGCACTAAAAGCCAGGCCTTCCTGATTTTAAGGTCCGTTCTCTATCCACTATGCCACATTGTCCACAAGTAATTCTCCTGGATTTTAATAGAGAATTTAGATGATAATATAAATAGATTTAGAACTAGTTAAAAGGGGCAGCTAGGTGGTGCAGTGGTTAGAGCATCAGCCCTGAAGTCAGGAGGACCTGAATTCAAATCTGGTCTCAGACACTTCCTAGCTGTATGATCCTGGGCAAGTCACTTAACCCCAATTGCCTTGACAAAAAAAAAAAAAAAAAAGAAAAAAGAACTGGTTAAAAGGCTAGGCTCAAAAGAGTAGTTTCCAGTGGAAGAGTAAAGGGATTACTTATGGCTTTCAGTGATTTAAGATTTTGTTTTGGTAAGTGCATGACACTAAGGTTGGAGGGCTAACTTAACAAAGGATCCAATAAGAACCATCTGCACCTAAGAGAGGACTCTGGGAAATGAGTGGATCACAACATAGCATTTGTTTCCTTGTTTTATTTTCTTAATTTTTTTCCTTTTTGATCAGTTTTTTTTTGTGTGTGTGTGTGTGTGTGTGCAGCAAGATAAGTGTATAAATATGTATGCCTATATTGGAGTTATATGTATACATATATATTTTTACCATATTTAACATACATTGGATTATTTGCCAACTAGGAGATGGAATGGAGGGAAAGGGGGGGGGATTGGAATACAAGGTTTTGCAAGGGTCATTGGTGAAAAATTATCCTTGTATGTGTTTTGAAAATAAAAAACTTAAAAAAAAAAAAAAAAAGACCCAAAAAGATCATGACAGGCTACCACTAGGCAGAAATCTTAAGATAATAGGCAGTAGCATTAAGTACAGGCTCATACGTTCAGGTGGAGAAGGGATGGTTAGATGATAGTCTGAAAAATATTTAGGGATTTTTAGTGGAATACAGGCTCAATAATATTAACAAGTGTAATCTTAACAATAAAAAAAAACTAATAATGCAATCTTGGGCCACATTAAGAAAGAGTAACTTCTAGGGAAAAGGATTTGACAAGTATGTGTGTTCATACTCTGCTCTTACTAGATTTGATTATAATTCGTGAATTATAAGTACAATAGTTTTTAACGACAGTGATATGCAGAGGGAAACCCTGTTCCAGGAGGGAAACTAGGATTAAAGGGCCTAGTTCACATCTTACAAACATCAGCTGAAGGTTTTGACTGCCCCAATTAAACTTGCTTCATTAGGCTCCAGAGAGCAGAACCAGGAAAAATGGATGAAGATTGCAAAGAGATGGATTTAAGTGATATAATTGAGGAATTTCTTATTAGAACTAGCCAAAATGGATTGGACTGCCTCTCTCTAGTTACTGGTCACCCCCAGTCTTGGAGGTTTCTAGCAGAGGTTATGACATATAGTAATGGAATTCTTTCTAATGATCCTATCCTGTGAAATTTTGAGGAGGACATCTCAGTAAAGAGGCAAAAAAATAAAGTATAGAGAAATGGATACTTGCTTAGGAAAAGGGAGATGGGGAAAAAAGAATGGGGAAGAATGAGTTATGAATCACGATTTGCAATGCATAAAATATAACTAACTTCCTTTAATAATGCTCAGCAACCCTGAAATAGGAATGGAGAAGTCAAAAAGCAAGGGTTACAGTTAGAGAATAGCAGAAAGACTAGTGGACAAGGGATTCTTAATAGGTAGTGTAAGTTAAAACAATTTGACTATCTCACCAAAACTCTTGTAATTTCATCTTTTTTGACTATGGATGCTTAATCAGCCAAGTAACTCTTGGTATTTTACCTTTATCTTCAGTCCTTTGGACTTGCTATTCACTGAACATTTTTTCCCCTCCTTGATCTACACTCTGTATTCATATCTTCTCAGTTTGCTCTTAAACTGTCCATTTTCTCATCTATGTCATAGCAGTATTCCATCACATTCATATACAATGATTTGTTTAAATCCAGCAGGAGGGCCCTAATTTCCCAATTTTTTGCTTACTATGAAAGGAGCCGCTATAAATTTTTTTATACATCTAGGTTTTTTTTTTGTTTTTTCCTTTGGCTAGTAGTATTGCTGGGTCAAAAAGTATGCACAGTTCAGTTCCACCAAATTGCTTTTCAGAATAAATTGAACAAATTTACATTGCACTAATGTGATGAACTATTTAAGTGGTTAACCCAGGAACCTAAGGGGCCCAGATTGAGTGTATGGAGACAAGCCTCAAAGTGGGAAGAATTAGAATGAAGAAACCAAATGTCACAGTAAGCACAGAGAGCACAGTAGGAGAGACAGAAGGAAAAGAAATCAGAATTTTAACAAATAACTTCAAAGCCCCAGTTCCTGGAATTCTAAGAGATGATGGGGTTCAAGTTTGTGACTGCCAAAAGGAGGAGAAAAAATTAACTGAAGGCAAGTTAGAGACTTGTGAGTATTCTAAATATCTGATGAAAAGTGAGAAATGGGAGGGGAAGTATGAAAGGATCTCAAAGTAAAGGTCAGTGAGGGACAGGATAGAAACTAAATCTGAAGCAAAAGGAATATGCTCCTGTGAGGTGGAAGAAAATTTCAGTTAGTCACCAGTGAAGAGGGCTGTCAAGGGACATCTTGTCCTTAAATTGAAATGAGGGTAAAGAAGGAATATGAGTTGAATGTAAGGGAACTTGCTGGAAATATCAAGGGCAGAACTCTCAGCAGCAGCCCTTTCCTGAGGAGTCAGGTCTTTTAGTCGTCACCTTGAATTATGATCTTCTGTAAAAGAAATTCCTGGATGAAACTACCCAATGTGGGGCAATTCAGAGTGGATAGTGTAATGATTTTTATTGGCTGAAAGCATATTAATGAAGTTCCCAAGAGAGTAAAGTAGAGCTAGGGAAAAAGGATGACTAGAACATAACTGAGAATTCATGAAAGTGGGACTGTTGGGGCATGTTTGCTCAGCAGAACTAAAAAGGTTTTTATACCACATGCTTATTATGTGTCTTCAGAATCCTAGTCCTGCACTCAGAATGCCACAGGTTACTTCTTCGTCTTTTTGAATGAGGAAGTGCAGGAGATGCTCACTTGTGAGTCCTTTTGATCTCTAAAATGGTTTTAGATACCATGCTTTCCAACTCTCAACCTTTTTTGTCACTCTGTATTCTGCCTGAGCTTTGAAGACTTCACATATTAGAATCTGGGAAAGGCTACATATATAACATGTAAAATAATCATGGGGCCCATTCTCACAGCAGCAACCCTTTCCCGAGCAGTCAGGTCTCAATCACCTTGAATTATGATCTTCTGTAAAGGAAATTCCTATACACAACTAACTCAGAATGGATAGTGTAATGGCTTTTATTGACTGAAAAGTTTTGAAAGGTTTCCTGGATTAAAACACTTTGAAAAAGCCAGAAGAAAGAAATTATGCAACAAATTTTATTCAGCATAATCAGTCCCAACACTCAGCACAAAAAGTTTACAGAGAATAGAAAGTGCATTATTAATAAAAGCCAGTCTTTTTACTAAAAGAAAACAGAAAATATATTATTGATTCAAAATATCTTACACTTGAGAGATACTGCAATAACTTATTCTGGGCACCTACTGACAGGAAGAGAAGAGAAGACAAGACTGTTGTCATAGGGAAGTCATTCCCCAGCTGATATCTGGGTATATTCAGTAGAGATCACTGAGACCTGCAGTCTTTCTTGCTTTCTGCATTAATGCCCTTAGTTGAAACTGTTTCCGGGATAGAAGTCGAACATGCTGTAGGGGGAAAAAAAAGTTTCTGTAGTGATATCTACAAACAAGACACGGGGAATAACAACAGTGATCAGGCACCAAGTGAAGAAGCACTTTGGCCCAGCACAATGGAATGCAAATAGCCCAAGGCAGCTCCAATGATCCAGTGCTCTGGCAGAGGGGACCAAGACCCAGAGGAAATTTTTATAGAAAGCCTGGTAACAAACAGCATTGTCTCTAGCTTTTCACTGGTTCCTTTGAAACTATTTTCATCAAGAGTAGCACTTATGTCATGTGATTGCTGAGGTGTGTAGGAAGAGTCCTTATATCACACAACAGACCCAGCAGGGAATGAGAGGCTGTCTTTTGAGTTTGGCAAGATCAGGGGGGAGTTTGTCTACTACATAACTCTGAACCGATCCTTTGGAGGTCATGGGATTTGGAGCTAAGGGATCCAGTTCTACCCACCATTTTACATGAAGAGAGGATTTTCTTACAATCCCCAGCAGCAGAACTGAGCCCTCCAACAAGGGTCTGAGGCCCTTGGGTCAAGTCACTTTTGAGTTAGGTGTGACAGTTGATGGTACATTGTTGCCACATCGTAAAAACCGAAGCTCAAATACTGCCCCATAACTTACATGAGCCTAGATGTCCATATGGGCCAGGTGCTTTGTAAATATTTTTATTTGGTCCTGTAATTTCATTGGTTTATGAACTAAGATGTGAACAAGCCTGAACCTTCAAAGTGCTATATATTGCTGGGCAATTCTCAATTTAAGGTACCTAAATCCTAAAGCACTAAAACTTCAGATTTGTTAGTCAAGATAAATAATTCAAGATCTAGTTTTAACAACATTCAAAAACTTACCTTCAGAAAGACATCTAGGTCTATCACTCCCCTTCTTAAGGCTTCCCCCAAGTAAAAGATGGTATCTTCAATTGCATTTTCCTCTGCATACAAGTTCAGGATCTGTCTGTAGAGTGGGGCTGTGGGAATGATAACTTCATCAATATCATTGTTTTCAGATTGATTTTCCATTTTCTCCAAAGCAGAACTGAGTTCTTCATCCTTCTTTTTCAATAATTCAATGTTTTTATCAACTTCAGCCTGAAAATAAGATTTCAAAGTCCAAATGTGACAATTATGTACCAATATATATAACATTTTACAAAGAATTGGATGTTTACAATTTAGTACTACTCTCCCACTCCATTATAGGATCTTATTAGATTGTGAAAACAGCATTTAAATGAACATCAGAATTAAACAACCAAAAGTAAGCCAAAAAAGTTAAATGCCTAGTATCCCCAAATGTGGTAGCCAACAGGCATGTAAAAAAATACCTAAAAACTGTTGAAACGGATTGCAAATATAGAAGAGATGGTAGTGGCAGCAAAGAAGGGTGATGAGCTCACTGAATCAGAAGAGATTTCCAAAGGCCACTTTTTTTTTTTTTTGTGACTTGCCCAGGGTCACATAACTAGGACGCGTTAAGTGTCTGAGCCCAGATTTCAACTCAGATCTTCCTGACTAGGGCTGGTGCTCTATCCATTGTGCCACCTAGCTGTCCCCCAAAGGCCCCTTATTTCAAATCTAAATCTGAAAAAGAATTTCCTCTACAACACACCCAATAAATATGGCCTTGATGCAAGACCTCACAGAGTCATTCCACTTTTGGATAGCTCAAATTCATTCTACCAGTTGCTCCTAATTCTATAAGGGCCAAAGTAGAACCAAAAAAGTCCTTTCCACTTGAATATACCTGGCAAATCCTACATCTCCCTATGTCATATCTTTTCCCAGACAGCGTCCCTATCTTCTTGAGCTAGTTCTCTCTTAGCACACTCTTTTAGGCCCTTCACTGGTTGTCCTCTACAAAAGTCTCTAGCTTAATCTATGTAATCTCTAAAATGTGAGGACAAAAATGGAACCTAACAGATTAGAAGGAGCTTAAAGAGAGTGGGTAACAGTCAAACTCCACCTCAATGTAGTAAAAGACCAAGTTTTTGGCTTTCAAAGCATTTAATATTGAGTTTCCATAATTTCACAATATGGGTAGGATAAGATTTTATGTAAATAGTAATATAAATTGGAATGTCACTATACAGTTATTGCAAACTCCAATAAAAAAGAAGTGTTGCAAACTATTAAAGGGGTTCATGTAAAAAACAAAAACCCAAACTGTTTGCTACCACTAATCTATTTCACTTGGTTATTTCAAAGGGGTCAGTTAACTCTGTGCTGATAAGATGTGCTCGTTATCGAGTTCAAGGCTTAGCATTAAGTTCCCCACCATGTTCCAGGTACTATGATAAAACTGGGAATACAAAGAAAGGCAAGACAATCCTCACCCACCCAGAATTCGTCATGGACCAGGGGAGACAACATTTATACAAATAATGTATATACAGGATAAACAGGAAATAATCTACAGAGAAGTTGAGAAAGAACTCCTGTAGAAGGTGAGATTTTAGCTGGGATTTGAGTGAAGTTAGGAGATGGGAGATGTAGATGAATCTACTGCCCAAAATTCCTGGAGCTAGAGATGGCCAGTGTCCCTGGAGTAGATAGATATCTACAACATGGCTTCTTAAATTTACTTGACCCCTTTTACACCCAAGAAATTTTTACTTGATCCTGGGTATGGATATATATATATATAAAATGGATATATATATATTATATATATAATGGTTTGCATGCCTAATTTCACAACCCCCACATGGAGTTATGACCCAACAACCCAAAAAAGCACTACATGACATCCAGTTTCAGGATAGTTGATACGTCAGACTCAGTACTTTGGAGAGAGAAAATATGGAGTACCAACTCCAACTCCAAGGGTTATACAACTCACTCTCTATTCCATTTTTTTTTTGGGGGGGGGGGGGCAAAGCCTTTATATCTCTTCTCTAGGCACACACCTGCAGCTTGAATGCAAGCTCTCACCAGCTTTTGCCTGGATTTGTGTCTCTTCCCTACTTCAATTCATCCGTCTCAAAAAACAAAGATTTTCTTAATCTGATCATCTCCCTTCCCAATAAACTTGAGGTTCCCTAATATTTCCAAGATCAAATACAAAATGTTTTGGCATTTAAAACCTTCACAACTCAACTCTTTTCAAGAAATATGTCTAGAAATAGCAAGAAATACTTTCATAGTCTTAAAAAACCATTTAAGGAAATCTATCAATAAGTGCTTACTAAATGCAAACACACTTTGTGAAGTGCTGGAGATACAAAAAGAGGCAAAAGTCTCTGTTCTCAAGAACTTTGTAATTTAATAGGAAACATGACAAAAATATGTGCAAAGCAAACTATATGATAAGATAAATTCTAATTCAGAGAGAAGGCATTAGATATTGGGAAGACTTCCTATAGAAGGTGGAATTTTAGTCAGGACTACAAGGAGACTAGGAAAAGTCAGGAAAGCATTCCAGATATGGCAGAGAAAATGCCTGAAGCCTTTTTGTGCAACAGCCAAGAGGTCAGCAGGACTATAAGAGGGATATATAAAAAGTCAGAGGATTATAAAGATAAGAGGGACTTTTAATACCAAAACAGGTATTAGTCCTCAATTTTAGGAACGAATGAAAAAATGGAGGATGGACTGAGGTGGACAGAGAAGGCAGGCCAATTTACTGGTGATATCTTAAGTGGAGCTGTCTTATATGAACATAGAACTTGGACAAATAAAGAGTATGGTTGGAAATTCCAATGAAGATTGAATTTTTAGCGACAAAATCTGGCCAAGAGAGAAAAAAAGGGAGAAGGCTGCCAAGGGCAGAATGCAGAACAACTCAATCTCAAGGGGTTAATGGAATAATGAATCAGAAGAGATAGAAGAATCAGGCTCAAATATGGTATATCAGAAACTAAGGAAAAAAAGTCAAAGTCACACACAGTGCTGGAAATGATAGACAAAGCTTTGCCATTTTAGGGAGATAAATCTCAACAAATGCAGGATGCCAGAAAACAATGGGAAAGGAAAAGTTTTAGGATGACAGCAATTTCATTATGGCTAGAGCAGGTCTCCCACAGAGCACAATGAAGGTAAGAGCAAAGGCCATAGAAGACAGAATAGTAACAGATTTCAGAAGCCTTGGAATGGGACTTTAGTAACGAAGGAGAAAGGAACTCAGCTAAGTTATTCATAACAAGGAGTAGAGTCTGCTTAAGGCATTGTTGGATGGCACCGTATAAACTACTCTGAAAGGAACAAAATTCTCTAAAACCTCCAGTCCCACTCAGAACCCAGTGTGATGTTTTGATGACAAGTCACACAAATTCTCTGGACCTCAGGTTCCTCTTCTTTGGCTGCCTTCCCATAAGCATCTA
This sequence comes from Myrmecobius fasciatus, assembly GCA_023553655.1. Classification (NCBI taxonomy): domain Eukaryota; kingdom Metazoa; phylum Chordata; class Mammalia; order Dasyuromorphia; family Myrmecobiidae; genus Myrmecobius; species Myrmecobius fasciatus. The sequence continues at coordinate 265,807 of JAJPUD010002001.1, forward strand.
CTTATAGATATGGTATAAAATGGCATTCTTCATGAATCCAAGGTCTTGGTTTACACGACCTGCCAAAGCATCAGCTTTGTGTGAGCTACTCACCACTTCCTGATCCAAGCGGGTTACCATTTCTTCCAGTTTCTGATGACCTTTTTTCAGGTCCTCCTCAGTACGCTTTAAGGCATTGAGCTCTGCATGGGCCCGATCTATTTCCTCCTTCATTCGCCATCTCAGCTTGTCACTAACTGCTGAAATGAGAGACGCTCGGATCGTGTCCTCACTGATTGTGCCATCCCTGCTAGGACCTGCAGGATAAAACGAAAACACTTTTGGCTTATTTCCTCACACCACTTACTCCCTTAGGAACCTTTCAGGACAGAATATGAACCTCAGCACTCTGAAGAGAGGAAAAAAATAATTCAAGGCACATGTTACATTTCTTCAGAAGCAATGCAAAAATCTTAAATAGATCAACATCAATAGCTCCAAAACACCTCAATAGTGAGATTACTAAAAACAATATATTAACATTTAACAAACTCCAGTGTGCTTCCCCACCCCCCAAAAAAGTAGATGTTTCACTAATTTTTTGCATTTCAGTCTTTGGTAAAAATTTTATTACAAGAAACTTGAAAATTGAATAATCCATGCTACTAGAATGCTAAAAGCACAAATTTCCAGGGGTCCTTTAAATATGCTTAGCCTAGTTTATGTGGATACAAAGTACTACTTTTATCTAAAGCTACCTTGATCTTTGTTGATCAACATAAATACAAACAATGGATAGCTAAACAAAGAGAATAGTATCCAAGAATCTAAGAGAAGCTGGTAAATTTATATTTATTTCCAATTTGAGTGAGTCTTCAGAGTTCTCTGCCCATATAGCCCTTCTTTTAAATTGGGTTATGCTTAATAGATTTCTTTATATATTTTGAGTCAGTAAAAACATTTTTAAAATTTCATTCCCAGAATATTTTCTGCAATAAAGTTTCCCTCCTCCTGAACCAAAAGTTTTACATAAGCATCAATATTCAACTGTCTTCACTGAGTTAAGCCAGTAATATAAAACTTGGCTTCTAAATGGCATTTTAATTGATCAAATTTGGTAAATTACATATGTACAATGATATGACTATAGACTAATAAGAAATACGTTCACTTTTATAAAAAAAAAAATTTCTTGTAAGGGTTCAATTTTTCTTAATGGGTAGACCTTGCTCCAAATTGTAAAAATTACCCAAACTATCACTACACACTACCCCATTAAGTATAAACTTTCCAAGGATCAATTTATATATCTTCTCTATAAGAGATTACAAGTCATCCAAAGTAATTTCAGCCAACTCCATCCACGTTCTTTATTGCCCCCACTTTGATCATAAGATCCTGGTTTTGCCATCATTCTCTCAGGTCTGTGGATCAACAAGTCATTGTCACATAGGAGCTGGTTCTTACCCAGGCTGCCAAGTTAGCCTGCACTTTGTAAAAAAAAACGATGATGGAAGAATTTTTGGTTCACATGTACCATGGGCAGAAAGAAGCATTTAAGAGTCTTGCTCCTGGCTCATTCTCAGTAGATGCTGGGTCCTTGTTTCACATTTTTTCCATAATAAGAGTTATTTTCCTTAAAATGCATTTGTTCTTGGCATCTGAGCTCTGGATTTTCACCTTCCTGCTCTAGCTGCTAAAATCTCCCTAAAGAGCAGAAAGTGTTTTACACGTGGTCCAAGTTTCCTGTGGTATTTTCTTATTTCAATCATATTCCTGTTTGCAAATAGTAAAACCAATAGTGCCAACACTAGAAGTGTCAGTGTTCATTACTTCTCCTTAAGAAGGAGCCACTCTCTGAGGGAAAGCCAGAATTGTAGCCATCCCATGAGGTTCACACAGCTGAAAATACCTTCTGGAGATGATTACCCTGTATGAAGGTTTGCAGCAGCTAATTTTCACATACATTTTAAGTATTTCCAAAGTATCAATATTTTTTCACAACTTTAAATTTGCTATATATCTTGTGCCTAGAAATACAAAATAATAATGAAGGCATCCAAATCTCCACAATTATGGGTTAAATACTACAGCCTTGTTCTTGTTTAATGGATCTTATTACCCAATTCCCAAAGGTATCCAATTTTATCACTAGTCCACACCATATAAAATTTTATCCTATATTTGTAAGTCTTATAGTTTATTCTGAGGTGACTAATTCATTTACTATTTCATTCCTCTTTAAACTCCTCTATACTTTTTAATCTTTATTGATCTGATTGTATCAGTATATTACATATTAATATATGTTGACACACACACATAATCTTTAATGTCATTTTTTATGACTATCACATCCATTTCTGATGCTAAACAATTTGAGTCAAGGACTTTTTTAATTTTTTTGAAAAAAAAATTTTTTTTGGTTGCATTTTCAATCTTAAATTGTTTCCCTATCCCTCCTTTTGCCATCCCACACTAGAAAAGGCCAGCATTTGATACATATACACACACATAAATATATATATATATATATCTCATACTATGAATACCTTTTTTAAAATCAGTTTTTTTCCTTGGAGTCTGGTAGCATTTTCTTTCATAGGACCTTTGCAGTTCATTTGAATATTTACAATACTCAGAACAACTTAATTAGTTACACTCTGAAAAATATTCCTCTTACCATCATGTATTCTTAGTTTATTTTCTCTTGTTAAATACCCATTTTTGTGACCCACACATACGACTTTCTTTGTGTTTATCGTAAAACACGTAATTTTAAGAATGTCCACTTAATTATCCCAAGTATGTACATTTCTTTGCTGTGGAGGAAAAAATTTCCCACAGTAGCTTTAGTGCCAATACACTTAGAACCATCAATTCTTTCCTTAAATTTCTTCTGTTCATCCATTTTCCCTTAAAAACCTTTCAAGATCATGGACATGAAATATCAAATCAAGAGCTACCAATCCCCCTACAAAACCACGCTGAAAAGCTTGCCATAAA
>JAJPUD010002001.1:268801-308482 GCA_023553655.1 Myrmecobius fasciatus
TCACTATATGTACCAGAGGCTTTTCCAGTTCATTCCCAATCATAACTAAGGTCACATTCCTTCCAGATATAATTTATTATCATTATACAATTCTAAAATTATCATTTTAATGATGCTTTTTAAATTTTCTCTTTTGCCTTCTTGATGCTGTGGGAAGGTCTACTTTTCTCCCAAAATTCATTAAAACATGCACATCATACTGAGCTGTAAGATCTCAGTACCCAGCTTCTTAAAATTGTGGATCACAACTCCATGTAGGGTCTTATAACTGAATGTACAGATCACAAAATTGATTTATCAATAAATGTTTGATTTAGATACCTATTTTATATATACCTATACCTATATTCTGAGGGTCATGTAAATATTTCTCAGATGAAAAGAGGTCATGAGTGGAAGAGGTTTAAACCCTGGTCTAGTAAACCCCTCTCATTTTACAGAGAAGGAAACAGAAGCCCAGAAAAAAAAAAATAATAATATCCTGTCAGTATCACAGGTAGGCTTCCAAGCCCAGTGCTTTTGAGGTTACATCTGGTCCCGGCTCATGGTGTGCAGGCGCACACACATACCCCCTTTGTCTTTAGCTTAAGTGGTTTCTTATCCCCAACATCAAATCTACTGTTTATTGTCCTAACCATCTGGGGGACCTCTTCCTAAAATCTACAATTTTATTTCAAATATAGTATCACATTGAATTGCTTGTGCAAGTCTTTGACCAAGATCATTTTCTACCTTCCTGGAAAATCCCAGTCTTCTTACCGTAATTACCTCCAGGAAACTTTCTGAGTAGCCAAACTCAGACCACAGAAACCTCAGAGCTGGAAGGTATCTTAAAGGCCTAGTACATCCCATACCAGAATAAGAATACCTCTTTGTGCACAAATGGTCAATGTCTTTGCCTTAAGAAGTCAAGGGGAATTCACTATTTTCTAAGGCAGTCCAATCCACTTGAATTTTTATAATTTTTTTCTTTTATTCAGAATCTGCCTTTCCTTAAACTTCTATTGTTTCTACTTCTGGGGTCTACAAGACCATCAGAACAAATCTAATAGCTAATTCTCCATGAAACCCCTTCAAATACTTGAAAATAATGAGTTCCATCCCAAATTTTCTGCAGATTGAAAAAGACAAGGAGGTGGAGGGGGAAAAATATAACACACCTTCAAAATCACCTAATACACCACCAAACCCCCCCCCAAAAAAACAAACCCACAAACAAAAATAAACCCACCTCCAATCATATTCTCAGAATCACCTCATCCTCTAGTCTTTTGCTTTGATAGTCAACTTTCTATTCCATCTAGAGCTGCTCGTTTACTACATGAATTCTGGAAGTCAAAAAGTTAAAACTTACACTTACCTTAAGGCATCTTAAAAGATCCTAGGTGGTCAATTATGATTTCTATGAAAAAGAGTCACATGTATCTAACCCTCACCTCTCCTACATCTTCAATAGCCTGAACATTTTCACTTAAATGAATTTCCTCAACACGTCCAAAGAGAACTCATTTTCCTCATGCAATGTGACCTTCTAAAATCTTCCCCTTATTCAGGACAGCACTATTCTCCTACCCACTTACCCTTATCACCTGAGTCTATTTTTCAGATCCCCAGAGTCTATTTTTCAGATCCCCAATCTTCTTTGACACTCACTGCAGCTCACATTGTTCCCTCTTTTTTATTATCCTTTGTCATATTCACTTTTCCCTCCCTCTTCTCCCTACAGAATTACCTTCTTGAGGTCAGAAAAGCTTTTTTTTTTTTTTTTTTAATCCATAGGGCTAAGAATCCCAATTCATCTAAGTACAGATACTTGATAAAGATAAATATGGGATGAATTGAATAGCCATGACCCTTCATGAAATGTCTATTGACCAGTTTCTTTTCTTTTGATTACATACAACTAAGACACATATATAAAAACCATGCACACACAATATATAAATATATCAAACACAAAAAGCCCATAGAAATTACATAATATTTTACTATTAGTCCAACCGTCTGAAACAATGAATGACAATACTAGAAGAAGGTAGTATAAAATCAGGAAATAAAAGGTCTAATCACATCTAGAGAATGGGTGGGAAATTTGGTCTTCAAGAATGAAAGTACTCAATATAGCTCAGAGAATAACTTCTATCTATAAGTAAGCCTATCAATTTTTGATTGGGAATTCTGAAAGTTTGAGGATAAAGAATAATTTTAACTGAAGAGCTATACATTTTTCCAAAGACAGTGATAAGAACTGTAAATTACTACATAGTAGGCCTAAATGTATGAAAAAGGATCAATAGCACCTTTATTCACGTGAGTGATTGAATCACTAAGTATAACAAGTAATTTATTAATCTTCAAACCCTATTGCATTCTAGTGCTTCCTATCCCACCCCATTATCTTCTCTTTCTGTTTTTGTCCTTTTCCACCAGAAGAGAACCGAAAATTTTAAATGGCTGCTTTACTTCAATAAAGTTTTACTGTTCTTAATTTTTAAAATCCTAGCATTGAATCTTTCATTTGTTAATCTTTAATTAAAAAAAAAAAAAACCCTGCTTTTTTTTTTTTTAAAATGAGACTCTGGAGAAAAAAAAAAATTAGGCTCTAGTCCTGAATGGCAAAATGTAGGTTTAATCTCTGCTTCAAGACATAATAATGAGACAAAATAATACAAATGAACAAAAGATTCAGGTATCCCTAATCTATCCTCGATTTTTTTCTATTATTTTTAACAAATACCTAATTTCTCTCATCTGCACTAAATCTACTTATAATATTTCACTTCAACTCCCCACCCTCACCACTCTACCCCCATAATTGAAGGTATTATTACCATCACTCCAATGAAATTGTTCTCTCAAAGGTTACCAGTGATCACCTAACCATTTCATTCTTTATATTCACATATGAAATTGAAAATATCTCCTGTCCCTGATCCCTCTCCTGCCTCCCCAAAAATTTACCTTTTATTTTAACACCAGCACTTAGAATAAGGCCTGCAACATAGTAACAATAAATATTTGTTAAATGACTTTACTATTTCTATAAGTAGTATCACCATTTACCTGGTCTTGATAAAAAGACTTGTCATGCTCCTTTAACTCTATTCCCCCTCTCTCACTTTTTATATCCAATAAGCTCAGCATGCCATCTCCCACCTCCAGGCCTTTGCACAACATGCTGTCCCCATGCTTGAAATAGCCTCTCTCCTCATTGTTGCCTCTTAGAATCCTTAGATATCATTTCCTACTTGTAGACTTTCTTAATCTCCCCCACTGTTGTTAATGGTCCTTCCTCAAATTCCCTTGTTTTGTTTTTACTATCTGTGTACATGTGTTCTTGAAGCAGAAAGTAAATTGGAGGTTGAAGCAATTTCATTTTTATCTTTGTATTTTCAGCACCTAGCACATAAAAAAGGTGCTTAGTGTTTGCTAAAGTCCAATTATCTTATGACCCCCTGCCCCACAAAGTAATGCCCTTTAACTCCTGATATTTCATACAACACTTATATATGCAGCATTTATTAGTTTGCAATGTAGTTATTTGTCTGTATTCTAGTTCCCCAATTAGGCTGTGATCTCTTCAAGGCTAAGGATTGTATTTTCTTCCCAGTGCTTTACAGTGCTTTGAAGAATGTAGGTTTTTAATAAAATAATTCAACTAAATTGAAAGATGGATTATAGTACATGAGCAGAAAGCCAATTCTTTTTCAAAATTATACTTTGAAGGATTATTTTGAATTAAGTTCGGCTGAAAATATCAGCATTTATATCTCAAAAAGTATTTTCTTCACAATAAACTCCATGGGATAGCTATTAAAATATTGTCATATTCATTTTACTCTGTTTCAAAGATTAAAATACTTCCCCAAGGTCACAAAATTATTAAGTGTCACTACTAACTTAGGTTTGTCCTGATTTCCAAGGCAACTATTCTTTTCATGATACCTGCTTCTTTCTTTGTGTAGCTTTAAGATAAATTGTAGGATCGCTACTTTCACCAAATGTAGTTTGGGTTCAAAATCACTGTTATAAAATAGCTAAGTCTAAACTAAGTTATTCTTTTTTTTTTTTTTTTACCATTTGATAAACTTTAATATATGTAAGTCTCACAGTTTAGACACTAAGGACCACAATGAGACAAAACACAATGTTCTTTGGGCAACAAGGTAGTGAACTGGATAGAGCCCTGATCTGGAATCAGAAAGACTAGCTATGTGATCCTGAGCAAGTCATTTAACCCTGATTGCAATTAAGGGGGGAAAAATATCCCTGACCTCAAGAAGTGTTATGCCTGACTTTCATTCTGTTTTAATTTCACATCAGTTGCAAAATGGTATTTTATTGGAAAGTTGGAATTAGGCTTAAGAATTACAATAATTTGGCATCAATAGTTCAAAAGGTTCTTCAAAGTAGATGCAAAATGTGAAAGAGAGGAAAAATTAAGTGTATTACTCATACCATAAAGTACTGGATAAATGTGCCATAAAATCTGTATTTATAGAGAAGACAATGTCCTTTTCTTTTAGATCTTATGATTATTTTAAAATAATTTGGTTTGGTCATTAATTGAAGCTATTTATGTACCGTAGACAGAGTTTACTAATTCACAGAAATCCCAAATAGCTCTTCCTCAAAGGAAAATTTCCAGAAATGGTAGAATATTTTGACCAATGATGAGGGAGGCAGGGGAGGAATTGTCCATAGATTGTCTGTTCTATAAGCAATGGCTACACATCAGAAGTAGCTCTCTATTTTATTTACCATTAAATCTCAAACTCACTTAACACACAACTTTAAGTAAACATTTTGTATTGTCATTTCCTTATTGACTTTCATTATAATTTCACTTTTAGGGCCTTCCAGAACAATAATACTCTTCAGAATTCACTTGAAAGGACATTTTATCTTGATCAATGACGGGTTCATCTATATTAAATTTGTTCACAAAATACGAACTCACAATCTTTTGAAATCCTTCAAAAGCAAATATTTGTCACCTGATTCTCATTTCATTGCAATGTTTCAATTGAACCCAAGAAACTCAAAGACTCTTTATTATCATAAATTCAGACACTAGCAGGACTTAATGAAACATTTTCCACCCAAAAGTGCTTCATAAAATCTAAAATGATATATAAAAAGTAAGCTATTCATCGTAGTTTTCAATGAGACTGATCAATAAAGGATCATAAAGTCTTAAGCACAAGATTCCTGCCTGTGAGAAAAGATATATGCTCTAACAAACACTTTATCAATTTATGTACCCAGAAGTATGCATGATAGGACCTTCTGTGTCCACTGGGAAAAATGCTGGATTTAGAATCAGAGCACCTTATGTAAGTGCCTTAATATCTCTCAATTTAAAAGAGATAAACTAGACCAGAAGTACCAAACTCTTGACTCTATTCCAATAAAACTGTCTAACCAGATTCAAATATAATTTGGAAATGTTTAACAAAATAGGAAAAAAACAGTATAACATGGGTGTTAATTCATGGTTTTCTAGATCAATGTGTCCAAGATCCTTTCTAATTGAGACCACTGGAAGAGATGTCTTCTAAGGTTCCTTCCAGCTTTAAATGTAAGTGGGCTATCAACAAGAACAAAAAAACCTTATAATGTGGATTCTATGGAAAATGTGGTGACAATCTGGTAGAATTAGGTAGATTGTCAACTCTAAGACCACACACGAAGAATGGAAATAAATGGATAGGTGACATCCTGGACCGAAATCTTTGGCAAAGTGCTCCAAGAATTTGTTCTTGGATATATTCTATTTAATAAAGCAGGGCTATTTAAAATTTTTCCATTCATGATTTCTTTTTGCCCCCAAAATTTTAACCTGACCTCAGATATATACCTGCAAGACAGGTATACAAATCAAACATTTACTAATAATTTTGCAAACTTCTTTTCCCCCTCTCTCCCCTCACCCCACAGTTATGCAACTTAAGAGCTCAGGAACCTATGCAATAAAGAATCACTGAATAATAGTACCATATATTTTAAGCTGGATGGGATCTTAGAGGTGATCTAATCCAAACCCCTGATTTTTATAAGGAAAATGAGATCCAGAATGAAAAAATAATTTTCTCAGAGTCACTCAGAGAGAGATAAGAATTTAACTCAGATTCTGTTTTCAAATTTGGTATACTTTTCTTTTAAAATGCCTCTAGTTTTTCAATCATATTTTCATTAATGACATGAATGAACATGACAATACATGGCATGAAAATGAAATCTGCATGTGACGTGAGATAACTAACATCTTGGACAAAATCACTATTGAAAAAGATTTTCAAAATTAAGAGCAAAGGTTGAAATGTACTAAAATGTAACTTTATAAGGATCCTATATTAAATACTTAAAAAGAGACAGAGCTTGACAACTGTTAGCAAAGGCTATATGACCACTTGTTGAGGATATTTTAAAAGGGATTCTTATTTAAATACAGGTTAAATTCAAATGGCCTCCAAGCTCACATTCAAACAAAATTCCGTGCTGCTTTCATATGATGTTTTTAGTGGATCAAAGTTAAATAAGTGTGTGTACACAGTAGCCAAACATAGCTAATGCGGACTTAGGCTGCACTAAACAAGGTGTACAGAAGGAAGGTGCATTCTGCTCTGGTCAATCCACATCTGCAGGACTATGTCCAATTTTGAAAACATTGTAATAGCAGCACAACCTAGAACGCCTAAGGAAGCATATACCTCCTGTGGTAAGGGTAGTAAGACAAACTGATGGAATAGGAATTAGTTATAATAACCATTCATATTCATAAAACATTTTTGTACAGTATTTCTCATGACTTTTTTTTTTTAAACTGAGAGAACCAAGTTTCCAAGAAATTAACTGAGTTTGTACAAGGTCTAACAAGTGGAATCAGGATATAAATCCAAATCTCCTGACTCAATGTCCAGTACTCTTTCTACCACACTATGCTCTCTGAAGCACAGTGGGAAGGTAACACATGATTCTAGTCTTTGCTTATAGGAAAGATCAAATTAACATAAGAGGGATTTTACTTGGCCCTAAAAGGTAGGAACAGAAGGAGTGGGTATAAGTTTCAGAGAGGAAGGTTTCAGTTTAATATAAAAAGATTAACTTCTTACCAATCATAAATATCCAAAAAAGTGGAATGGGATACTTCAAGAGGTAATCTAAGTTCTCTCATCATTGGATATAATGAAATGGAAAGTATATGACTACTTGACAGGAACATGGTAGCTTCCTGCTTCAAGTATGGGTTGGACAAGATGAAGTTCCTATCACTGCCCCACCATGATATATTAAGAAATTTTAATTTGGCTCTTTCTACCTGGAAAAAGGCAGAGTAACACAAAACCTAGACTGCCTCATTTCTTACCTAGATATTCTACTTTGGGATTTTTTTTTGACTTGTCTATCATACCCAGGAGGCTCATTACTGGGATAGTTTCATCACCCTGCAAGATCACATTAGACTTGAAATTCTGTCATTTCCTCCTCTGCCTTTCTGAGTAGAAGATGGGATCATGAACTCCAAATCTCCATTTAAGGAGAGAGCTCAGCTCAGATATCTCCACATCTCACTGGGCTGTATTACTTTGGGAATTCTCTGACTTCTCTCTTGTCAGGATGTGCCCCTATCTCAGGATTAACCACCTTACATACCCCGGCTCACAAAGCTACTTGACATTCTTATATTACTAAATAAGAAACAGGTTTTAGTTTCGGGCCTGACCTCTGTGCAGTACTACTGACCAGAGGATGAGACAACTAAGAATAGCCTTTACATTTATAAATGAACTTTTATTGATTTGAAAATATAAAAATCATTCTTGACTTGCAAATGCACAAACAAGTGGCAGGTCAGATTCAGTCCTCCTGGTAGTTCGTCAACACCTGGCTTAGAGTCTATAAGAATTTTTGTTCTAAATTTTAAAAATTCACATGCAAATAGTAAAATTTGCCCATTTCTTTGATTGTAAACAAAATTCTACTTTATTAGCACCATCTTGATATCTAACCTAACAATGGAAGACTAGAATCATTATACCAATGAAAGAATATACAGTAAATCAAGTTGAGGTAGCAGCTATTTATCCCATCAAGGTCTGAGTTCATTAGGGTGGAAAAAAAATAAACCAGAACTAGACATTTTATTATGGTGGTTTTATAAAAGGCATTAATCAAAAATTGTTATTAAAAAATTCACATAAGATGTAAGTGAAAAGCTCTCTAATATACCTAAAGAAATACTATAGTTCAGAGTTTAAAATATAGAACCTTCCATTTTAAAAGATTATTCATAGATAAGAAAAATAATGCAATAAAACATTTCATCTTACTTAAGAAAAAACCCTTTAAAATATGTCACCATGAACATAATTACTTTGACTTTAAGAAAAGCAGTGGCACAGTGCCATAATCCAATGACTGACCTTTTCCCCTGCAGGGTTTGGTTTCAGAAGTGACCTTCTACCATTCCTTCTTAATAACCATCAGAAAGACAAACTGTACCAGATGACTGTGAGAAACTTGTTTAACACCAAAATTCCACTTAAAGGTCAGGCTAGGATCTGAACACTAAATTTGTTGACTATTACAGAGTAGGCTACGTGGAATTTTTGTAATGTCAATCAAAGAAGATTTAAGTCTAGCAATGTCCAGGGTTCACTATCCTGCCTGTCACCAGATACACCTCAGATCAGAATCATTTTCAATTCTTGTTTCCCCAGCCCATACATTCAATTAGTTGCCAAGCATTATAAATCATAAGTTCATAACATTCCTGGCATCTGACTGACATCTTAGTTTAGGTCCTAGTCACCTTTTTCTACAAAAGTTTCCTAATTCCTCTTCTTGCCTCAAGCCTCTAATTTCTCAAATCCCTATACAATAATATTCTTAGGGACAAATCTGACTGTGTCACTTTCCTAGTCAAACAATTCTAAAAATATCCCTGTCTTCAGCATCAAATATAAACTCCAGTCAGGCATTTCAAGCTTTTTACAATTTGGCTCTAATTTTCTAGGCTTATTATGCAGTATTTCCCTTGCTTCCTGCAACGTGAGCAAGAAGCAACTCTTCCTTTTGTTCTTGGCATATCATGTTCCATCATCTCCCATCTTTTTGCCTTAGTACAGCAAGTACAGTAAGCTGGAATATGTTCCTTCCCCATCTCTACCTCTTAGAATCTCTAGTTTCCTTTAAAGTTCAGTTCAAATGCACCCCTTTTATACAATTTCTTTCCTGATCTCTTTTTTAGTTCACCAAATGTCCTCATATATATTTATTTCACATATTTATGTGTATATGTTATTTCTACTATAAGAATGTAAGTTTCTGGAAGGCAGGGACTATTTCAAATTTACCTTTGTATCCTTAGCACTCAGCACTTAATAAATAAATGCTTGTTGAGTGACTATGCATCTATGTATTTGTTCCATATTGCCATTAATTAACAAGCACCAAATAATTATCTGCAATGACAGACTGTATCAAAAAGACAACTTTGTATCCACAAAACGACTGCCCCAAAGACAAATACAAAATAACTAAGTAACAATTTCTCAATCTTCCACTTCTCAACAAAAACAAAAAGGCTATGGTCTTCTCGTCCCAGCAGCAGTCAATGGTCCACAACATATGAGTCATCAGCCAGATCCTGTCAGCTGCCAACATTATCCTTCCCTCAAATTACGTTATGTTCAACTTTTATCTTCGCAGGTACATATGGTCTTCCTGGTAGAACATAAACTCCTTGAAGGCAAGGGTTTGGGGGACCATCCTGCCAGGCATGTGGCAGGTGCTAAAAAGTTTGCTGTTGACAAACCCTACCTGTCCCTCCCCTATTTAGACAGGAGCAAGTTCTATCATCCTCTGGCCTGTTACAGTCTCACTTGGATTAATGCAGTGGTCTCTCTGCCCACCTCTCCCTTTGCCAGTCCAACTTTTATACAGCTGCTGGATGGACATTCTGAAAACCCCAGTATCACATCTCTGCTCAATAAGTTTCTTTAATGTCCTTAGAATAAAACACAAACTCCTGGTGTTTTAAAGACCTGTTCACAGTTATCTTTCCAGAATGATTGCCCCCTACAATCCTAGTCCATCAATGGACTGTCAAATCAGCCTATTTGAGAGCCGCTCTACATGATGATTGATCTTTCCTCTTCCTGGCTCTGTCTCTGCACAGATCATGTTCCAAAAGTTCTGGGAAAACTGGAGAACAGTATGGAAGAAACTAAACATAGAACATCTTACAATCGCATATCAAGATAGGACTAAAATGAGGACATGATTTACAATAAAGGGTGATACCAAAACCAAATTAGGAGAACATGGAATAGTTTATCAGTCAGTTCTTTGGAAAAGGAAAAATTTAGGACCAAACAAGAAAATAGAGCATCACAAAATGTAAAGTAGATCATTTTGATTATATAAAATTTTGACAAAAAGAAAAAATCAATGCTATCCAAATGATACAAAAAACACTTAGCACTTGAGAAAAAATTTTTTGCAGTATCTCTGACGATTTTTCAAATATTCAGAGAACCATCTAATTTACAAAAATACAAGTCATTCCCCAATTGATACTCAAAGGCAGTTTTTAGTCAAACAATTCAGAGCTATTAATGGTCATATAAAAAATGTTCTAAATCACTATTGTTAGAGAAATGCAAATTAAAACAATTTTGAGGTACTAACTTAAACCTATCAGTTTAGCTAATATGACAAAAAAAAGAAAATGCTGGATATTGTAGGCAAAAGGAGAACATTGAGACACTAATGTACTATTGATGGAATTGTGATCTGATCTACCCAATCTGAGAGCAATTTGGATCTCTGCCCAAAGGACTATCAAACAAAACTCTCTGATCTAGCAATACTATTTGCTAGTTCTATATCCCAAAGACATCCCTTCCCCCTAAAAGGGAAAGAACCTATTCGTTCAAAAATATTTATAGCAATTCTTTTTATAGTAGTTAAGAACTTATCACCATCAATTGGGGAATGGCTTAATAAGTTGTGGTAGATGAATTACAATGGAATATTACTGTGTTCTAAGAAATGATATAAGCAGGATGATTTCAGAAAAACCTGCAAAGCCTTACATTGGACTGATACAAAGTGAAGGGAACAGAACCAGGAGAATATTGTACACAATAATGGTAATACTGTTCAGTGAAGAACTATGAATGACTTTGCTATTCTCAACAATACAAGACAAAGAACTGTTTGAATACAGTTTGAAGCATGCTATTTTTCCACTTTCTTTCATTCTGTTATTCAAGTCTTCTTGTACAAAGTGACCAATATGGAAATGTTTTGCATGAATGCATGTATAGTTGACTGCTTATCCTTTTGGAGGGAGAACAGAATTTTAACAACCTGTTTTAACATGTAATAAGGGGACATACAAATATATTAAAAAAACAAAACCAAACAAAAAACCACCTTTCCTCAAGTAAGCTTTACCACCTATCAAAAAAAAAGTTTCTCATTTCTCTCAACAAATTATTTTGTATACATTTTCTTTTTAAATTTTTCTGTGTAACGTAGTGGATATCCTGCCATCTAGGAGAGGGGTGGGGAGCTGGGGGGAAAAATCTGTAACAGAAAGCTATGTAAGGGTTAATGTTGAAAAATTACCCATACATATGTTTTGGAAAAAAAAAAATTTCTGTGTAAAATTAAAGTTCCTGAAGGAAAGCAGATGTTTTAATTTCTGTATCCCCAATTCCTAGTCCAGTGTCTGGCTCATAGGGCATTGATAAAAATGCCTGATCTGAAATGGATCTACTTATTTACAACTTATGGCTGTTCGCCTTTGTCAAAACTGAATAATAGTAATCCATGGAGCCAAAAATAATCCCAAATGAGCAAGCAATTAATTGTCTGTTTAGAAATAGGATTACAACAGTCACCTTTTTATTCTTTTTAAGTCTGGGGGTGGAGGGAAGAAGTGAAGTAAAAGGCAAGAGGATGACCATTATAGAGAAACCTCTTTGAACTCAAAACAAAAATCTTTTTAACTGGTAAATTCTTTCAGATTCTTCATTGAAGAGAAGTACTACTTATTGGACCCCATTATTATACACAAACAGTCCCACAAAGAAACCAAAATATTAATTTCAGAATTATGAAAATTCCTGGAGCTATAAGCATTAAAAATGTTTCTCTACAAATATAATAAAATTTGAGATATAAAGTCAAAGAAAAAGCAACAAATTTCAGAATTATGAAAATTCCTGGAGCTATAAGCATTAAAAATGTTTCTCTACAAATATAATAAAATTTGAGATATAAAGTCAAAGAACAGAGAAAGTCAAAGAAAAAGCAACAACTTTGCAAAATAAATAAAGGGGACAAGAATAAATTGTGTCACAATAAGTACAGAAATTCTGGATAAATGTAGCATTAAAAGTACTCAGTAGAAAAATGCAGATGTATAACTCTAGTGAAGAAAAGAGATACCAAATTCAAAGAGGCTTATGAGAAAGACCAATAAAAACTTTCAGATGCTTCGACCAGAAAAAAGTATAAACAAAGATCTTGAAAGAAACAAGTCTCCTCTTAAAAAAAAAAAAAAAAAAGGCCCCAGTCTCTTTAAGAAATGGCTCTTCTCATACAAATCAATTTTTCTAGTATATAAGAAAAAAAAAAAAAAAACAATTCACCTCATAACTAAGAAACAAATCTGTTACTATTTAAATAATGATGTAAAACTGAGAAAATAAATTTTATTCTGATTTCATTTTGTAATTAACTCTATTCTGTATCACCACCATCTTGTATAACGATTTGAAGTCAAAATACTTTGTCTTTGACATGTTCAGAAATTTTAAAGTTCAGTTTTCTCATTATGACCAATTTTCTTCTCTGAGTTAAGTTTAAATGTTCAGCTGACCTTTAAGTCACTTTTAATGAAAAGAAATCTGTTGTCTCAATACCACCAGCTGTCCTTGATCAATTAAAGAAAATGTTTTCTATCTTTGCACAATTAAATGTTTTAATTATCTTTGTAGTTTTAAGGGGGCATGGGAGGGTGGGGATGGTGGTGTCAATCAATCAACAATTTCCTAGCAACAAGATGAAAGGAGGGGTT
Organism: Myrmecobius fasciatus; assembly: GCA_023553655.1. Classification (NCBI taxonomy): domain Eukaryota; kingdom Metazoa; phylum Chordata; class Mammalia; order Dasyuromorphia; family Myrmecobiidae; genus Myrmecobius; species Myrmecobius fasciatus. The sequence goes on from JAJPUD010002001.1 coordinate 281,898, forward strand.
GTTGCTAGTCCTGCATTCCTGATGTCTATTCAATTTTATCGTCTCCTACTTCTATGATAACTTCAGACTTTGTAGCCAACCATGCCATTTTCCTGATTGATTTATGAAGCTGCCTTCTAGTTTTTGAATGCTCCTTTTGCCTACAAAAATTGCCTGTCTGTTGACATTTGAGGTCTTTTTGCTTGCTGGGGAAACAAAGTGACCCCCTTTATTGGTAACTTCTAACTTTACCAATAAATTAATTTTAGTCAGAGATATGTGGTTCAACTATCTTATTTCAATCACAAAACCATCTTTATCAGGTCCCACATTTTCCTTCATTATTGAAAAAGAATATGAAAACAAAGATACTTTAAGCATGAATTGAGTATGCAGTAATCACTTTCATTTTGTAAAACTAACAACTTTGTTAAGGAGAAAGAGCTTAGGTACTTAGCCAACTCAGCGGCATCTATACATATGTTCACTCCCTTTTGAATTACTGACTCCCCCAGATTACAAGAAAGTGCTACTTACCCTGATGATGAAGCAGGTATTCCCAAAGGAAATCTGAAAGACTGCAGAGAAGCTCACAGACATATATATATATATATATATACATATATATATACACACACACACAGTGTGTACACTACTGTAACCCCGGCATGTGTGGGGTAGCACATCCTGGAAGAACAGTTTCTGTAAGCCAAGCTCATTATATCCAAGAATTGTTGGAGAAGGAAGAACAGCCATTTGACAAAACAAACACAAGAAAACCTTATAATGTTTACTAACTGTTATCCTCTAGAGAAGGTAATAAAAACAGACAATTATTTCTATACATTCAACTATAACATTTATAATCCTTCATATCCTGACACTTTAAATGTTTTAACAATGAAAAAAGAACACTTTTTCAAATTCTTGCAAAAATTACCCATCTTCATTTACTAGTTTACTTGCCATTATAAGTGATTTGAAAATTACATTATTACATTTCAAAATCTAAATATATTTAGAAAATATAGTATTTTCAAAATGGAGTTTTTGCAAAGTGTCCACTTCAATGGGCTAGAATTCCCATTTACAACATCTTACTGCAGAAAGCCCAGAGACCATGTTGTTGCATGCCATGTATATATCAACAAACCACACAATAACCAAACTGTAAAGGCCACAGCTCTTAACTTTAGATTACAGTTACAGAAATAACATCCAATCACTGTTTCACATAAATATGTCCAAATGTGGTACTATGTATGAACTTTGCCAAGGCACATCTGTGTCTGGAAATACCATTTTAAATAGTATGTCCAAAGTACCCTGTCATGTGTTAAACATAGCTGCTACCAATTGAATATTATGTTACTAAAAACTTTTCCCAGATGACTACTAATGCTAGGATTCTCAAAAAAAACTACTCAAAAAACTGAGCATAAACACAAATACTATTGCAGTGTTCTCATTACTAACAAACAGCATCAGCACACATGTGCACACACATACAGACAGACACACACAAAATCACACTGTATCCATATTACAGATCAACTATTACAACAGTCTGAAGTGTAGAAATAATGTGCTAATTGTAGTCATCTATACAGTCTTCTGAAATTGGATCAGACTTAAGTGTAAATTGCTTCTATACTTTCAACTGAAGATGGGACCACAGGATTCCTAAAACTCTTTGACACTTGTCCTCCACTCTCACATGCCAGATTTCCTGCAAGACAAACTTTCCCTTCACAGGATCACAGGATTTACAGCTGGAGCTAGAAGTGTCTTTAAAGATCATTTATTCCAACGACCTCATTTTACAGATAATGAAAATCCAGAGAAGGCTAAGGGACTTCAAAGCCACATAAGTAGTATTTAAGAGCCAGGATTTGAATCTAGGTCTTTTGACTCCAAAGTCAGTTCTCTTTCAGTTTACCTCAGGTCACCTCTATCTCAAGATGAGAAGGAGGTAAGGAAAAAAAAAAAAAAAAAAAGGACAACTATCTTCAAATTATTTTTTCTTTTTGCTCCCCCTATTAAGAAGGGGACAGAAGGAATTTTGCATAAAAGTTTAAACATATCAATAATTATATGAGGTCAGCACTGTCTATAATGCTACTCTATCTCCTTAAACTAACAAAGCAAGTTTATTCATTTTCCGACAGTCACTAAATAGGGGAGCAAATTAACAAATAAAGTACAACAAATTATTTTACAATAAAATCTAGACGATAGAAAGTTTTCAAGGGCTATACTTTAAATTCTTTTTAAAATTAGTTTTATTTTGTTTAAACCTTTTATAGTACATTAAAAAATATACAATCCATTTCACAAGTATGATTTTGGTTAGCACAGCACTAAACGCTTGTGGCTAAATTAAATGATTTTAATATAGTCAGAAAGTAAAATTTGATTTGGGCCCTAAAATTTTCCCTTGGAAAGCATAAATCAAAATACTGGATATCAAGACCACTATATAAGAAATTTTTAGTAGCGTAATATAATTTCAAAAAACAAATCAAAATTGTGGGCCTATTAACTAGTGAAATTACATATGTAATGTGTGTGACACACATGAAAAACATCACTATGGGAGACACAAATGGTATAGGGTTGATCCAAAAAAAACAAATGTGACTACTCAATACTCTATAGCCAGAGCTTAAATACCATTATTGTTATACTGGTAAATAACAAAACAAAATAAAGCTCAACCCCAAAGTACACTAAAGTTATGCCAGAAATGGGGGAGGGGTGGGGGATTATGAAACTGGAATAGAGGACAAATGGTAGAGAAACAAACTTTTTTTTTTTTTTTTTAGTGTCAAAAAGAAATTATAAAAAATAGACACCATAAGTTTCAGGACACTTAAAATAGTTTTCCAACACCAGTTATTTGTTAACTCAGGACATACCAAAAAGATCTGTATGTAAAAATATGAGGCCTAAACTATTTGACAGTATCTCTTTAAATAAATTACAAGCATTACTTCATACACCAAAAAGAAATGGAATTAAAAAAAAAAATCATATCAAACAGGTCCTGTTAGAAAACACAACTTTCCATTTGGGTACAGCATTCCACTGTAACAAAGGAGAAATCAATGCTTTCTGCCATTTTGGCCACTATCCCTTCAGGGAATTTGATCAGTCCAAAAAACTGTCCCTTTAGATATGATGTAGGCATACTAGTCTCTCCAAGGGCAAAAGTTACCCTTGTTTAGTGGAATTCCTCCTGAGGTGTCCAAACATTTTCCTACTTTGGGTCAGGTTCCTAGGCCAGAAGTGCTCCTTTTAGCCTTTCTTCCCTCCCCCTCCCACCCACCCCCAAAATTCCCTCAGTTAAATCAGAGTTTCCAAAACACTAAGCAAATCCAGGTTGAAGACATCGGTACCACTCTCTGATAAAAGGACACCATCTAGATGGAATAAACCTGGAGATGCTGGTACAAGGGTGTCGTGCTTGATAACGCATCCTCCAATGGTCTTCATAAAGTTGCTCATTTCTAGATTGACCCTCTTCATACATTTATACATAACCTTCTGAGGTTTTTCTTGGTTCCATGCTTTTCGGGGCACAATGTTGGACCATACTATAATGACGTTCTTGAACATTTGCTTGATAAATCCTAAATCTTTCTTAATTCGGATCATAATATCCAACAATCTTATTGCTCCCAGATCATTGCCACCCAGGTGTATCACCAGCACATCAGGATCTGGCAGATGCCGCCGTGCATGAATCAAGGTGGGTATTAATTGATCCCACATCATGCCACTCTTTCCTAGCCAGTGGAGTTTGGCATCCTCCACTCGAATGCCCAGCTGTGGACCAAAGCTTCTCTTGAGTGCCCGTTTTTCTGCCCAGAAAACATACGAATGACCACAAATCCATACCTGCTTCTGCTTTCTTCTGGCATCTGCTATTAAGAGAACACAAACAAGTATTAATGTTTTCTCCTGAAATCAGATCCTTTTAATGTGATCGTGGTCTAGTAGTGTGCTAAGTTTATAATTTTATTTTCTTCTATATTTTGGCAAAGCTGTACTCCCAATCCTTTTTATTTTTAAAGAATCCCATTTGTTTAAAAAAATACATAAGCTGGAGAAGCATAAACTTCTTAAATTTTATTTACGTTTCATCCACAGGTATCAAGAAAAGTTTACCTTCCTTCAGATGCCTTTGCTGGTAAACAATGCCTGCACTGGATAGAAAATCTAAGGAAAGTAATCCAAGTTCCACATCCTTTATGGCTGATCTTCCAGTGGAATACATTTTTGGTAGTCACCTGCAAGGATGATGTCCTACAACATACTTGGTCTTACAATGGCTTTTGGGGGAAAAGATTATTCATAGATGATAAGTTTCCCCATCCCCTAAAGAACAAAACAAATTTATTAAAGTGTTATTCCAACTGTCCAGTCAGGCTCATCACACCAAGCGTGATAACTCCCTTACCAGACATCCACATTCATGGCTCAGCCAACTCTTTACTGTACTACAAAGTCAAGAGCTGGTTCTCTAAAAATGTAAATCCAACTCATGGAAAATTACTGCTCAGGCAAAGTAAAAGCTAAAAATAACCACTTGGTCTTCTATGAATGCTTTTTAAAAACTTCACTTAACAGGATCATGGAATGAACCTTCGACACTGAGTCCAAAAGCCAGCTCTATTCATTATTGTCTCAAGATAACAGACTGCCTTCCCTGTAGTAATCTTAACTTGATTTAGACAGTAAAAAAAAGAGATCCAGCAACCACAGACACCTCAGAATAAAGTCCTTCAAAAACAGATATGCTTTATGGCATCTTTAACCACTCCATCTATATACCATCAACCATAAGTTGTGCTGAGTTTCAGCAAGCATTAACAATGACTATTTTCATGACATCAAGCACAAAGAGTAATGTATCAGCTATTTGTGATTAATATTCCAAATATGTTTCCAGAGTTCTGCTATTCTTTATTAAATCAGTTTTAAAGTATAGTTACTTGCTATACACAGCATAGCACAAAAGTAGCACCAACAAAATTCCAGAGAAACAAACACCAGAAAAAAATGGAAAAGAATAAATGCATTAAAAGACATCTGAAATTACTTTCAAAATAGGTTGGTTTTGTTTTGTGTTTTTTTGTTAGTGAAAGTACAGCAGCAATTTGTGGGCATGGCCCTACTGCTGACTGGAATGAAAGCTGACTTACAAAATAAAACTAGGGCCAATTTCCCTTTCCTTCAGCAGCCTGATGGCTCCTGAAGGATTTGCCAGACTAATGTTACACTAAGAGCAGACACCAATCACCTTTAGTCTCATTTCATTTCAGTACTCCTGAATGAAGCAGTAGGAAAGATTACAGACATATGCCACCATGCCCAACTCTCACAAAACGGTTAAATTGGTATTAACCTTTAAAATATTCAACTCCTACTCTCAGAAAATAAAATTCCTGCTTCAAATGTTTTAATCTATTTCTGAAATATTACTTCACTCAAATTAAAATTACCAACCAATCACCAGACCTTTAGTTTGCAGATAATTTTTCTTCCGCAATGACAAGTGCTAAAGTATAATACTGTACTTTTATCTCAAAAAGAGGAATGGCAATTATTAACATTTTACTAATTATTAGGTACCATATTTCATTAGGCAGATCAACATCTTTGATCAATATCCTAAATTCAATGACTTATGCCACAAATGACCCTGGGTTCTCAAAAGCTATTTTATCAGAATATGAATGTAAGTCAGAAAGGCTCCAAAAATAAGTGTTTAGTGATAGACTGTACATATGCCGTATGAGGACCCATCCATCTAAGTACAAAGAGACTCAACTTCAGGTTAACTGCAAGATGATAAATAGCCTGTCCACCAAAACTATCGAGACCATCTACTAAATTATACAAGGGTTGTGATCATGTTAGAATAGGGAGTACTCACACTGAGAAATTATAGGCCTATTGAAGAAGAACCCATAAAAAAGCAAAGGAATATTGCTAAAGTCAATGAATCAGTGTCGAGGATGCAATTTAAATTCACATTTACCTTATAATGCCTACCAATCCTTTTAAATTATGCTACAAAACAACAAATAAGTGAAGCAAGGCCAAGATCATATTTAAAAGGGAAAAAAAGGACACTAAGTCATTAGAATGTTAATGCCTAAACACATTTGTGTTACAAATAGTACAGAAGAAGAGGTTCAGATATATTTACCAGTTCTAACACATTCACAAACTATAATGGTAGGGAAATCTATTTACTACTATTCTGAATTAAAGAAAAGTTGTGTTGCAAGCAATTTTTATTATATCAGGCTACAAAATTCATTTTTTGAAAACACCAAGCAAAAATTCTACAAATTCACTAAAATTTCTCATTGTTGTTAATTCTTACCTGACTCACCCACATTAACTAATGCCACCTTTTATTCTTTGTAATCAATGTCACCTTATATTCTTTATACATTTCCAACAAATTCAGAATGTTGATTTTCCAAAACACCTAACATAAAATATTATGTTTTTATACGTTTATTGCATTTCCTTTAGGTGACTGATCCACATGACAATAAATTATTTTTAAAACAGTCATTTATCCCTCAAATTTTCTACCAAAAAGTCTAATTAAAAATAAAATTCATGACATACCCATACATGAAATTGCTATTTATAGAACAGAAAACAAAAAAATAAATATTTTAAAAGCTACTTACCAACAGTGGTCACAGGAGGCTGGGAAGGATATTGTGAACTTGTGGTTGGAGGGTACTGTCCACCTGGTGGGTAAGGATAACCTGGAAAACCACTTTAAAAGAAAAAAAAAGTATAAGAGTAAATATTATGACAATAGAGTTTTACCAACTCTAGGTCTGTTTTCAACAACAGTCTGAATTTAATAATGAATAAGCTTGTAAAGTTGTAAAGCTCTATTTCACTATTTGCACAATCTTGCGAAAATTCTATGTTGAAATTCAATCTTTTTAATATAAAGACGAGATAGAATACATATGGAACATTGCCTATACTGAAAGACATAACTAAATATCGATTAATTATGTAGAATTACTCCTTCTCTCCCAACTTTGCCATAAGGGAAAGTTTATTGGGCAGGGAAGGAGTAATAAAATTTAAAATAAGCATGATGTTAAAACAAAAAGCAACAATAAAATGTTTTTTTTTTTAAAAGAAAATAATTTTGAGAAGTTGCAGGTTGAGTATGCAATAGTTATAAATGTTCTTCTAGTCTTCAAAATGTTATGACATTATAGCCAGAACAGAATTCATGCCTCTATCAAAGCTTTCCTCATCAGAAAGAGACCAAAATGCTAATGGTTTGCTTGTTTTTTTTTTTTAAAAGGAAAATTAATTCCATGCTGGTTATATTTCTAAGGTACCTAAGTAATCATTATATTTGGCCCCTAGCTATTTTGGTTTTACCTTTACATAAGATGAAATGTTTCAACCATGCACTAATTAGGTTTGATTTCTAAACACAGCAAATAAGTGTTAGGGGAAAAAAATTATGTAATTTATAGATATATAGATCTCTATATATTTTTTTAAGTTCTTTAAAAAAAAAAAAATCACCCAAGTAGTTTTACTCTAAATCTTAATCTGCTCTAAAACTCTCTCCTGACATGCAACGTTCCAATCTTGAATCTCCAACTGCCTACTTGACACCTCAACATTTCGAAAACTGAACTCATTAGCCTTCTCCACTTTCTACTTTCCATTTTACTATTAAGAGGACCATCATCCTCTGAGACATACAGGCTCACAAATGTAGGTGTCACACTTAAGTCCTCACTGACTATCTTTTATCTCTAACACAGTTACCACTCTAAAGGTTCTGCCCTCATTGCCTCAGGCCAGTACTACTGAAAAAGCCTGCTGAGTTGGTTTTCCTGGCTCCAGTTACTCCCAACTCCATGATACCTCCCTAACCCCAATCAAGAAAGTCCAGGTACTTTCTGTTATACAAGTGGTATTATTGCCTGGCAAGATCAAATAAAAAATCATGTTTCATTTCTAAAACTCTTCATAAGCTGGCCCCTTCCTACCTTTCCATTGAATCCAATCTTAATTCTCCCTTACCCCACATATCCAACCAATTGACAAACTATGAATTCGATTTCCATAACATACCTCAAATTCATTATCCCTTTCTTACTGCTTACATACTCACTTCATTTTGGCTCTGATTGGCCCTTACCATCTCCTGCTTAGTATTCTGCAATGGCTTCCTAACCTGATTATGTCAACCTCTTCTCTACTCCGATCTGTTGTCCACAAAGCTGTCATCTCTCTAGACACTTAATATATTAATAAATTCCCTAATACTTCTAGAATGAAAATAAATTCCTGTTTGGCTTTAATGCCCTTTACACCTAATCTCAACCTACCATTCCAAACATTATATATTGTTTCTAATCTTGAACTCCCAAAATACTAGTTTTCTTTTGCTCCTCGCACTTGGTACATCATCTCATGCCCCTAAGCTTTGCACAGAATGGCAGTCCCTAGATATTTTTGACTCACACAATTCCTCTCTTCCTTCAAGTCAAAGTCCCAGCACAAAATTCTAAAATAAGTCTTTTCTAATCTTTCCAAATGCTAATGATATCCCCTAAACTACTTTGCATTTTATGATTATAAAAATACTAGTTCTTTCCCATCAAAGAATGTTAAGTTGTCTTCTATGGATCACCTTTCTAGTTTCTCCATATACTAGTGTTTAATCTTCTCTAAAATTACCATATAATTCATATATAATTTACATGTGTTCTGCACACACCTTTACTTATATATGTCATCTCCCTCCCTTCTTTAGGGACTCTTTTCTCTTTCCTTTGTAGCCCCAGCATTTAGTTTAGCATCTGGCACAAAGTTAACAGATTGCCTATGGATAGATAGATTCACTCTTACTGTGGGGAAGGATGATAAAAATCTGAAGCAGAAGTTTCAGTTGTATACAGAAGGCAATACTCTCTAGTGTGTAAAGATAAATAGGAAACATTTAACAAAATAAATAACAATAGAACAAAGACAATATTAATAGGTGTTTTTCTAAGTCAATATACAGCAGAGATTCTTATGTTTAAGCACACTAATTTACATCAATCTCCTTTGCATTTGCAAAGAAAGAATCCTCTCTCTACCATCGTTTATTTTCCACAGAATACTTCCAGGGAAATCTTTACTTCATGAGGCAACTCATTTCATTGCCAAATATTTAAAATTTTTTTTTAATAATAGATAAAATATTTTTAAACTGTTATGTTCTTTAGAACAATACAAAAGTCTACTTCTATTGGACATACAGTTCATATATTTTTCTATTCAACTGTAAGCAATACAAAGGAAAAGAGTTATCTATCTTTTAATCTCCCACAATACCTCTCACAAAGCCAACATCAAATTAATGTTATCTAAATCAATACTTTCACTTTTTAGGAATCTGTGATTAAGTGAATAAAGCAAAAGTATTTATTAAGTGCTTGCTATGTGGCAATGGATTATGCTAAGTGCTAGTAATAGAAATAGAAAATTAACATAATTCTTGTTCTCCATTGATAAAAAGGAAAAGACAACACATGAAGATTTTAGCTTCAAATCAAAGAGAAATGCTTCTTTAATGTTGTTTCTATGGATAAAATGATATCAGGTTCTGATGGTGAACCCCTGATAGTGCCAAGTTCTTGAAAGCAAAAATTTTCTTTTCTTGACCTTCAGTAGCTATGGTTGAAGTAACTGTAACAGCCATTGGAGGCTGCATCTCATAGGGGTTCCTTCTCAGGATAGTAGCTGTGGACTGTATTTTACAAGGCAATTAGATTCAGAATGTTTTGTCCATCAGAATCTGAGGGAAGACAGTAGGCAAGGCGGACTTTGGCTTGGCCCATGGTCCCTCCCTTCCTTTTTCTCTGTCTTGCTACTTCAGCTAAGCTGGCTGGCCTGCCCTATGTATGGCAGGTGATGATTACGGGGAGGCCCTTCTCCATAACAATTACCTCTCTGCAGTAATTTGCAGACTGGCTAGAAATAAGTCTGGAGTTACAGCCAAGTCCTGGGCTTCTATGCCTACCTGACTAATGGTAGCAGCTGCTCAGCGGTTGTTGCTGGTATTGATGAAAAGATGGGCCCCCTCTTAACAGGAGCTTTTTCCTTTCAATGATGGCTATGGGGGCTAATGAAGATCCTTATGAACTTAGCTAGGTTTGTACTTAAGACAACATTTAGTCTTCTCACTAGGCCCATTTTATATATATAATGCACACACACACACATATATAAATAAAATCTTTCTCCATATAGTTTTTCATCTCCAAAGCTTTCTCTGTGCCTTGAAATATTTTTAATGACATTGTTAACAAACTAATCACTCTATTATTGACAACTTCTTTATATATTTGACATGATCTATCATAGAGTACATAATAGGAATACTGCTTCATTTAACCAGGAAAATATGCTTGGCTGATGTAAACTATAACTAAAACTTTAAAATTAGCCAAATTTTAAATTGGCTCATAAAAGCTAAAATCAACAGCAACACCAACAAAACTCTTGTCTTTAAAATCTATCAAGTCTAACCCATAATTGAACCAGAAATATGTCCTCTTTACCCATATTTCCTATGGTCATTGGGTATCTATCTGAAAACCACCCAGAAATGGATACTCACTACCTGAAGGCAGCCAAACTACTCTGGATCATGGTTATTAAAATTTTCATGCCCAAATCTCCTCTCCCTAACTTCTATCCCCTAGTACTACTATTGCCCTCTAGAGTCAGGCAAAACATGTCTAATCGTGCTTATACAGAAGAAGAATATGACACAAAGCTGGAAAAGTAGCATGGTTTTAGATTATAAAATGTCTTGAGTAGTATAAAAAGTCTGAACTTTACTTGGCAGGTCAAAAGCGGTACTAGAAGACAATCTGAAGAAGGAAGGAAAGGGAAATGGGAATACAGAAAGATAAATCTATTAGGTGATGGGAATGAGAACAGAAAAGGCTAATACAAGAAACATGTGGAAGAATCATCAAGACATTATAAATGGAAATAAGAAGCAAAGAATACTGAGTGAATGGTGATCACTGATCAAAATAGTGAAGTTAGAAGGTCATGGAAGCATAGTAATTAGAGATATAAAGGCCCTTAGAGAACCTGCAGGATAACCCTCTCAATTTATATCAATTTATAAAGAAGCCAAGACTCAGAGAAGTTAGAAATTTGCCCAAGATCACACAAGGAATCAGCAGAAATCCAAACCCAGGTCAGAGAGGAAAAACTGGTTTTTGCATACTTTCTATTCAGGAAGCTAAAGGAGATGAAAAGAGACAACACTGATTCAGAAATTATCTGTGAATTTAAGAAATAATTTCAGTATCAGCTGCAGGAATGGAAATTATATAATAATTAGTCAAAAAGAATGAGGAAGTTGAATTATTTGAGCAACTGTTCAATAAATTTGGCCATTAAAAAGAAATGAGAAATGGTATGTTACCCAGATGGAATAAAGATTAATTTATTTAATTTTAAGATTGAGGTGACCATGATTTGGGGAGGGGGGAAAAAGGCATATAGAGTAAAAAAGGGGAAAAAAAGGAAGCAGTGTTCAAAAAGGGAGCAACAAAACAAGATCTTAGAGGAAAATAAGATCCAAGACTTAGCAGGAATTTACCTTAGCAAGTAGAGATACCTCTTCCTCAAGGGAAAGAGAAGAGAATGAGTAATAATGCTGAGAAATAATAAATGAGGAAACTCTTCAGAGGACTACAATCTTCTCAAAGATCTTTATAAATTTCTACTGAGAAAAGGACATCAAGAAATAAAGATTAAGATGTTTTAATATCAAATTTTAAAATGTTGACTTTTTTGCTTATGGACTATCAAACCATGGTTTTGTTATCCATTAATGGAAAAAGGTCAGAATCAGATGCAAATTAAGCCTTTGGTAAAGGCTTAATGCAAGAAGTGACATCCTCAAACCTCATTCTTGGCATCATCTGTGGATTTTACTTATCCATGATACCTTAGCAATAATGACTTATAGTAATGCAAAACAATGTGCAAAACCTGTCCCATGTGACAGGAGATAACCTACAGAAAGCAGGTTACAGGAAATGAAAAGAGTATGCTATAGAAGAAAAAGTATTAGACTTGTAAGTAAATCTGTGCTTAAATCATTACTTTGCTACTTTCTAGGTATGTGGCCATAAGCAATTTACTTAACCTCTCTGGGCCTCAGCTTTCTCCTTCTTAAAGTGAGTTGAACTGAATGATCTTGCTCTCTTCCAGTTCTAAATCCTATGACCTCTATGAAATGGAATTATAACATGGAGAAGAAAAAGTAGAAGATGGATCAGGAAGTAAGGATAATGAACAAAAAGATGAATTATCCATGGGATGAAAAATCAAATGTCAGGAAACCTAATGGGATGAGCCAATGGTCCAGCAATTTGGACAAAAGTGGAAAGAGTAAGCTGGGACTGAGGATTCCTTTGTTCAATAGACTTAAGACTTAAATGATAACAGATGCAAATATGATCATTTATTTGTTGGAATCCATTGTAAATTTAGATAACACAGTGAATGTTGAATAATTGCCAAAGTAAGTACCTAAAGATTTTGCATGTAAACCACTAGCAAGGAGCATAAGAATTTATAATAGCTTTTAAAAATCAACGCAGATTTGCTTCCATAGAAATTTTTTATATGTTTAGTATTACCATTCATTATTAATAGGAAAACAAGCTAAATCTCTTAGAAGTATTAAAAACAACAACGGCAACAAAAATAATCACTACTCCCTCTTTGTTTTCCTTCAAGAAATACAGTATTTCTTCAGGGAGAGAAAAGGCTTCATTTTAATTAAATTTAGGTAATATGCAACAATTAGTTTAGATTGATCAATTAGATTTAGGTCTATACAAAACCATTACTAACTTAGCACATATTAACTAATAATTATTCTTTTGATGAAATCTAAATGACAGTAGAATTTCAAATAGAACCAATCAAAATATTGATCTTTTATTACCTGGGATTGGGAGGATGTCCAGGAGGATATGGAGTCATTCCACTTGGCATACCTGGCATATAGGAAGCTAAACACAATTTAAACACTTCTTAATATCAAAATGAACAAATAGTATCTGAACCACACACACACACACACACACCCTTCCCCAATCAAAACAAAACTTCATAAAGGATAAAAACAAACCAAAAAACTTGTAATAAAGAAGCTTTAATGCAAGCTATAAGTATTTACAAATTAAAACCAGTTCTGACAGTCACCTTTGTCTACCAAAAAATGGCACAAAACATAAAAAGATGATTTCTAATATGTCATGAATTTTCATACTACTATAATAGATCACCAGTACTGTGCAAGAAAAGAGTCCTGAGTCACATAACTTTAATATAAGTTACTCTTTACTCTAAAGGATTCTTAGTGCTCTTCCAAAGACTATTCAAACTTGAAGCTGGAACTGGATCAGTTTAAAGGAAGGCTGTATTGCCCTCCTCTGGCTAGCAGTTAGCTATTAAAAAACTGGCCTTATTTTATAACAGCAGCTTTTATTTTTTGTAAAATTGTATAGCTAAAGTACTTTTACATATACTATCATATATTTCTATCCATAATTATGTAATAGGTAAAATGTATATAGCTGTTTTTCATTACTAACATGATCTGCTTATCACGCTATACAGAAATGATATACATCTTTTACTTCTATCATATCAACTAAAGAAACAATCTTCTACTATATATGTATGTATATATGTGTATATGTATATACACACACACAGACAATATATATATATATATAATTAAAGTTACAAATAAAGCAAATTGAAAAAATATTATTTTTACAAACTCTAAAGTTATGCCCACTGGCAGTGACAAAATTCTGGAGTGATAGCCTGAAAGCAAGGGGGAAATCAGGGTCAAGAGATCTTAGAAATTATGTTCTAGGGAGTTCAATTTTCCTATCTTTAAAACTGAGTTTCAACAGCTCTGGTGAGTTCTCCTAATATCTTTACCATCACCCACAGGATATCAAATAGGGGAAATATACACCGTAAGCTCTTTACTAGAATTTTAAGTCATTGTGGCAGATTGTGTCTTATTTTCTCAACACTGATAGTGTCTTCATGGTTAGCTTTGGAGAATAATGATACTGTCTTTTACCATTTTTAATTCCTTTTTTTGGATTCATCCTGATTTGAAAGAAAATCTTAAAAGCATCTTTGAATCCACTATTTTCCACCATGGATTCCACCAGTACCTGATTCGATTAGGGCCAGGCACTTTTCTGAACTTTAACTTCTTAAATGCCATCTATCCTTCCTTATAAAACATATAGTTTTAATAAAGTATTCATTTCAAATGTGGTGCTGTTGGAAAATCTTTTCTATTTTGTGTCTACTTGCTGTCTTTCTCCTAGTTTTAGCTATAAAGGGTTCCAGGAGGATCTGGCTCTAACTGGTCTCATATAAAATTTTACAAATCTGTTTTCTCATTTACTCTTTTTAATTTTGGTGAGATGATAATGCTCATAGTTTTCCATCAGTATCCTTTACAAATAGGTACACCAGTCAGTCAGGCAACAAGAAACTCAGTTTAATAGGTATAAAAATATGAAAACAACCATGTACTGCTAACAAGAAGTAGAGAAAATAAATGGAGATAATGAACAAAAGAAAAAAAAATTGTTCAAGATGGGATTTTAACTGGGAGTTGAAGAAGAGATGAAAGATGAGCAGGGAGAAAACTACAAGGCACCTTTGCAAAAGGTGGGATAAGGATGTGATTTACTACTGAAGGAACAGGCAGTAGACTCTTAAGAAAAGTCACAAATATCTTCAAAGATTATCTAGGAAAGTAAAGTATCAGAGGCCAGAGGCCAAAAGGGATCAAAAATATTCAGGGGAGGAAGCCAGATCACTGATAATTATAAGAACAACAGTTTCAGCTATCATAGGCCTAGAAGTCAGAGCCACTAGGGGATGGGTAGTGAGCAGGATATAAGGAAATATAGGAAAACCACTTAATGGGGAAGGATGGCAGATCTGGGTGTGTTATAAGTAGTATAGCTGAATAAAAATTATAAAGAAAGAAGATAAGAGCAAAACTCTGGTGATTAGGGCAGGAGGACAGATAGCACAGTGGATGGAGCACTGGCCATTGGCATATGAATACCTCAGAAACTTGGCACTTAGTAGCTGTGTGATCCAAAGCAAGTAACTTACCACAAAAATCAAACCAAAGCAAAGCCAAAAAAAAAAAAAAAAAAATTCAAGAATACAGGTGATCTTGGAAAGAAAGACTGTCTTTTTCTCTGATGGTAGAACAAAGGAAAAGTTAGTGGGGGACTAAATTTCGAAAGAAGAATAGCAAAAGTAAAAACAACAAGCTCTTGGCAAACTAAAGGATTAAATGAAATAATATATGTACAGCTACTGTAAAACTTAAAAAGCAAATGGAATATTAGCTTTTATTTCTGGGTTCTTTAAGTTTCCTCATTAATTAAACCAGTATTTTGATTTTTACCTATTTCTTATTATTTTTAACATCAACCTGTTTAAGTAAGTTGGATTCAAACTATAAATATTGTATTCTTATTTCTTTTTCTAATTTAATTTTTGAATATTGCTTTAACCATTGAATATGAACTATTTTATTTATAATGCTAATATTAAGATAGATATGACATACATGCTTCATTCTTACATACATAGTTAAGACCTCACACTTAAGAAATTTGAAACTAATATTTGTAAATATTAGTCTAAAAACTAATTCTCACTTCTCTCCCTTCTCCTTTGATACTATAGTATCTCAAGGTATTATGTAGGACTTACACAAGACTAAGGGACACTTTTAAATTCTTCTATGTTGTCATAGCCAAATAACTCATCACCTAATAGCTATCTTGTTAAATGAGAATAATCCAGTATATATCATTTATTATCAGAACAGCATTAATCAAAGTTCACAATAAAATACTTTGCTACCTCAAAGGATTAGTTTTTTACAGCTATTTGGTGAAGTACATGGGAATATACAATGGAGATTTAACTTAAAGGTAAAAATCTATCATGCTGTTTTAGATAATTTTTAAAAAAAATTTTCCCTTACAAATCATATTAGGAGAGAAAAATCAGAATAAAAGGAAAAACCCCAAGAGGTAAAAAACAAAAACAAAAACCCAGGGGGGGAGAGGGGGAAGAGCTAACGTAGCTTGTGTTGATTTAGTCTCCATAATTCTCTTTTTACAATACATTATTCTCTTAATCATCATAGTTCAAATTTACAAAGCAACTCGATTTACAATTATAAATATGTTCCTTCTTGCTTTTTTTCATAAAATATCATGAAAAAAGCAAAGAATTCTGTAAAGAAAATGAGGCAAAGAAAGATTAGGGGACTTATCCAGGGTCACACTGTATCAAAGCCAAGAATTAAATTTTAAGTCTCATGAAGGAGAATCATTCTGCTAAGAAAGAAAAAAATTTTTATTCCTCAGTATTTCTTTACTAGTGAAAGCTATGCAAACTTTTTTTAAATTTAACTTCTTGTATTTGAAAGGCCATTAGTATAAATCAATAAAATGGGTGATATTTTAAGATGTCCTAAGTTATCAAAAAGTATTAAAATTGTATATATTTTATTTTTTTGGGTTAAAGAACTCTTATTCTCTTTCTAATACATAAGAATAAAGCAGCATGAAAAATAAGAAAATAATGGTAAAAAAAAAAGACTGACAAATTTGAGCATATAACCAAAAAAACCCAATTAAAAAGAAAATAAAAATAAAAAAAAAACCCAAACCCAGTCTATCAATTCAATTCAAAGGATTTATTATTATTTTATCACCATTACTATTTAATACAGTGCTAGGAATGCTAGCTATAACAATAAATAAAAATAAATTGAATAAGCATTGGCAAATAGGAAATAAATTTATCACTTTTTGTAGATGACAAAATGGTTTATCTGGAGGAATCATCAAAAAAAAAAAAGAAAAATTTATCAGCCAAGTGTTAATTTGAAAATAAACCCTTAGAAAAATTTGTAACAGAAAGCTTTGTAAGGGTTAATGTTTAGGAATTACCCATACATATGTTTTGCAAATAAAAAGTATTAATAAATAAATAAATAAGAAAGAAAAGAAAAGAAAGGAAAAGAAAAGAAACCCTTAAAAATCATTAGTATTTCTATATATTACCAAAAAAGCCAGTAGGAAGAGATAGAGAAAATTGTATTTAAAATAACTCCAGAAAGTATAAAATACTTGAGTCTATCTACTAACAATCCAAATAAATACATACCTAAAATACTGGTGAAATATGAATTACTAATGAGGAGGTCAAGCTCATCTGATGAAAATGTCAAATTTATCTAAATTAATTTAATTATTTAGTGTTAAATCAATGAAATCACAAGGATTATTTTACAGAGCTAGAATAAAATAAAAAAAAATTATCTAGCAAAAGGTAGAGTATAAAGGAAATTGAAGAAAAAAAGTAGAAAGGAAAGGGGCTTACAAATACCAAATTTCAAATTATATATCAAAGCTGTAACTGTCCATACCTTTTGATATTGAGTAAGAAACACATGTATTCTTATATACACAATATACTGAAATTAATGAAGACAGAAGCCTAATGTTTGATAAGCCCCCAAATTTGAGCTATCAGGGTAAGAGCATACTATTTACCAAAAACTGCTGGGGAAAACTGGATGATATTCTGGCATAAACTGGGTATAGACCAATATTTCATATGGTATACTAAGAGAAAGAATAACATAAAAAATATTAGAGAACACAAAAGAAACCACCTGTTGGATCTAAAGATAAAGGAAAAGTTTGTGACCAAACAATAAATAGCAAGAGCCAGGAGATAAAATGGGATAATTCTGATTCCATAAAATTTAAGTGTGCACAAATAAAATCAACGCATTTAAAATTAGGAGGCAACTGAAGAAAATATTTGAGGCAAAATTTTATAAATCTGTTATTTCATTTCTAAGATATAGGGTACTAATCAAATTTATAGATTAAGAGATATTTTCAATTCATAAAAGTCAATTTTCAGATTAAGATACACAAGCTATCAAGCCTTTAGAAAAAAATGCTCTAAATCACCAATAACCACACACACAAAAATGCAAATTAAAACCCTGAAATACTAGCTCACACCTATCAAATTAGCTAACAAGAGAGAAAGGAAAAATAACAAATGTTGAAGGAACTATGGGAAAACAGGTAGGTTAATACACTGTTAAGAGAGCTGTGAACTAGTCCTACCATTCTGGCAATGTGGAACTATACCCCAAAAGCTAATAAACTATAGGTTTAAATATTAAAAAACAGTTAAAAAAAGGGGGGGCATATAAGTAAAAATATTTAGAGCAGCTGCTTTTCTATGGAAAAGAACTGGAAAGGAGGTGGGGGAAGAAGTAGCTGTCAATTGGGGAATGACTGAACAAGTGACAAACCACTATTTTATTTTTTTTAATTAATTAATTTTTTTTGCTGAGGCAATTGGGCCTAAGTGACTTGCCCAGGTCACACAGCTAGGGAATGTTAAGTGTCTGAGACTAGATTTGAACTCAGGTCCTCCTGACTTCAGGGCTGGTGCTCTAACCACTGCGCCACCTAGCTGCCCTTTTAGTTTCATCTTCTTATTAAAATAACTAGAATATTGTCATCAGAATAACTGATTTGACCAAATATCATTTGACCTTATTAGAATAACTGGTCTTTCATATTTACCTTGTTTCTCCTGATACTTGTAAATCAAATTTTCCATTCAGTTCTGGTCTTTTCCTCACTAATACCTGAAGGTCCTTGAATTCATTAAATATTTCCCCCCTCTCCCCCCCCAATGGAGGGGGGTACTCAGCTTTGTAGGGTAAATTATTGCAAACCCAGATCCTTTGTTGTTCGACACCCTTCAGTTTTTTAATGTACAAGTTGCTAAATCTTGCATTATCCTATTACATTTACATTGTTCTTAGTTGTAGAAATATTTTCTCTTTGACCTGGGAACTTCAAAATTTGGTGAAATTTCATCTTGGGATCTCCTTTCAGGAGATGATCTATGGATTTTTTAAATTTCTAGTTTCTTCTATTTTTTTCTCTCTTTTGATTTTGTTTTATTATTTCTGGTTATCTTAGGAAGTCATTAGCTTTCCCTTGTCCAATTCTAACTTTTTAAGGAGTAGTTTTCTAGCATTGTTTTTGGATTGGATTGTCTTTTCATAATTTTCTTGCATTACTCTTATTCTTTCCCCTACTTATTCCTCAACCTTTTTTTTTTTTAACCTTTCTTATTTTTAAAGTCCTTTTAAAACTCTTTTAAGAATTCTTTCTCGACTTAAAACCATTTGACATTTCTTTGAAATATCATTTGCTCTTTTTCTAGCTTTTTTAATTGTAAGCCCAATTCATTGATCTTCTCTTTCTCTATTTTATGCAAGTAAGCATCTAGAGATATAAAATTGCCCCTTACCGCTTTGGCCGTATCCCACAAATTTTGGTATGTTGTCTCATTATTGTCATTCTCCTGGATGAAATTATTGATTGTGTCTATAATTTGCTCTTTCACCCATTCATTCTTTGCAATTGGATTATTTAATTTCCAATTAACTTTTGGTTTATTTTCTCCTGGCCTTATATTACATGGGAGTTTTACTGCATCATGATCTGAAAAGGATGCATTTACTATTTCTGCTTTTCTGTATTTGATTTTGAGGTTTTTATGCCCTAACACATGATCAATTTTTGCATAAGTTCCATAAACCCCTGAGAAAAAAGTATACTCCCTTCTATCGCCATTCAATTTCCTCCAGAGATCTATCATACCTAACTTTTCTAACATCATTTCTTTGAAATATAAGTAAGCTATTTTAACTTCAACGTCTTCTTCTGAGTTTAAATCCAGTCTTTATCATAAAAATAGTGATCTACAGTCATGTTTCTTTCTTTTACTTTCTTTTTTTAAAAGTGGTTTACTAGGTGTTATAAATAAATAAGTTTATTTATAATAAATATTTTATATGTAATATATAAACATAATATAAATAATAAAACATATACATTTAAAATAAAGAAAAAGGAAGACAATGACAGAAAAAAAGGATGGAAGGGGAGGGAAGGTGGGGAGAGAAGGTAGGAAAGGGAAAGGAAAAAGAAAACTGTTAATCTTATGTTAAGAGTTGGTCTCTCATTCCAAGGTGTCTTGAGATAATGTTTCAGACTTCAGACTTTTTGCTGCTGTTGTTTTTCTGAGCTGTCTAGGGACCTGCCCTCAAAAACCTCTTCTGCCTTTGAACCTTGACCAGGACCCTCAGCAATGCTGTCACTCCCAAAGCTTTCTCCTTTCAATCCCTCCTAAGGCTGAAAAGTTCAGTGCATCCCTCTGCCTTTGTTTTCCTGAGAAGGACCATAGCTAGCAGACCCCCTTGTGACCACACTTACCTACGTGTACTCACTCCTCATCATGTCTAGTCAGTTCACTTGGGCCCCATGTTCAGCAGAAGGCCCTGCAATCTTCCATTGATCAGCCACTGATCTCCTTCACAATGTGGAAATTAAGTTTATACAGCTGAGGCTGATGCCTACACAGTAGTCTCCAGTGTTTATGTTGATTTGGTATTATCTACAGAGTTATCTGTACTTTAATTAGGTCACATCACCATATGGGAATGTCAGGTATTTCCTTATGTCCTTCTAAGCTGTCTTAGGCAAGATAATCATTTTATCTTGGCTTAAATATTTTTGCCATTCTAAAATTCACCATGAGGACTTATTCTAAAAAACTGGAGGAGAAAGGGGTTGGGAGAGCCAAGTTACTTTCCTGCCTTATTCTGCCATCTTCCCAGAATCTTCCTCCAAAAAGTTATAGTTAAAAATCTGGGGAAAATGTTTTAATTACATCATAATTTTAGCCTTTAAAATTCTATTTCATGCCACTATTTTTTGGTCTTTTATCTTCACAGTGCTTTACATTCTTTGACCTACACGAGATAAAGTACAGGAACTATCCTCTAAACAAATTTTCTCTACCAATGTAGATCTGCAACTTAAAAGTCATGAACTGGAGATTTAAATCACTCTTACTAGGTCATACCCAATAAGCATATCAGTAGACATCTTAAATTAACAGTTGGGCTCCATGGACGTGGTACAATGGATAGAAAAAGAATTTTTCTATCCATTATACTATGCTATCTCTCCCACACTTTTTAAAAAAAAATCATCACTTAAAAGAATGCTCTCCCCTCAAAGAATGTTATTCAAGTGAAAATCTCTACATCAAAATAAATGAAAAAATTTATCTTTAAAGACCCCTTTAAAGGAAGTTTAAATGTTTAAAGCATTGTGAAATCTGCCTAAGGAATTCAATTAGATGTCATAATGAAGATTTCATTTAAGCAAGATTAAAGTCTATAATGCTATTTTTAAAGAAAAGTTTGTTTAGAAATAAACAATTTTAGTCTCTAAGAAAGTTTCTAAAGTAACTTTATGGATTTAAATGGTCAGTTTTAAATGTTATCATGTGAATGAAAAACAATGAGGAAAGAAATAATATTAATTATATCCTGATTTTGGTTCCTCCATTCAGCTTCTTATCTATCCCATTTTGCAGCTTGATTTGAATCACCATTCATTTGTTTTGCCTTGAGATAGGCACTGGGATAGATATTGTGAATTTTTTGGAGATTATAATTTCTTTCTATTCATAATTATGCAACAA
Organism: Myrmecobius fasciatus; assembly: GCA_023553655.1. NCBI lineage: Eukaryota > Metazoa > Chordata > Mammalia > Dasyuromorphia > Myrmecobiidae > Myrmecobius > Myrmecobius fasciatus. The sequence continues at coordinate 303,660 of JAJPUD010002001.1, forward strand.
TAGTAGAATAGGGGAAATTTAGGGAAGAGGTATGTTAAAGTGGAGCAGAAAAGAAGGGAGAATTTGTTTCAGGTTAAAGTTTGTTGTCATTAAAGGATTTGTGAAACTTCCCAAAGGTGTTTAGGCTACTCTCTCCTCATTTAATTCTGGGTTCAACTCAGTCATATGGAATGTTGTGCAAGATGCCTACAGAAAAGCTTTATGGATTATTTGATAAAAATACATGTCATAGTCTGGGTAAAAGTTTCTTCATTAGCTTGATTTTTCCTAAGTGGATGCTTAAGCCAAACTTTCTTGAATGATTATAGATCTTATCCAGGAATTAATTTGTCGTCCAAATGTATAAATGACAAAGGTGGGCATCACATGGCAAGTGATGACTGACGGAATGCCCATATACTTCAATGGTAGCCTTAATAAATTAAGGGAAAGGAAAGAAGGCCACAACCCCATTGGAGAGATCCTTTATGGCAAATGTATAAAGAAAAAAATGTATGGGGAAGGATGGATGGGGTTGTGATCAGCATAGTCCATAAAGATTAGATCTTAGCTCTATCTGAATGCTAAATTACAAATGAAGAAAGATGTAAAACAAGGTTTCAAGTTAATAACTTTCTCAGCAGCAGAAACAACTGGAACTGAAGCAGAACTGTGCATCACAAGAGTTCTGCCTTTTGAGGACTGTACTTTCTTCAATAAGAAAACAGTGAGGAGAGAGAGGGCGGCTCCTTTTTAATAGTGAGGACTCTCTGGGAATGGGTAACATTCAAGAATAAGGCTCTGATCTTCACTGTGGAGAACTGGAGCATCTGGACTTCTTTCAAGGGGAACCACATAGGAATTAAAGGCCAGAAAAACTTTAGAAAGTTTGCTTGAGTTTTGTTACATTCAGACCAGATGTGATATAACTGAATTAAGGGGAAATACTTTGGAAGTCTTAAAGGGAAGGTTAAAAAAAAAAAAAGTTTGTCCAACCAAATTTAGCCTACCTGATATCTTTTGTATGCAACATTCTATCCCCTACCTCCCAGCATGTGAGCACCATAACTCCATTCTGAGAATGCTCTCTTTTCCCCCTTTTTTCTCCCCCCAGAATCCATTGCTCTACTAAAGTTCAGCTCAAGTGCTAAAGTCCTTTAATTCCTTAAGAGGCCTTTCCTGATTCTCCCAGTTATTAGCTGAGCCCCCAAATAATCTGCATATTATACACACTTCTTATCTATGTACTCATTGCCACTCCCATCAAATTCAGCAAGTAAATTCCTTTAAGGCAGGTAGTTTTGTTTTTATATTTCTATCCCCAGCATCTAATATGATTTTATAGTATCACCCCCAGACAATTGGCCCTACTTTTAGCCAAGTCCCTACAATCATCAATCAAGGAAATAATCCATGTGAAGGGATGAGATATCTTCATGAATTGTTCACCAACTGCCGCACATCAGGCAAAAATTAAAAGTCAGTTGAAGGACAAGACAGCATGAAGAAGTGATAAGAGACAGCATGTGCCAACCAAGTTAGACTACCTGCCACCATGGGGGGATCACCATAACCTCCTTTTGGAAGACCCTGATGGAGACAGTGCAGGGAATATTATCACCACCCACCCCCTTCCAACCACCAGCCCCAGAAGCTGTCCTCCATGGAATCAATCCTTGTGTAGTTGTGACCTGACAACTTCTTTTGCAGGGGTCAAAGCCCCTGACCTCAGCAATTAAAGACCCGAAAATGTCTTGCCACCAAAAACCCTAAGAATTGCCAAATGTCTGAACACCAAAAATGGATAAAATCTCAGCAGTGCAAATAATGGAACAGCTGATTGGTGTAGTGGACAGAGTGCCAGGCCTGGAGGAATAAAATTTATCTTTTCTTGAGTTCAAATCTGGTCTCAGATCCTTACCAGCTGTTTAACTCTGGGCAAGTTACTTAAGTGTTTGCCTCAGTTTCCTCATCTGTAATATGAGCTGGAGAAGGAAATGACAAACCACTGCCATATCTTTGCCAAGAAAATCCCAAATGGAAGCATGAAGAATTGAGCATGACTGAAGATGTACAAACAATATTTAAGGAAATGAATCAACATGTGGTAATGAATCTTTCCATCTATGTAGAATAGATATTGCAGTTTCTCAGAGACTATCTGCTAAAGTATATGAAAGCCTTGGTTGGGCCTCAGTCTCAAGGCCTAAGTTTCAATTTCCTAGAAATCACTTAATTTTAGAATAATGCAACTTTTGCTTGCATTACCTCATTTTTAGTCAACCATAATCACTCCACCTACCCTATAGGAGAAAAGTAACTTCAAGAGCCAATCAAGACAAAAGCGTTGCATAAGGGGATTTGGGGGGAGGGGTTGGGCAGTGCTTGTCCATTTAACCTGTTTCTAAGCTCCTAGTTGGCTCTTGACTGTCCAGGAGTGGGGACTGCCCACTTCTTCAGAGATTCTAATGAAATGTTTTGTCTTCAATTTGAGAAGTTTCTGAGTAGTCAATTTTGGTTCTGAGTAGTCAATTTGCAAATGAAATCTCCCATATGTGTTGGCTCCATTAAAAGTCTTACTTTTTTCTACTTATATCACTAACACTTAAGCATAGTACTTTGCAAATAGTAAATGTTTATTAACAAGTGCTTTTTCATTCTTTCACTAAGAAATGATTTGTTAAACTAAATAAATACTGGATATGTAAGAGTGCAAATGATGTCATTAAACACATGTATGAAAGGATAAATGATGGACACTGTGTGCTCCATCATTCTTGTCTTCATACTATCAGAAGAAAAGCCAAAAAGGTGGATCATCAATGCTGAACTTGGAATAAGAGGATAATTATCAATAGAAAAGATCACTGCTCCAGTAGTATTCCATATCTATAACTCCTTTTTTCCCCTAACTGGATAATTTCATCAGTATAGGAAATTTCCTTGACTGATAAAGAGGCAACCTTCCCTACAACTTACTTATATAGTTTTAGAAAGCCTCTTGGGAAACTGAAAGATAAAATGACCTGTCTAGGACCACACAATCAGTAAGAGGCAAAGAAGCATTCACCTTAGGTATTCCTGATTTTGAAGTCAATTTTTTTTTCACTTCTGCTTATATTTAAGTACCTCTCTTTTTTCTTTTTTCATATAAAGCTTTTTATTTACAAAACATATGAGTGATTTTTCAACATTGACCTTTGCAAAAACTTTTTTTTCCCCAAGCTTTTCCCCTCCTTCCCCCCACCCCCCACCCCTAGATGACAGGTAATCTAATACATGCTAAAAAGGATAAATTATATGACAAATACAATACATGTATACATATCTATACAGTTATCTTACTGCACAAGAATTAAGTACCTCTCTATAGGCAGATTATATATATTCTTTTTCTTTCTTTTTTCTTTTTTTGCTGAAGCAATTGGGGTTAAGTGACTTGCTTAGGGTCACACAAATAGGAAGTGTTAAGTGTCTGAAACTAGATTTGAACTCAGTTCCTCCTGATTTCAGGGCTGGTGCTCTATCCACTGCCCCTGATTACATATATTCTTGAGATACATTAACTTAAAACAGTCTTATTTGATTAGGCAAAGTTATCACTAGAGATGAGAACAGTAATTTCAGAAATAATTCTCCCAAGAGCAGTCTAAAACCCTCTTTCTCTCAATACCAAAACACTGAACCATTTAAAAATAGAGAAGCTATTTAATAACCAGATCTATACTAATTTACTGACTCAATGATTATTGTGTGATTGAAACTCATTCATTCATCATCTTACTTCAAATAGGCATTTATACTTTTAAAATTCTTCTAATAAATTAATAATTTCAGGCATCAAAAAAGAAGGTGAGGTTTAGTAGTGTCCCATAATTACCAGAATGGCCCAGTTACTTCTACATGGCCTTGCACCATGCCCCATGTCATGAAAGGTTAAACATTTATCAAAATTGTGGAAATAAACATGCTTTCTATGGTCTGGAAATCAAACAGCTCTAAATGCCACTGAAAACCAACAGGGCAACAGTCAAGAACAGACTGGGGAAATGGGCAGTTCAAAGAAATGCTTAATATCTAATATAATAATAAGAATTAAATGTGCAAAATCTTAACTCAAGGCTAAATTGTAAAAAAAAAAAAAAAAAAAAGATTTTTTTTCAACAGCAACAAAAAGAAAATATGTTGCAAAATGAAATATTACTCTTATATGGCACCTATTCACATCATGATTTCTAAGTAATGTGGCAATATTTCAACATCCCTAAGAAGCCTAATTTCTTGAGATAAGCAGTAGTGCTCATTTACTCAACCATTCTGCTTCCTATCAAAAAACAGACATAAGTATAGAGTTAAAAACCAAGACTCCTTCCTCCAATGAAAAGTTTGATGACCAAGAAAAAGAAATAGGGGAACTGGACAGTGTTTTAATGTTGCTGATTCTGGCAAACTATTTGATGAACTTCACTTTTCTCTCCCAAAACCCTGGGGAAAGTTTTGCTTTTTGAGCCAAGAAAAGCATTTTGTGGCCCTTCCAAGGAGATTACATGCTGTACCTAATACACTTTCTTATTCTGCTACTGTAGCTGTCAGCACTATCAGTTTCTAGCTTACATGCTAGTTTTTAATTTACATAATTATCAATGTTTCTTATCTTCTATTTTGTTATTGCTTATAAATAGTTTCTTGCATTTCTTTAAAAAATTTATTTTTTGGTTTTATTTTAGTTTCAACCTGTATCCCTCCCTCCCTTGTCATCCCACATTAGAGAAGCCCATCATGTGACAAAGATACACTCTCTCTCTCTCTCTCTCTCTCTCTCTCTCTCTCTCTCTCTCTCTCTC
>JAJPUD010002001.1:314152-341964 GCA_023553655.1 Myrmecobius fasciatus
CACACACACACACACACACACACACACACACACACACACACACACACACGTTCAGAGTAATAAGTGTCTTATTCTAATCAATACTGCTATTATCTAGTATAATTGTGGTACATAGCAGGTACTTTAAAAAAATACTCGTTGGCTGATGACTCATCAAGGCTAAATATCTTTAGTTCCTTCTATTAGTTTTTACATGGCATTATCAAAAAGCCCTTTCCCATACTGGTAACCCTCTCTTGGATATTTTGCAACTAACTAGAATGTGGTGTCCAGTATATATGAATGTTCTATAAGTAGTTTGACCAGGGCAAAAATAAACAAGGACTATTAGCATAGTACATAAAAGCCAATTTTTGACTGCTGTTATTCTAGGATCTTTAGGTTTGTTAAAATACTTGTTTTATTTGCAGAGAAACTGTCCTTACTTATCACAGCTTCCTCAGCTTTTATTTCTGAAATTAATTTCAAGAACACAACTACAGAGTTTTATATTTATTCCCATGAAATTACATTTTATTAAATTTAGTCTTATGTTCTAGTCTACTGAGGTTTGTATCAATCTTGATTCTGATATTCATTATATTAACTAATTTCCTTCCCATTACTATCTGCAAATTTGAAAAAAAAAAATGCCCTCTATATGTTTTTATCCAAGTCATCTATAAAAATCAATGTATTAAAAAAAAAAATAGCAAAGGGCCAAAAGCAGGACTATGGCATGCCATAATAGATTTTTTTTCAGGCAGGCATCAAGTTCAGCCATTCAACTGAGTCTAAAACTATGTAGCTATTCTATTATTTTTTTCCATAAGAATAACATGAAAGGGGAGAACTAAATGATTTTCTACAACAGTAACAGCAGCTAACATCTATACTGTTAGTAAATGCTGCAAAATACTTTATATAAATGTTAACTCATCTGATCTGAATAAAAACAATGACTAAAAGACATAACAATTAAGATCAACAATGACCAATCTTAACTTCAGAGGAAGGACAAGAGAATAAAAATTTAGCTCAAGGTTGCAGACCATGCCTAATTAGCAGTTCCCTTAACCAGACTATTCTTAATAAATTCAGAATTAATGTTATCATTAAATTTTAGAAAGAAACTCAAAGAACTCAAACTTCCAGGCCTGTTCTTTCTATTTTATCATGCTGACCTTGACAGAAGACTGGGCCCCCAAGAAATCAAAGCTTTAAGATGTTTGGGCATAATTCATTTTTACTGTCTTCCACAATGAAAGATTATAAAGGATTTCTTATCAACTGCGAGAAAATTATTTTTCTTTTGTTACTCTCAAGTGAAATCTTCTTTGTATAAAATTTTATATAGACTCGCACAAAGTTTATGTATTTCAGAAGTCATTTGGGCTAACATGTTAAGGATTCTGTACAGAATATGCTAAGCAACAAACTATCATACAATCATAATGGTATTAGGAGAAGACTTCACACAACACAAATCAGAGATAAGCATCAACATCTGCTTTAAACAGAAATCATACAAGGGAATGACTGATAACAAAGACAGTAAAACTTATTATAAATCGAGAATATTTTTATCTTTCAGAGAGTTACTTTGGGAGGTAATATATTCATTCCAATAATATTGCAATTGTCCAAACCATTTCCTTAAATTTTTTTTTAATTAGATCATCAATACAACTATATTGGTTGGACAGGTATTCACAAGTATGAAGAGCTGGGCCCACAATTGACTAGGACATTAAGAGCAATCATTTGGATACGTGAGTTTTTTAGAAATTGTAGTTGCTCCCTAACACAAAAATCCATCTGTTCTTTCAGTGTTATTCTATGGCTGCAAATCATGGGATATCCATCCATGTTCCTTGCAAGAAATGTATGCTAAATCTAAGTTATAGCATGTTAACAATGATGACAAATAACAAAGGTACCCTCAAAGTTATATCCCAGAGGTCATTAATTCAATGACAATGTGAAAAAAACAGTCTATGTGCTACACTGATACCTGTATTATAATAAAAGGTCTAGGTGAAGTTTCAGAGTATATGCAAATAATCCTCTATGGAGGATGTACTTAAGAATAGAGAAAAATTACAGTGAATGAGAAGGCTCAGCTACATTTGGTAGAGGCTGTATCCACATTAATGAGAGCACAGATCTACTAAAATATTAAAGTATATTTCCCTCAAATGAAGATAAAAATTCATTTTTGTAATTCTCTAGTAGAATTAAGGATAATATTCCCTCCCTCTTTCAGATCCATCCTAAAATTCTCTCTTCTCCAGGATAAATTCCTAGCTCCTTCAACTCATGTTAACACAGCATGGTTTCCAGTCCTAACAACAAACTCATCACCATTCTATGAATGTATTCCATGCCAGTCATTTGCTGTGCTAACTAAAATATGATGTGTTACTATGTGTGTAAACATAAAACTATGGATGTTACTCTAAGCACTGTAAAGTACATTTGGATCATAAACTCCCTTGTTTTGCATATTATGTTCCCATAAATACAACTCAAAAATGCTATCTTTAAAATCTTTCATATCATAATACTAACTCACTTAGAATTCCTTAACCATTAAAATCCTATCATTTTCACATCAATTGAGGGTGAACTACTTTTCTCCTTATCCTGGACTCATACTATTAATTTTCTGAATCAAAATGTCTTCCTTACTGAATTTTTTTATTCAATTTACTGAATTTTTAAATTGAATTAAAAATTCACTTAATTGAAAATTTCATCTTAATAGATTCACACCATCATTCTAACCTATCAAAGACCTTCTGGGAGTATTGAGAATACAAAATACAAAAGTAAACTTAAATACAAAAGTATATTATTTACAATGGTACAACTTAAATTTTGCAGCTTAATATAAAATCCAGTTGGAATTTTGAAAATAACATATTTAAAGGGAAAGTCCAATGTAATTAGTTCTATAAAGAAGCTCTTCCTAGTTTACCAGGTATTATATTAAATATATAAATTTGGCAGATTACTGTCATTTTTACCAGATTAATATGATCCATCCATAATCACTACAACAATCCTTATCTTTTTTTTTTTTAAATTGGGTTTAAGTAACTTGCCCAAGGTAATGCAATTAGTAATTATTAAGTATGTCAGGCTGATTTGAACTCAAATCCTCCTGACTTCCAAGTCAGTGCTCTATCCACTGTGCCATGTAGCTGCCCCTACAACATGCCCATAATCATTTCAATCATTAGTTTTAGCGAGCTGTCCTTACATAAGTCCTGTTTATTCTTAATTCCTCAATAATTGATGGATTTTGTCATTACTGTAAAGAAAATTTCTTTTTTAAAAAAATTTCAGTTTTATTATAAGAATGCATGTGATTTTTTGCAAGTGAATGTTATATTCAGGACTTTGATGAATTCCATTAGTTTTTTTAATTGAAGTAGCTAGATTTTCTACTTTTTTTCCTATATCTGTTGAAATAATCTAGAGTTATTTAGCTTTTCTGATTTATATATTTTACTATGTGGACAGTTGATCTGATGTTGTAAAACTATTCAAAAAGACCTTCCTATGCAAAAATGTTCGTAGCAGCCCTTTTTTGTAGTGGCAAGGAACTGAAAATTGAATGGACACCCATCAACTAGGGAATAGCTGAATAAATTATGGTATATGAATGTAATATAATATTATTGTTCTTTGAAAAATTATGAGCAGACTGATTTCAGAAAAGCCTGGAAAGACTTACATGAACTGATGCTAAATGAATTGAGTAGAGCCAAGAGAACATTATACACAGCAACAAGATGATTATGTAACGATCAATTCTGATGGACTTGGCTCTTTCCAACAACGAGATGATTCAAGGCAATTCCAACAGACTTGTGATGGTAAGCGTCATCTGCCTCCAGAGAGAACTATGAAGACTGAATGTGGATCAAAGCATAGTATTTTCACCTTTTTTGTTAGCTTGTTTTTATTTCCTGTCTTGTGTGTTTTTTCCCTTTTTGATCTGATTTATTTTTGCACAGCATGAGGAATACAGAAATACATTTCAAATAATTATACATGTTTAACCTATATTGAATTTTTTGCTGTCTAGGGGAGAGGGAAGGAGAAAAATTTGGAATACAAGGTTTTGCAAAGGTGAAAAACTAAATGCTGAAAACTATCTTTACATGTATTTGAAAAAATAAAAAGCTATTATTTAAAAACAAAGTACTCAGAACTCTAGGCATACAGATTACACAACTGTCCTATAAACTCTTATTCCAATAAGTGTAATTAAAGCAATTTTAACTCTACTGTAGCTTCTTCCCTTTTAGAAGACAACACACTAATGTTTAGATTTTTACCCACAGAAGTCCAAATGCCAGCTTTTGAGTCAGGAAATCTGTATATAAAATGGGGTTTAATAATGCTTCAACGGATTCACTAATTTAACAAGCTTTAAAACAAATGAAAGGTCAGAAAGAATGTTGCATCTTACAACATTTTTTTGTTGTTGTTGTTCTTACATTCCATATTAAATTTTTTTTTACCATGAAAACAAATTTATAAATGGTGGTTTAAGTTTCAGTTAAACTTCAAAGGTCCATATAACTCTAAAATATGTATATGGTCTGGTAGTTCTGGATACCTTTGTGGTTGTCCTTTTTTTATAATAATGAAACAAGATTTTTTCTCCATGCTTTTTGATATCCTCCAGTCTTTCATTTAGCTTCAGAATCAGTCCCTTGGTGGCCTTAAAATAATGTTGCCTGCAGGACAGAACTGTTCTTCTTTTTTTTTTTTTAATTTTATTTTATTTGCAAAACATATGTATGGGTAATTCTTCAACATTAACCCTTACAAAGCTTTCTGTTAAAAGTTTTTCCTTCCTACTCCCCACCCCTCCCCTAGATGGCAGGATATCCACTACATGTTAATAATGTTAAAATACTTGACAAATCGAATATATGTATACATATTTCCACACTTACCATTGTTGTGCAAGAAACATGTGTTTTTTAATGGTGATAATATATTTTAAAATTTTAATCGAGATTCAACTTACTATTTGGTGGTCCTGTTGCTTGGTATGGTGGATAAGATGCTGAAACAGTAGGACGTGAAAACACTGGAGGCTCCTCTCCAAACACCACAATCATTACTTGAATCAGACCCAATAAGTCAGACTGTGGCTAAAGAGAAAAGGAGCAAATGCAATTTTATTAAATACAAAAGATTAGCAGTTTTTTATCAATCACAATAATAAAAGTTTTTTTAAAATTCAAGGGAAGTGTTTTTTTGATGATAATCAGTGAAGGCAATTAGGACAAGATCTATTAACCCTAAGCTTTTGTCAAAATACAAAAGAAAAAAGTATAGAGTTTTTTTTCTAATGGAAAATTAGAATTTGTAGTATTAGAGGTAATTTTTCCCTTCAAATATTTGATCCTTTCCCAGTTACATGCGAAAAACTTTTAAAATTCATTTTTAAAAATTTTAAGCTTTGGGGCAGCTAGGTGGCACAGTGGATAGAGCACCAGCCCTGAAGTCAGGAGGACCTGAGTTCAAATCTGGTCTCAGACACTTCCTAGTTGTATGATCCTGGGCAAGTCAATTAACCCCAATTGACTCAGAGAGAGTGGAAAAAAAAAAGCTTCCAATTCCCTCCTTCCCCAGAAAACAATGAATCTGATTTAAGTTGTATGTGTGCAGTTATATAAAACATTTCCATCTTGTAAAAAAAACCAAATCCCCAAAAAAGCAAACCCCCAAATAAAATACAGAATTCCAAAATAATTTTTTTTTAAAAAAAAAGGATACTTCAACCTACAGAGTCTAAGTATTTTTTCTAGAGTTGTACAGCCCTTTTCATTATGAGTCCTTTCAAACAGTCTTATCTTATTATATTGCTGAAAATAGCCAAGTCATTCACAGGTAATCAATATAAAATACTACTGTTACTATGTACAATGATCTGGTCCTGCTCACTTCACTTTTCATCAGTTAACAAAAAGTGTTCCAAGTTTTTCTTTTTTAAAAAATGTTTTTATTTAAAACTTAAATACAAAATAAGAAAAACTAAAAGAAAAGACATAAAGAAAAGGATAAAAAACAGTCATGTGCCCAGCAGAATATGGGAAAGATTCAAATATTTAATAATAAATTTCCATTTCAAGAATGCATATATAATAATAGAAGTCACTGTATTCTTAGCTGGCCATTTTTTCTTTGCTTCCTGGTAGGTTTTTTGTTTTTGTTTTTGAATTTTCTGCTATACCCTTTTTACTTAATTCTTTTTTCCCCCTTTCCTTCTCACCATTTCCCCTAAGCACAGTGCAGTTAAGCACAAATACACACACACACACACTTAAAACAGTATTAGTATGGTTAACATAATGCAGATTTCTCTCTTGATTAATTTTTTTAAAATTCAACTTTCATCTGAGATCTATGATTATTACCACTTTTTTTTTTCCTTAATAAATTCTACTCCTGAGCATTGTTATTGTATTTGTGCTGATCTCTTATTTCTTATCTCTGGTAACTCTTCTACTTTACTTCTATCAATTATTTATTTAAACTCCTATTATTTAATCTTCTCTGCCCCACTCCCAACCTTGACCATGGATTCCTCCCATGTCTATTCCCCCTATCCTTTCCCTCCTTCTTTATCTCTTTAGCATTAATCTGCACACCTTATCCCACTACTCCTGTTGATATACATATCCTTCTATACCCCATTTATCCTATTCCTTCCCCCCTTATTTCTTTATAGATTTTAGATGATGGTATATCTTCATGGTATGTTTATGTTTTGTCCTTTCTTTAACCCATTCCTGATGTAAAAGTTTTGAAAACTACCAGCCCTCCTCCCCTACCTTGAACTGGTTTTCTTGCTCACACGCCTCTTTCATATAGCATAATTGCTATTTTTGCCTTTTCCTCAACAGTTTGTTTTTAAAGTCCCATCATCCTCAGCCTCTACCCCAATCTTTCTTTTGGACTACCTTATTACTAATGTCAATCTTAGATATATGGCTTATATTACTAACTATAAAACAAAACAGTTTGTCCATACTTAGTCCCTTGAAATTAGTCTTTCATGTTGGCTCTTACATGTTAAATTTCCTATAGAGTTCAGGTTTATGATAAAATCCTTAATTTCTGGGTTTAACGTCCATTTTTTTCTTTTGAACATTATACTTAATTTTGCTGGTTCTAATATTTCTAGCTACAATCCAAGTTCTTTTGATTGTCAATATATAGTACTCCAGGTCCTACTAATAAATCCTGTGCAATTTACTGTAGTTTCAGCATATTTAAACTATTTTTGTTTTGTCCGACATGTGAAAAAAATAAAATACTATTAAGTGGAAAAAAAGAATAAATTTAAGAGGATTGAGGCACAAGAGAGAATATAAAGGATTTGAAGCAATAATTATGATAGAACACTTCAGAGATCTTAAACATGCAAATGAATAGTACCATGGTAATATGAATGGTAATGGTGACATCAAGCATATAGACATTAAAATGTTTTCATCTGGAGGGTTTCAAAATTTGGCAACAGTATTTGTTTTTCCTTGTAGGATCTCTTTTAGGTAGTGATTGGTGGATTTTTCCTGTTTCTTCTTTTCCTTTTTGTTCTATCACTTCCAGACAATTTTCTTTTAATTATTTTTTGTATTATTTTGTCAAGGTTTTTTTTTTGGTCATAGCATTCAGATAGTCCAATTATTCTTGTTTTCTTTTCTTGATCTGTTTTCCAGATTTGTCATTTTTCTTACGATTTACACTGTTTTCTACTTTTTCCATTCTTTTCAATAACTTCAAGGGCTTCCCCTTGCCAAATTCTAATTTTCAAAATTATCTTTTCTTTGTTAAGCCTTTGGATCTCCTTTTTTAGTTGGTTGACTTTCCCGCCATAATCTTGTTTTTCTTGGATTATTCTTTTTTGCTTTTCTTCCATCTCTCATTTGATTTTCAAAGTCTTTTTTAAATTCTTCTAAAAATTCTTTTGGGGCCGGCAGTCATTTAACTCACTCTTTGGGGTAAGGGAGGCTTGTATCCCCTTCTGAAGATGAATCCTGGTCTTCAATATTCCCATTAACTTTCTACGGTTTGGGTTCTTTTTTGCTTGCTCTTTTTTTTTTTTTTTTTTTTTTTAAATAAGAACTTAATAGCATAATCACCTCTAGTCCTGGGGGAGGGGGAATGGCACCTTTGACTTCAGGTCTTCTTTCAATTCTCTCCTCTGATCTGGAAACTAGAACTTCACTCTTTTGAAAGTGACCAAAGCCAGTAGCTTCTCTACCCCACTGCTTCTGCATCCACCAGGAATGTTCGTTCAAGGCAAGATTTCAGCAGCACAGCTGGGCCTAGCATTCTGTATCAGCAGAAATCCCCTAAATCTTGCCTGGATTCAGATCCCACACACAAACACATTCCCATACAATCCCAGAAGAAAAGCCAGCTAACCCCAGGGTTCCCTTTAGCAGTGTCATAGATATCCCAAAGGTACTGATAATTCACACCAGATAATCCTTTGTGCTGGGATCTTTCTTTGGGACTTCTCCGGTTGTCCTAGAAGAGCCCCAGTTCTGCCCCAAATCTTATTTGTTTTTCACCAGTTCACAGTCACCCTGAGAAACAATTTTGTTTTGTTTGTGGGGGAAATCTGGAATTCTTAAGAATTTTCTGACTTATTTTGTCATCTTTCCACAATCCACCCCCCTCCAGGTTTTTCTGAAACAATCCTGAGCTCCTCATTTCTTAAGTCACAATAGTATTCCATCACAACCATATACCACAACTTATTTAGCCATTCTCCAATTGATGGGCATCCCTTTAATTTCCAAATCCTTACCACCACAAAAAGCATTTTTGTACATTTAGGTTCTTTTCCTTTTAAAAAAAGTCTTTTGGGGCAACTAGGTGGCACAGTGGATAGAGCACCACCTCTGAAGTCAGGAGGACCCAAGTTCAAATCTGGTCTCAGACACTTAACTGCCTTAGCTGTATGACCCTGGGCAAGTCACTTAACCTCAACTGCCTCAGCAAAACAAACAAACAAACAAAAAAAAAACCCATAAAATAAAAAATCTCTTTGGGATACAGACCTACTAGAGTGCTACTGCTGCATTAAAGGGTAGTTTTTGGGCATAGTTCCAAATTGCTATCCAGAATGGTTAGATCAGTTTGCAACTCCATCAACAATGCATTTAAATCCCAATTTTCCCACATCTCCACCATTTGTCATTTTCCTTAGACAATCAGATAAGTGTGAATTGATATCTCAGAGCTGTTTTAATTTGTATTTCTTAAATCAATAGTGACTTAGGGCATTTTTTTTTTTTTTTTTGGCTGAGGCAATTGGTATTAAATGACTTGCCCGGGGTCACACAGCTAGGATGTGTTAAATGTGTAAGGGCAGATTTGAACTCAGGTATTCCTGACTTCAGGGCAGGTGCTCTGTCCCCTGCACTAATTAGTTGCCCCCAACTTAGGGGATTTTTAAATATAACTATAGGTAGTTTTGATTTCTTTGTCTGAAAACTGCCTGTTCATATCATCCTCTGACTATTAATTGGCAAATGACCTGTATTCTTTTTTTTTTAATTAATGCTTTTTATTTTCAAAACATATGCACAGATAATTTTTCAACACTGATCCTTTGATAGCCTTGTGTTCCAAATTTTCTCCTCTCACCCCCCTCCCTAGATGGCAAGTAATCTAATATATATTATACATGTTAAAATATATGTTAAATCCAACATGTGTAAACATATTTGTACAATTATCTTGCTGAGCAAGAAGCAAAAAAGGAAAGAAAATTAATAATAAAATAAAATGTAAACAACAATAAAAAGAGTGACAATACTATGTTATGATCCACACTTAGTTCCTGCAGTCCTCTTTCTGGGTGTAGATGGCTCTCTTCATCACAAAAATCCCTGAAACTGGCCTCAATCATCTCATTGTTGATGAGAACCACATCCATCAAAATTGATCATTGTATAATATTGTTGTTGCTGTGTATAATAATCTCCTGGTTCTGCTCATTTCACCGCTCATTTCACTTAGTTCTTGTAGGTCTCTGCAGGCCTTTCTGAAATCATCCTGCTGATTGTTTCTTATAGAACAATAATATTCCATAACTTTCATATACCACAACTTATCCAGCCATTCTCCAACTGATGGACATCCACTCATTTTCCAGTTTCCGTCCTTTCCCTCCTTTAAAATCTCTTTGGGATATAATGACCTGTATTCTTAAACATGACTCATTTCTCTATATATTTGAGAAATGAGAATGTTAGAGAAATCTATTATAAAATTCTCCCCCTTCCTTACTCTCCCCACTCCCCCCAGTTTTTTCTCTTCTAATATTCAGGGAATTAAAGGACATTTCATAAAGTCACCAGTAGGGCACTGTTCTAAAATGGGACTGAATACTTCGAGAATGAAATCATTCTTAATCCTTGTGTACTAAATTATTTCCTTCAAATCTTAGGAGACTACAGAGGAATGCCTAATATTCTTGCCTATTTCTGGTAAATATCTTCAATCAAATACTGAGTCTAATCAAGGTTAATCAATTATGCTCTCTGAAGAAATTTTTAGAGTAGTTTCGAACAGGACACATACTCAACCAAAACTTAAGATTTTTACTTCCCAAACGTGACTTAAAAAAAGTTCTTTTCAGTGTATATAACCAGTAATCATTATGCTTTTCTTAAGAGTTATTCAAGAGAAGTAGAAGAAAGATGGCAGAGAAGTAAGGAAGTTGCCTAAACTGTCCCTAGTTTCCCTCAAAAATAGCACAAAACCAAGCCTCTAAACAGATTCTGGAGTGACAGAATTCACAAGAAGACAGGTGAAACAAATTTCTAGCTTAAGATAACTTAGAAGAACTTCAGGAAAGGTCTGTCTCACTTGAACAAAAGGGGAGCACAGCCCAGCACAGATCCAGTGTGACCAATCTATCAGGAGTGCTTGGCCTCAGGACAGATCGACAGACTCAACAGAACAGCTGTAAGGCCTCCAGCCCCAGCACAAAAGGCAAACTATAAGCCCTGCAACCCCTATGTAATAGGCTCAATGAGGCCAGGCCAACCCAGTGCAGGAGGCAAACTCCCAGCACCTTGGATGCCAGCATCAGCTGCAACCTTTTTCCTCTACTCTAACCAAAACTATTCCCTAACCACATTTATGCATACCTTTGTGCCTTTATCCCTTGCAATTTCTGTCTTAAATGCCTGTTATACTATCTGAAAATTACCTATTTTTAAAAGTCTGGAACACACAGGCTTTTTCTAGGAATCTTTTCTCTATTTACCGGAATCCATAGTGATTTCTTTCCACTCAAGTATAAAATATGCTGGGGGAAGGGGAGGAGGAAAGAGAAGATCTAGGAAATATTAAAAATATATACCTTGGGACAAAAAGTCAGAACAAATTGAGAAAATTATTCTATTTTCATGTTCCAAAATATTTTGCACATAATATTTATTATATAAGTATTTCATGTGAAATGAATACTATTAGAAAAAACCACTCCTAGCATCTTGAATGGATCCTCTGGTGATTACTAGAGTTCATGGCTATACAAGTTGGAAACACACGTACAGGTATACTACCGAAAAGAATTCCAGATCTATGAGATCAACAATCCATAAAGCTCCTATCCTACTCAAATTACCTACTCTTTTTTCTTTTCTTTTTTTTTTGGGGGGGGGCTGAGGCAGTGGGGTTAAGTGACTTGCCCAGGGTCACACAGCTAAGAAGTGTGAAGTGTCTGAGGCCAGATTTGAACTCAGGCCCTCCTGACTTCAGGACTAGTGCTCTACCCACACCAATTAGCTGCCCCCCTACTCAAATTACAACGAATTCCAGGATTTCTGAAGATAAAGTCTATCTATACCACTTATCACTGGCATTTATTATTGATGAGACTGTCCTTTAAGGAACACATGTGCCATTAACTGAAGATTATGAATTTCTTGAGGTCTAGAATTATCTTATACTTCTTTGTATAATCTGAAGTATCCTCAACGTAGCAGGTGCTATCTGTTGCTTAATGAAAGGAAAAAATTAAAACCCAATTAAAAATTAGTATTATTAGGTCATATACTTACATGCTTCCATTCATGTAAATAAGGAAGATAGATCTTTCCATTAGCATCCACATGCTTCCCTGTTTTAATGGTCATTGAACTAGTAGGCTTAACAAAACAGATAGGGGGATTATATGGATATGTGTCCAGCAGCCACAGGCATATTGGGATATTGTATATGTTACCTGAAAAGAAAAGGCGAGACTTCATTTTATTTTTTAGACCTTTTATGATCTTTCAATACCTATATGAACAGGTAAATAACTGTAATAAAATAGCACTAAGTCAAACTACAACAAATATGTGAAAACATCGAAATTTTAGAGAATCTTTACAGATTATCTAATCCAGTCTTTTCATCTAAAAGAGGAAACTGAGGCTTAAAGACTCTCATACTGAGTGATTTATAAAAGGTCACAGTGGTATCTACAGTACTTCCCATCATACTGTATCATCTTTCATCAATATACTTCCTGGATTTCAGTTATTTTTAAAAGTTTCTCAAGTTTTTAGTTTGCTGAGGATTTCGGCAGGATAAAAGTGAGATGCAATGCATTTTCATACAAACCATTCTTGATTTACAATTCTTGTCATTTCACACTTCAATTTGTTTAAAGGTAAGGGAACATACAGGGAATATCATATGGGATGACATCTCGAGTGCTGAAAAGAACCTAAGAAATCATCCAATCCAACCTATTTTACAGTATTGGGATGGAGCTGAAGTCTAACAAGGGCAAGTGACTTGTCCAATTTCCACAACTAATGTAAGAAGCAGGATTTGGAACCTGCTCCTCTGACTTCAGAGCTGGTGCTCATTTCACTGGCCTACGTTGCCCACTGAAAACAAGAAAAGCAATTCACAAGACTAAGTCCCCTGGCCAGTAAGTTTTTAAAGCCTTTCCTATACTTAAATGATGCAATCACAATCAAATTGTCAATTAAATATTGTTACTTCTTAAAAAGACATGTAACAGTACCTCAATGCAATTGACATTTCTAATAGTCATATTACTCAGAATAATGTCCGACAACTCATATCCTTAGTTTCACCATCCTAATGGATCATAAAGAAATGTTTTTAAAGCACGAAGTGGCATTAAGTTGCCATATCCTTCTACTAACAAGCAAATCCCACCCTCAACAGTTGGATGAATGCATAATTAAATGTCCTATCACTATGAAAGTCACTCACAGGTTAAGGTTTATACAATTCACAATCCATTAACAAATACAGGCAACAATAAAAAAATTAAATATACAAAATAAATTGGTGATGCTACAACGTACACATCAGCTGGTCTGCTAAGCATTTATTAAGCACTTACTTTGTACCAAATACTGTGGTAAGTACTGTGCATTAAAAAAAAAGGCAAACCTTTCCTTGCTATAACGTTCACAATCTAGTGAGACAAATTATTCAAGTAATTCTGTACCAATAGGACATGTGGAGGATAAATGGGAAGAAATCTCATAAAATGAGAAATAGGAACAACCTGTAAATTGGGATTTAAGTTTAATCCTGAAGTCAGCAAGGAAAAAAGGCAGAGGTGAAGGGACTGAGTATTCCAGGCATGCGGGACAGCTGTGCATGAGCAGAGCACAGCAGTTTAACTGGATCACTGTGTGTGGAGAAGACTAAATGTTGAGTTGAGGAGGAAAGGGTATAGTTTAATGGTGTTTAAATGACACACAAAGGATTTTATACTTGGATCTGAAAGTACTAAGGAGCAATTGGAATTTAATAAGTGGGAAGTGGTTCGTGCTTTACGAAGATGACTTGGACCTTTTAGAATAAGTAATGTTCACAACTTCTGGTCAGGTAGTTCACACTTCAGTGATGGGAATCTCCCTGGATTTGGGGCTTGCTGCTGCTCTGTTCTCTTCTTTATTTTTTCATTATGATTTGTTAATAACTTTAAATTTAAAATGTAATTTTACATAAAGTTTGGACTTCTCTTGAAAAAAATTCATTTTGACAGCTAAGCAGAATATGGAGGGGAGTAAGAAAATATGTGAAGCAGAGACCACCCAGAAGACTACCAGAATCATCTAGTGACAAGGACTGTACTAGGACAGTGGTCATGAAAGTAGAGCACAGGGAATATCTACAGAGAGATGCTGTGAAGGAAGAAACCAAGATTTAACAGGTGGGACACTGGCATGAGACTAGAATGATACCAGGATGCAAGTTAGGGAACATGATGAGGAGAAGGGAGGAGTTCTTAAGTAACTGGAAGGCTGGGCCGAGAAGACAGAAGGCAATCTGTGAGAAGGCATCTAACATGTAGATTTTGAGATGTCTTTGAGAATTTGTTTCAAATGTCCCAAAGACACTAGCTCATTAAGGGCTAAAACTCAAAAGGGTTCACTGGGGTGCCTGTCAGGGGAGGTAGGAATGTTTAACATGGAAAATCTAAGACTAAACGGTTAACTCAGTCTACTGCTCTACCTAGGTTCAATTCCACAGAACAAGATGCCCCTCTTATATTATGGTCATACTCTTAACACCATGCTGCTAATCAAACATGTGACCAGTATCTCTGCTGCCTACCTCCCCCAACGAGAGGGCAGAATACCCAACTCTTCTCAACTCCTTCCTTCATATAAGGTAAAAACTGGGCTCCACTCCCTCCACTTTACCTCTGTTGCTCTGCCTGGTTTCAGCTACACAGAACAAGATATCCCCAATTTCCCCACAATGAGTATCCCCGGTAGCAAGTGCTCTGTTACTGGGCACTGCTCAGTCATGTGGTTCTTGCATTAGTTAGAAGGCTCCTTGCAATTCTCACATTATAGAGCTAGAGGAATCAGACACCCAAATTCACCTGAATTCACATTCCTAGCTCACTAACTACTACTACTATTTCACTAACTACTGAGGAAGGCTGAGAAAGTACAAAAATTCCTATTTTGAAACAATTTGTGATACTCACCTCTATAAGGCACAGGAATTGTTCCAGTAAGGCTCATTAGCTCCCTAGAATTGCCATCATTAAAGACTAAAAGAAATGAAACAAAAGTTTTAATCACTTTTAACAGGTGTTTCCAGATTATGTACTTAAAATACAGTCTCTGAAAAATCTTCTAACATACAATATATTATCAACCATACCAACAAAGTAAAATTTGCTAAATCAAACAATGGGATCTGCTTGTGAAAATACAAATCAGAAGGAAACTGCTTCTGAATTCCCAAAAAAGAAATTGATGGAAAGCATGCTGAATGCTTATCTATCAAACAAGGTTAAAATACTGCACTTATATAATCATAATAAAATAATGCTACATTGAATTTCACATTAACTTTTCAATATGCAAGGTATAAGGACTCATTGTCTCTATAAATTTCATTCAACATTCAATATTTCATTTTTTAAAAATAAACTTATTTGTGGCAGCCCTTTTTATAGTGGCTAGAAACTGGAAGCTGAAGGGATGCCCATCAATTGGAGAATGGCTGAATAAATTATGGTATATGAATGTTATGGAATATTATTGTTCTGTAAGAAACGACCAGCAGGATGATTTCAGAGAGGCCTGGAGAGACTTGCATGAACTGATGCTGAGTGAAATGAGCAGAACCAGGAGATCAATATACACAGCAACAACAAGACTATATAATAATCAATTCTGATGGACATGGCTCTCTTCAACAATGAGATGTTTCAAACCAGTTCCAACTGTTCAGTGATGAAGAAAGCCATATACACCCAGGGAGAGGCCTGTGGGATCTGAGTCAGGACCACAACATAGCATTTTCACGCTCTCTATCGATGTTTGCTTGCACTGTTTCCTTTCTCTGATTTTTTTTTCTTGTGGATACGATTTTTCTTGCACAACAATAAGAGTGGAAATATGTATACATATATTCAATTTGTCAAGTATTTTAACATAATTAACATATAGTGGATTTTCTGCCATCTAGGGGAGGGGTGGGAGCTAGGGGAGAAAATTTTTAACAGAAAGCTTTGTAAGGGTCAATGTTGAAGAATTACCCATACATATATTTTGCAAATAAAAAGCTTTAAAAAAAAAAAACCACAACATAATGGCTCTGTAACTTCAATCTAAATTTACCTCTTCTGTCCCATGTTCCTTCCAAACCTCCCAAACACTAAACTAGGCAACCAGATTACATATCCAGAGCTAACAGGTCTTTCCAAGTCATTTAGTCCAATGCCTACATTTCACAAATGAAACTGAGACCAGGAAAAGGTTAAATGACTTGTTTAAGCTTGTAAAGGTACCAAGAATCAGTGGAATCTAATCTAGCTTGGCTATCTCTAAATCCAGCATACTAAGTTGCCTCTGTAAATGTGGGCTAGTGTTTGGTAAACTCTGTGTGTGTGTGTGTGTGTGTGTGTGTGTGTGCGTGTTTCCTCTCTAAGAAACTTTGATCCCCGTAGACTCAAACAATTATTGGGGGTAGTGTCTTACTTTTATCAGGACTGACTAGCTATAAAATATGAATCTTGCTGGTTTCAGGAAACAAAAACAAAAATATATTCATCTGTGATTCCACTTGCTCCTAGGAGCTTATGATACTTAGGATCAATGAAGTAAATTTTCTCATCTGTAAAATAAATTAGACTAGACATATGTCTTAGTGCATTTCTAATTCTTTTTTTTTAAATTTTATTTGCATAACATATGTGTGGGTAATTCTTGAACAATAACCCTTACATAGCTTTCCGTTACAAATTTTTGCCCCAACTCCCCACCCCTCCCCTAGATGGCAGGATATCCACTACATGTTAATTATGTTAAAATATTGGCAAATCGAATATATGTATACATATTTCCAAACTTGTCATTGTTGTGCAAGAAAAATCTTATCTACACAAACAATTTATCAGATAAAGGAAACACAATGTAAACAAACATCAATCAAGGAGTATGAGAATGTTATGTTGTGGTCCACATTTCACATCCCTCTCTCTGGGTGTATATGGCTTTCTTCAGTGAACAAATAGAGGTGGTTTGAAACATTTCATTGTTGAAGAGAGCCATGTCCATCAGAATTGATCGTCATATAGTACTGTTGTTGCCGTGTATAATGATCTCCTGGTTCTGCTCATTTCACTCAGCATCAGTTCATGTAAGTCTCTCCAGGCCTCTCTGAAATCATCTTGCTGGTCATTTCTTACAGAACAATAATATTCCATAATATTCATATACCATAATTTATTCAACCATTCTCCAATTGAAGGGCATCTATTCAATTTCCAGTTTCAGCCACTACAAAAAAGGGCTGCCACAAACATTCTTGCACATGTGGGGCCTTTTCCTTCCTTTATGATTTCTTTGGGATATAAGCCCAATAGAAAGTGCATTTCTAATTCTAAAATGTAATGTTCCATGTGAAGATATTTAAAATTAAAAGGTGAAATTATTAGCTCTTTTAAACCTTAACCACAAGCCTATGAATGAAGAATTGTACATTCTATTTCATCTCATTACCCTTTACTTTATTTTATTTTATTTTTGCTGAGGCAATTGGGGTTAAGTGACTTGCCCAGGGTCACATAGCTAGGAAGTGTTAAGTGTCTGAGGCCATATTTGAACTCAGGTCCTCCTGACTTCAGAACTGGTACTCTATCCACTGTGCCACCTAGCTGCCCCATCACCCTGCTCTTAAAAGGGAGACGATTTAAATTTTAAACACTGAACTTCACAAATAAGAAAAAGGAAATCATGTAAATAAAGTTACATTGTATTACACTACAGATTTTTTTAATTATAAGAGGAAAAAAAAAAAAACCTTACCATAAGAATCCAGTACAGGTTTGAGATCTTTGTACAGTGTAATAACACTGACAGTTTCCCGTACAGTTAGGTCTCGGTACTTGTACTGAAAGACAAAAAAAAAAAAATCATTAAGAGTTTTAATGTGAAAATGTGGCCCACATATACTTCTAAGTCTTCCCTTAGATATTGTTTCCTATCAAAAATTTTGATAAAATTCAATTCCTTAGAATTGTCTGCAAGGCATTAGAATGCGGAGTGGGGGGGAAGGGGAGGAAGGACCCACACACAGGGAGAGGGACTCAGCTTGGGTGTCCAAGTAATTCAACAATTCAGTTCCATAGAAATTTATTAGGTGCTTGCCTACTATGTAGTTACTGAGTTGCGAACATAAAGAAAAAAATTGGTAAACGGAGAAAAACAGGTACATAGAAAATTAATTTTAAAAAATACACATACACACACACAGAGGAAATGCTGGGAAGAAAACACTAGCAGAATGGGGGGAGGGAAAAATCCAGACAAAATATCCCAGGAGATGGCAGTAAAAAGAAAACACTGAAGGAATCAAGGTATTCTTTTTTTTTTTTTTGGCTGAGACAACTGGGGTTAAGTGACTTGCCCAGGGTCACACCAATAAGCAATATTAAGTGTTTGAGGTCACATTTGAACTCAGGTCCTCCTGATTTCAGGGGTGGTATTCTATCCACTGCGCCATCTAGCTGCCCCAAATCAAGGTATTCTTAAGACAAAAGTGAAAAGGGAGTATATTTCACACATGGAGAAAAATTTGTGTAAGTGCACAGAGAAGGTAGAAATTGTAGAATAAGGGAATAGCAAGCAGATATTCATTTGAAAGAAAATAAAATGCAATTAATTTGGAAAAATAGGGTAAAGCTGTGTATACCCTTTGACCCAGCAGTGTTTCTACTGGGCCTATATCCCAAAGAGATCTTAGAGGAGGGAAAGGGCCCCACATGTGCAAGAATGTTTGTGGCAGCCCTTTTTGTAGTGGCTAGAAACTGGAAACTGAAGGGATGCCCATCAATTGGAGAGTGGCTGAATAAATTATGGTATATGAATGTTATGGAATATTATTGCTCTGTAAGAAACGACCAGCAGGACGATTTAGAGACTTGCATGAACTGATGCTGAGTGAAACGAGCAGAACCAGGAGATCATCATACACAGCAACAACAGTATTACATGATGATCAATTCTGATGGACATGGCTCTCTGCAACAAAGAATTGTCTCAAACCAGTTCCAATTGTTCACTGAAGAAAACCATATACACCCAGAGAGAGGGAAATGAAATATGGACCACAACGTAACATTTTCATGATCTCTACTGACATTTGTTTGCATTGTGTTGCCTTTCTCTGATTCTTTTTTTTTTTCTTGTAGATAGGATTTTTCATGCATAACTTCTCAAGCATTTCAACATTATTAGCATGTAGTGGACTTCCTGCCATCTAGGGGAGGGGAGGGGACTGGGGGTAAAATTTGTAATGGAAAGCTTTGTAAAGATCAATGTTGGGGAACTACCCATACATATGTTATACAAATAAAAAGCTTTAATAAAAAATAAAAAAAAAAAGAAAAATAGGGTAAAGCCAGACAGGGAATGACTTTCCAAGATAGAGCAAAGTGTGTTTTAATCTACAGTAAGAGTTCTCAACATTTTGGGGGATCTGATTCCCTTGGCAAGGCCTGTGAAACCTCTGGGCCTCTTCTCAAAATAATGTTTTTAAAATGTGTAAAATAAGATTATGCATCAAACCAACTATATATTGAAATACAAGGGATTAAAAGAGTTTGAATAAAGATGGTAGTTTAGTTTGAACACTAGCCATATAAGTGAAAGGAGAGAAGCACTATAGAGCTACAATCAACACTTAGTAACTGGTGGTGAGTGGTCAGAGAAGAGTAAAATCAATCAAGCATCCACCATTTGTCAGGCACTATGCTAAACTTAAGGATACAAAGTGAAGCCAAAAAAAAAAAAAAAAGATCCTTCTTTCAAAGAGTTTATAATCTAATGGGGGAAGACAACACTCAAAATGAAGCTGAAAAGTGGGGAAGAAGGAAGTTATGAAGTCTAGAGCAGTACAGTCAGGTGGGAAATGAGATGGCCCTCCTTCCCTGGAGGTTCAGCAAGGTGCTCCACCCTCCAATTAGAGGGAGGGAAAGACTGAGGAAAACAATTACTGACTAGATATGAATTTTAGTAGCATCTTGGAAAATAAAGGTTCCTAGGGTATGATGGCAGAGTCCAGAGGAGTGCAGTCAAATTACAAATTAGTATCATTGGGGCAACTAGGTGATGCAGTAGGTAGAGCATGCCCCTGTAGTCAGGAGGGCTGAGTTTAAATCTGGCCTGAGACTTAACACTAGCTATGTGACCTTGGGCAAGTCACTTAACCCTAACTGCCTAGCCAAAAAAAAAAAAAAAGAGAGAAAATTAGTATGGTAATTCATAATTCTGCATGTTAAATGCTAATTTTTACTATACTATACAATACCAGGATCTATCTCCTCTTCTGCAATTCCTAACTACTCCCAAGGCCTAAATCAAATCCCACCTCTTCCATGAAGTCTTCCCAAATCAGACTCTACAACCCATAGTAAGTTCTTTCTGGATCTCACAATCATGTATTTATTACCTTGGGATAGTTACTGTTATGTAGTTCATTTAAATAGTCATGAATTTTTTACATATCTGATCTAGCTCTTCTGAGTGCTTTCTTGGTGCATACTTATAACCCCCTTGCTCATATGCTTTAGCTTAAAATGCTTTATGGTTTAATCCTTCCTTGAAGGCAAAATTTACTATTTACCTAGATGATGTAATCTCAATAAGGAAACAAGGAAATGTGATAGAAGCAGCATAGACTATACAGATCTATACATAGACTACACCCACACACATAATCTATACAGTTCTATATAGAACTACACAGGAAGTCAAGTATATATTAATCATATAACAATGTACTAGGCACAAAGCTAAATATGTTTTGTATCTAGTTCGATCCATCACTGAAGCTAATTCTATACCTTAGTTTACTTCATCTGTCCCTATGTCACCAAAGTGCTTTAAAAACTAAAATGAAGGGCAGCTAGGTGGCACAGTGGATAGAGCACCAGCCCTGAAGTCAGGAGGACCTGAGTTCAAATTTGGTCTCAGACACTTAACATTCCCTAGCTGTGTGACCCTAGGCAAGTCACTTAACCCCAATTGCCTCAGCAAAAAAGCAAAAAAAAAAAAAAAAAAAAAGAGTCAGAAATGAATAATTTTTCAAAACTTTAAAAGGTATCTCATTGGGGCAGCTAGATGGCGCAGTAGATAGAGCACCAGCCCTGAAGTCAGGAAGTCCCAAGTTCAAATCTGGTCCCAGACACTTAACATTCCCTAGCTGTGTGACCTTGGGCAAGTCACTTAACCCCAATTGCCTTTGCAAAAAAACAAAGAAAAAAAAGGTATCTCATCACTGTCAGTTCTCTCCTCAAATGTTATTTAAAAAAAAAAAAAAAAAAAGCCATTCTAGCCTTTCCATCTCCTACTTCACTGAAAGCATTCATTCCCCCTGGCTAATTATTTCATACATGCAATGTAAAGTTTATAAAAATTTAAAAATACTACTATGAAATGTTTGGAATTTTCACCAAATCTAGATTGGCTATCTCCAAATCTAGCATACTAGGATGCCTTCGTCAATGTGTGCTTGTGTTCTGGCCATACCATTTGACTATCATCAACATCTACTTTGTAGTCGTGCGGCAAGAATCACATTAAAATGCAACTCAGACCTGGAGAGACTGACATGAACTGATGCTGAGTGAAATGGGCAGAACAAGGAAATCATTGTACATGGCAACAAGAAGATTATATGATCAATTCTGATGGACATGGCTCTCTTCAACAATGAGAAGATTCAGAACAGTTCCAATGATCTTGCGGTGAAGAGAGCCATCTACACCCAAAGAGAGAACTGAGGGAATTGCGTGTGGACCACAACATAATATTTTCACTCTTTTTGTTTGCTTGCATTTTGTTTTCTTTCTCTCTTTTTTTTCCTTTTTGATCTGATTTTTCTTGTGCAGCATATTTGTGGAAATATGTATAGAAAAAATGCACATGTCTAGCATATATTGGACTCCTTTCTGTCTAGGGACGGGGGTAGGGGGAAAAATGGGAAAAAACTTGGAACACAAGGTTTTGCAAGGGTGAGTCTTGAAAATTATCCATGCATATATTTTGAAAATAAAAAGCTTTAATTAAAAAAAATTTTTTAAATTAAAAAATGCAACTCAGAAATATTAAAAAAAAAACATAAGCTATGATAGTCAGAATCAGTAACAGGAAAGCTAAATGGTCCAGTGGACAGAGTGCTGTCCCTGGAGGCTGGAAGGCTTTCTTCCTGAGTTCAAATCTGGTTACAGAAATTCCCTAGTTGTATGACCATGGGCAAGTCAATTATGCCTGTTTGCTTCAGTTTCTTCAGATGTAAAATGAGCTGAAGATGGAAATCCCAAATGGGGCCACAAAGAACAGGCATGATTGAAACTGAACCACCACCACCAAAAGTCTGTAAGGCCCAACTTTTCTGGGAGGGGCATTTAATGGTCCTTTGACATGTGTCTGTTTCTGTTTGACACTGATAGTACACACAGCATCTTTTCAATCATTGCAAGAGAAAAAATACCTGGGAGTAAGGAGATAATAGGAAGTGGCTAAGAATGTTATGTAAATTCACAACTCTTAGGTGGAAAATGAACCTGAACTGGAAGAAGGCTACCTTGGCACTGGCTTTCTTTTATGACCATGCCTTAAACCCAAATCAAGCACTGGCCAACGACAGGTCCCAGCCCAAGCTTCACTAGGTCATTATTTGAGTCCAGACTGGGCCAGAGTGAATTTAAACTATTTCTGTTTTGGCCAGAAACCCTGAGGGTCTTCCCCTCCTAGACTAATTTTTCGGAGGGGTAGGGAGTGGAAAGGAGTGGAACTAGGGAAAAGAGCCTATTCTTTGCCTCATTTCTTACTTAGCCTTAATCAACTGACACCAGTTAAATACCTAGATTTAAAAAGGCCAGAGTTTCCTGCTGCATTTAGGGTTGTCTCCAGCCATCCTGCTCTCTCTGGCCACTGGACCCAGATGGTCCTTAAGGAGAGGCAGGCCAGTATCTTTGCACAGCCTCCCTCACTTAAATCCAATTCAACTGCAACTTTCTGATGTCATGGTCCTCTTTGGGAATGAAGGACAAACAACTAAAAGAGGACAAGGAGCTACTGACTGAGGTCATCCTTGAAGAACCACCACTGGTGACCCCGACCCAAATAAAGGACTTCAGTTATGTATCTTTTATCTCCAGAACAGAGTTACAACAAGCAACATATCAAATTATTTAGGGAGGGAAAAAAGTACCGGCTGATGGTGCCAAAGTTCATCATCTCAGAACCTACATCCTAGTTCAACTGTTATGTAAACATTACATAGTAGAAATGCTCTACCAAACTAATGCAATCAACAATTTTTTTCCCTTACATTGTAACAGCATAGCTAAAAATAAACATAACCCTACCTCCCCATCATGCAAAACAGAGCAGGCTCTGGAGTATTAAGACCTATGTAGAACTATGACACAAAGTGTATGACTGGGCAATACCTATACCTTTCTTGACCCCGTTTTCCTACTGAGGGCACCTCTACTCAGTAATCTAGGGCTCCAACCTAGATGTCTTGAGTATCCCAACAGTCTGCTGGTCTGGCACCTTTCATCAGATTTTTTTCCCACTGCAATTTATCTATATTTAACTGAAATCAAATGCTGCAATCTGACCATGAGTGGATCCCTAATACTTCCATAAATAAATATAAAATCCTTTGGCTTTTGTCGTTCTTCAACCCAACTCTTTCCTATTTTTCCAGTTTAACCTTTAAGCTCTCCCATGTACTCTTCCATCTAAGATTGTGAAAACGGCCTCCTTACTGTTCTCAATACTCCATCTCCTGACTCTGGGGGTTTTACTGGTCGTTTCCCATGCCTGGAATTGCTCTTCCTCCTCATTTCAGCCTCCCACCTTTTGTGACTTCCTTTAATTCCTAGTCCAAGTCCCGCTTTTTTGTAAGTTTTCACTAGTTTTCCTTAATTATGGGCTTCCCTAAGATTATCTCCAAATTATTCTATCTAGAGTTTGTTTGTATTTAGCTGTTTGCATGTTATCCCTTGCTAGATTGTGAATTGCTTGAGAGCAGATTTATCTTTTGCTTTTCTTTGTATCCTCAATGCCTTGAACATAGCAGGTACTTAATGTTTGTTGATCTGATGTTTCTCATCTATAAAATGAGACTAAATTAGATAGCTTGAGGTCTCTCAGCACTGAAGCTATAATCCTGATTTATTTTTGTTCCCTTTATTCAGAACTTTGTAGTTGTAAAAGGGTTTGCATAACTTGAAACTAGGAAACACTGTGAAAGTAAACTGCAATTCAACTTGAAAGCTCTTTTTAAATGGCTTCTTTCCTTCCCTAATGATATTAAATAAATGTCTCCTGCTTCCTTATAATTCTGTTGCAAAGAGAATAGGAGAGCACTCATAGCTAGATCCCAAATTCAAAATAGACTGCTTGTTTCTTATTAAGTGAATGGAATCAACCCAAGAAAGTGTATTTGTTGTAACAGAACTTGCAATAATAATTCATATTTATGCTATGTTTATAGATATTAGGTTAACATTATAAACAGAAATATAAAGAATAAAAATGATTATATTGGAAAATATGTAAGCTTTTAAAATTTAAAATAATTTTCTGGAATTTTTTACTTAGTTTAATAAACATACAAATAACTGAAAATATGTTGAAATTAAAAGACATCATAGAATACAGCATTATAACTGCACAGCATTCAAATCCTATTAGAAACATCTAGAGTAGTGAGGTGGATAAGCCAATAGACGGGCCTGGAGTCAAGAAGACTCAATCAATCTGGCTTCAGATACTTCCTAGCTTTATTTTCTGAGTATGTCACCTGACCCTGTTTGTCTCAGTTTCCTCATTTGTAAAATGAATTGGGCATGGAAATGGAACAACCCTCCAGTATGTTTACCAAGACAACTCCAGAATCAGACTGTACTAAACAAAAAAAAAAAAAAAGGCATCTAATCTTTAAAATAGGTTATGGCAAGTCACAAGAGGCTCACACATCGTCTCAATCTAATGGTGCCCCCAAAAGCTTCTCTACAGATATATAAAATTAAGAAAACTATTACATATCCTGGTTTAAAAAAAATACATTATTTCAGTTCCTAAATTGTGCATAAAATAGCTTACTTGCTTAGTAACTTCATTTGGAGACAAATTTAACTGAACTATCACTGAATTTTAAAATTTACCTCCAATTTAATACTTTGATGTAAATAATATTTTTAAGTGCTTCATAAAACCAGTGGGTTTTTATTGCAGGGAAATAAAACCCAAAACTATCCAGAATATCAGATCCTTTCTTAACTAAAAAATATCAAAGCTATGGCTTTGATAATGATTTTTGTCCCAATAAACGGCATCCTGCTCCCTCCCACCAATTCCCAAATACTGAGTTAAACGGTTAAATTGTTAATTATTCACTTCTCATTGCCTTAAGAATCTTCACTTAGTTCTCTTAAATAAGTATAACTGAAGCGTTCTGACAGAAGCTGCCAAGTTGAAATTAAAAACGGCTTTAAATTGTGTAGGTGTGTGTAAAAAGAAAACCTGAACATGAATGGATTAACGGCGATGAATTAAAGAATTTAATGAAGGACTGGTCATACGAAAATTAAATTTCGAGCAAGTGTTCCCGACAAGGCTTGTTTTACAGGTTAATCTGGCCCGACGGTTCGGCCCTGCGATCAAAAGGGTAGATTTACCCGGGTAGGCTCGGGCTGGCTCCCCTGCAGCGAGCCGGGAGCGCCCCCGCCCGGACCTCCGCCTCCTCCGCGCCCCGGGCCAGGGGCAAGAAGAGAGCAGAAGCCGCGGGGAGACCTGAGGAACCCGGTCCCAAGAAAAGCCAAGGTGGCAGGAGCGGCCCATGAGGTAAGAACCAGGGCTGGGGCTGGGGCTGGGGCCGGGGCCTGGGGCCCGGGACTCGGAGTGTGGTGTCCCGGCCGCCGCGAGGCCGCCCGCGGAGCCACACGGAGACGGCAGCCCGAGGCCCTGCACCCACCCAGGGAGGCCTGAGAAGGCGCGCGCGCGTCAGAAGCCGTTGTCCCGGTACCCGGAGGGAGGCCGGGGAGGCGGTCCGAGGGCTCACCTTGCTCAGCATTTTCTTCAACTGGCTCTCCGGCACCGCCATGACGGCCACCTCGCGCCCCCAGGCCCACAAGCTCAGCCGCTCGGGCGCTGCGCCAGGCCGCCCAACACAATCGACGCGCCCGGCCCCGGCCACCCCGCCCTCCTCTCCCCTTTTCAGCTTCCTCCGCCTCCGCCTCCCCTTTGATCAACAGGAAGTGGAGGAACAAGGCGGGCTCTTCCGTTTCTGTACGTCACTTCCGAGGTCACGAGGGTTAGGAGGTTAGAGGTTACAGGCGCAGGTGGCACAGGAGGCACCGGATTTTTCTCCCGAAGCTGGGACCTGCTGACTGGGCGCCGTGGGCCATAATCCTGGCGGCGGGACGAGCGGCTCTAGGGGACGGCAGGGAGGGCACCGGGAGTCGGGGGAGAGGTACCCCCCAGAGCCGGCATTTTCAGTCTTCGGACCCCGCGCGGCTTTTGCCACGGCCCCAGGAGACGCCTAGTGCCGATTTTTCTGCCCCGTTTATCAGAACACACGGAGGCAATGCTACCGAGGCTCGTGGAACGTGGGAGGCGAGACCCGGACTAAACAACTAGAGGCCCCGGGCCAGCTTGTTATGTTTTTGCACAAATCACGGCACTGCTCTGTGCCTCAGTTTCCACTTCTGCAAAATGAGGGAGTTGGATTGGGTAATCTGATGAAGAGTGACATTCGGGGCACACTTGTGCCCCTCTGAGGTCTCAGTTTCCCAAAAGCTCTGCACTTGCCCAAGCTCTAGCAGGGAGTGTGGATTTAGGGAAAGTTGGCAGGGAAACAGTTTAACTCCTTGTGAAATGAGCATCTGCCCCTTTGAAATTCTCTAAATTTATTTGGTGGCTTGTTATTGAAGCCACCAAAAGTGGCCTTTATTTTTTTTTCACTTTTCTAAAAATTAAAGCTTTTTATTTACAGAACATATGAGTAATTTTTCTACATTGACCTTTGCAAAATTTTCTGTTACAAATTTTTCCCTCCTTCCCCCACCCCCTCCCCTAGAGGCAGGTAGACTAATACATGTTAAATATGTTAAAGTATATGATAAATACAGTATGTGTATACATATCTATGCATAAGAAAAATCAGATCTAGAAAAAGAAAACCTAAGAAGGAAAACAAAATGCAAGCAAACATTCACAGAAAGCATTAAAATGCGATGTTGGCCTCTCTCTGGATGTATTTGACTGTCTTCATCGCTGAACAATAGGAACTGGTTTGAATCACATCATTGTTGAAGAGAACCATGTCCATCAGAATTGATCATCGTATAGTCTTGTTATTGTGTATAATGATCTCCTGGTTCTCATTTCACTCAGCATCAGTTCATGTAGGTCTCTGCAGGCCTTTCTGAAATCATCCTGCTGATCATTTCTTATAGAACAATAATATTCCATAACATTCATATACCATAATTTATTCGGTCATTCTCCAATTGATGGGCATAAGTGGCCTTTTATTAATAGCATTTTAGGTTTCCAACTACATGTAAAGATAATTTTCCACATTAATTTTTATAAGATTTTGAATTTTTTTTCCATCCCAACCACTCTCTCCAAACAGCAAGTAATCTAATATAGGTTATACATGTCTAGTCATTTTAAACATTTCCATATTAGTCATGCTGTGAAAGAAAAATCAGGATAAAAGGAAAAAGCAAAAAAGAAAAAGCT
>JAJPUD010002001.1:350098-365570 GCA_023553655.1 Myrmecobius fasciatus
CAAGAATGTTTGTGGCAGCCCTTTTTGTAGTGGCTAGAAACTGGAAAATGAATGGATGCCCATCAATTGGAGAGTGGCTGAATAAATTATGGTATATGAATGTTATGGAATATTACTGCTCTGTAAGAAACGACCAGCAGGATGATTTCAGAGAGGCCTGGAGAGACTTGCATGGACTGATGCTGAGTGAAACGACCAGAACCAGGAGATCATCATACACAGCAACAACAGTATTACATGATGATCAATTCTGATGGACACGGCTCTCTGCAACAAAGAATTGTCTCAAACCAATTCCAATTGTTCACTGAAGAAAACCATATACACCCAGAAAGACGGATATGAAATATGGACCACAACGTAACACTTTCATGCTCTCTATTGATATTTGCTTGCATTGTGTTGCCTTTCTCTGATTTTCTTTTTTTTTCTTGTAGATAGGATTATTCTTGCATAACTTGTCAAGTATTTTAACATTATTAACATGTAGTGGACTTCCTGCCATCTAGGGGAGGGGAGGGGACTGGGAGTAAAATTTGTAATGGAAAGCTTTGTAAAGATCAATGCTGGGGAACTACCCATACATGTTATACAAATAAAAAGCTTTAATAATAATAAAAAAATTGTAAAAAAATAAATAAAATAAAATAAAATAAAAATAATACAAAGAAAGATAAAAAAAATAAAAAAATGTATTCTAGAATTTTGTCAAGAATAAAAATAAAGCCCACTGGCCTGACACATTCCCTTCTCTCATCCTGTGGTTCTTCTTATTTTTGGAGTAATATTGACAGTAGCAAGTTCTTTCATTACTCCTACGTTACATATAGATTATTCAGGTCTGCTTACTTGAACTTATTGAGGAAAACTTAGTTTTCTCTTACTATTTGCTCATTTTTCTTTGTTTTCACCACACTATAAACAACTTTTGTTCTGTTAGAGAGAATGAATGCAGAATAAAAGTTGAGTAGTTTTGTCTTTTCTTGAGTGTTTTTGTTTTGGGGGTTATATGTATCTTGAAGACCCAGCACATTGTCTGATACATATCAAGCCCTTAGTGAATGATTTTTGAAAGAATGAAGGAATCTATATCATTATTTCACCTAATCCAAACCTTAAACTCATTTTGCCTTTGGTTTTCCTCTTGCTTACAACATTAAAACAAGGCCACTCTTGGTTAATTCTGAGTTTTAATACTACTAACACTGTTCTAGTAGGATCTTGCCACATTTTTCTATTTGTCCTCAGTTACTTCCTCTTGTTTCCATCTTATGTGCATATCTTAAATATCTAAAGTGGCCCTCAATCTCCCTGTACATTGATAGTCTTCCCGTTAGTATGCTTACCCTTTTTCTTTTTCATTAAAATAGTTCATATCTCCGGAATTTCATCCATAGGATCACAGAAATGGAGTTGGAAAGGAGCTGATTTCTCCCTTTCTGTACTTCTCTCCCTCTCCCTGCCGGTTCATCTCATCTCTCAAACTTCTTGTTTTACAAATGAGGAAACTGAGCCTTTGAGAGGTGGGGATTGCCAGATCTGATTCAATATTTAGTGTTATGTAGTATACAAAGCTACCTATATATATAAGCAGAAATGGATACAATCCCAAAGCCAAGCTAGTCATAGGCAAATCACTTTTCACACTATTGAAAAAGGACAAGGACTAAATATCACAAAACCAAGTTTCCTTCTACTTTTACATGAAAGTTAGGCTTTAGAGTAAGATATTGGGGCAGCTCGGTGGCGCAGTGAATAGAGTACCAGCCCTGAAGTCAGGAGGATCTGACTGGTCTCAGACACTTAACATTACCTAGCTGTGTGACCTTGGACAAGTCACTTAACCCCAATTGCCTCAGCGCAAAAAAGAGTAAGATATTTAACACGATAACAATCTTAACATCTATTTGTTCAACTTCAAAGATGACCAAAAATAATCTCTAGTGTCACATTTTTATTAAATGTCACCACCTAGCAACTTTAAAAACCAGATAATTATATTCAGTATTTCTCACATTCATGAAAAACTACAATACAATTAGACAATTAGTAAAACAATGAATTTTTGCTTCCACGGTAAAGTTTCACTAATGTTTAAAAAAAAAACTAATTCATTATATAAATTTGGGAAAAATGGAGTTCAAATAATAAATTAAGTTTTGCCAACGCCAGGCTGATAATGCAGGGGTAATAATTATTTTTATGATTAAGACTATTTAAAGGGATCTTAGAAGTCATCTATTCCAAATCCTTCATTTCTGTGATGATGAAATGGAGGCCCAAAGAGATGACAGGGTTTAAATAGTAGAGGTGGGATTCAAAACCCAAGTCTC
Source organism: Myrmecobius fasciatus (assembly GCA_023553655.1). Taxonomy (NCBI): domain Eukaryota; kingdom Metazoa; phylum Chordata; class Mammalia; order Dasyuromorphia; family Myrmecobiidae; genus Myrmecobius; species Myrmecobius fasciatus. Next base: position 352,432 of record JAJPUD010002001.1, read on the forward strand.
TTGGCTCAAAATGTAGCATTCTTTCCATTGTAATAAAATGTCCTTTTATAGATGGAACTTGAAAACTTTTACATGTGAAAAAAACATTTTTTATATCAAATAAGTTATTTACTTATAAAATAATAGCAGTAATGTTTATAAATTTGTGATTTAATTAACACTGGCCATCTTGAAATATATTTTTAAGGGCAAAAGGATTATTAGGATGAATTTTTCCTATTTATCTAAAACCATACAAAAATCTACATTTCAAGTAATACATTTATCTACCAAGTCCAAAACAGAATTTGTTGTCCTTCTACCCCCGCCTCTCCCCCCAAAAAAACAAACAAACAAACAACTATCTCTTGTGAAATTTAACTATTACCGCTATCCTCAGAGTAAACCCAGGCTCGGAACTTGGGTATCATCTTCAACTATTCTCACCTCACATATCCAATCCACATTCTGCGATCAAATCACATTGACCCACTTGCTGTTTGAAGAATGTAATACTCTATCCAGCTTCTGTGCTTTTGCATTGGTTATTTTCCATTCCTGGAATAATGACCTGCCTCCTAATCTCAGCTTTTTGGTTTCCCTGCCTTCCTTCAAACCTTCTAGAAGAGGCTTTTTTCAGTCTCCCCAAGCAACTAATGCTTTCCTTTCTGAGATTACTCTGATCTCTAATTTTTATGAACCTGATTATATAGATCTGCTTCATTACATTGTAAGCTCCTTGAAGGCTTAAAAAAAACAACCATAATTGTGTGTGTGTATATTTACAACATAAGTTAATTTTCTAGCTTACCCCTTAAAGTGCCAAAACATTTTTAACTAATATTGAAGAACAAATATCTCGTATATTAAACATTTTCCTACTTTATTAAATGATTCTGAACATGATTCAACTTTCTTTAGTGCCTTGGGCATCAATAATCAACTCCATATTGTCTTAGTTTTCATTTTCGTTTTTTTGTTTTTTTGTTTTTGCTTTTGCTTTTTGCTGAGGCAATTGGGGTTAAGTGACTTGCCCAGGGTCACACAGCTAGGGAATGTTAAGTGTCTGAGACCAGATTTGAACTCAGGTCCTCCTGACTTCAGGGCTGGTGCTCTAACCACTGTGCCACCTAGCTGCCCCCATTTTCCAGTTTTAAAAAAAAAAAAGCAACAACCAACAGGTTGATGCTCCCAAGTTATGTTTCTACCCAACTTCCTCCTTTTCCACCTGTCCTCTTCCCTCCAAATTTGGACTTGCTATCTCTTATTTGTGGGCCAAAAAATCAAATAATCATCTGTATGTAGGTGTTAAATTGTGTCCATCACATCTTTGATCTGTGTCAGTGGAGGGAACATCCATACCAATAAAATCAAAGATCCATAGGACAAACAGAGAGTAAGCAAGGGTCAGAAACTAAAAAAGGCTGTCCTTTAAAGTATATTTCATGATTTAGAGCTATAAATGTATATAATAATAAGCACTACTGAGGGTGTTAAGAGGCCTGTCACTTTTACTTTCTAAGTGAGGTGTTGTAATCATGCTTCATATACGAAAATAATAATACCAATTCATTAATGTTGGCTGAAAACAAAGCAGAACTGAAGAAATTTAGCAAGTAGTTTATTAGGTTGTCCAGAAGAGGGAAGAACCAAAAGAGGTGACTGCTTTTCCTGACCCATCCCTCCCTCACCCACCTGTAGGAATTAAACATCATACAGGTTACAGACAAAGGAACAAAGAAATAACTATATAATTGGTTGGCATAAGAGATCCCAAATAAGGCACACACTAATTTTCACATAGATAACTAAAATGTTTTTCTCAGGAAAACAAATTCCACATGTCAATCTTTGGGTCTTTTGAAGTTGTCTGGGGTTGGCCAGACCTAGAATCCTAAATTAAGCATTAAACCAATCTGATTTCTAAGTAATTACAAGTCTAGTTTCTTGCCATGAAAGTAGTTTTAAACGATGCAACACCAATTGATAAATTTCCTCACAAACCATAATAATTTCCCCCACATTACCAAAGAATACTTTGTTTTATTTTTCCCAGGAATGGTGGAAGATTTATATTTTTCTATCCATACTTTGCTTAGTCCATAGTGTCCAAAGGTTTGAAAAAAACATTCATATTTTCTTGTTTTCAAGTCTACCTAATCCTTGATTTTTAAATTTTAAAAAATGTAATATTGGTGATCTTATCAACTTTTTATAGGTTTTCAACATTTATGAAATATTGAAATATATATTTATATGTTAATCAAATGTTTAAAAATTGAGGTAAAAATTTGCAATGGAATTTATTCATATATTTGTGAGAACATATTAAAAATCATCTTTTCATGATCAGCAGGCTTATTTCAGAGAGGCCTGGAGAGATTTACGTGAACTGATGCTAAGTAAAATTAGTAGAACCAAGAGAATATGTTGTATAGTAACAACAAGATTATATGATCATTAATTCAGTGATGGAGAGAACCATCTGCATCCAGACAGAGGGCTATGGGGACTGAATGTGGATCAAAACATGGCATTTTCACCTTTGTTATTGTTATTTGCTTGATTGTTTTCTTTTTCTTGCTCATTTTTTCCCTTTTGATCTTATTTTTCTTATACAGCATGATAAATGTGAAAATATGAATAGAAGAATTGCACATATTTAACATATATTGGATTACTTGCTGTCTCCAGGAGGGAGGGAAACAAATTTGGAACACAAGGTTTTGCAAGGGTGAATATCGAAAACTATTTTTGCATGTATTTTGAAAATTAAAAAGCTATTGTTATTTTAAAAAAAAATCACTTTTTCTGTTTCTACAGAAATATTAAAAAATAAATGTTGTCACCCAGGTGTACTACCTTGGAACTTCTTTGACACTGACTTTATCATGCCCCCAAGTCAGTCATCTTCCCCAGTCCCACTTTTTGCTTCCTTTTGTTTGTTGTCTTCCCTCATTAGATTGTAAGCTCTTTGAGGATAGGGGTTGTTTTTCCCCCCATTCATATCCCCAGCATTTAGCACAGTGGGAGGCATAGTGCCGAAGCATGATAAATATGAATTGATTGCTTTAGTCTAAAAATATTTTCCCTGTTTTTAAAAGTGTGTGGAAGGCCAAGAACAAAAGGCCTTTCACAGAGAAGAGAATGAGGATGTAAATTAAATCTGGAACACTTCCTTCGGTTTTTAAGACCCTATTCTCTCCTTCCTTCTCCTCCCAAGGATCTGATAAGCAAGCCAGTCTCCTTTGCTAGATTTTTGTCCAAATCACGCCCTCAGGTGTCTCATAGGGCAGTCTAGGATCTTTTCTGCTCCCTCTACACTATTTCACTTGTTGATCTCATTGGCTCCCCTGGATTCAACAACCATCACTATGCTGATAATTTTCAGTTTTACCTATCCTGCTCTAATCTCCAGACACATCTACTCTGCATGTCAAACAGGATGTCCCATAGACATCTTAAACAATATGACAAAAATGGAGCTCCCCCGCATTCTCCCCTCTTCCTAATTTCCCTATTAACACTGAGGGATGACCATTATCCTAGTCACCTAGGTTAGCCATCAGGTACCTCCTTGACTCGTGATCTTCCCGCCCCCAGCCAACTTCTTGTCAAAGGCCGCTGATTCTGCCTCTGCCACACCTGAAAACACCACTTCCCTCCTCAGGCAGAACACCCTAGTCTATGTTTTCCATCATCACTGAGCGCCCAGACTGCTGCTCTGGCCTGCCTTCTGGTCTCCCTGCTTCAGATCTCCCCCTCTGTCAGTCCATCCTTCCTTTAGCCATCACACCCATCTTAAAGCTCAGTCTGACCTTGTCTCCATCCTACCCTACTTCCATTCAATAAGCTCCAGTGGTTAATACCTCCAGGATTAAAGATCAAATCCTGCTGGGCATTCAATGCCTTTCATGAGCTGGCTCTTTCCTTCCCTTCTAGTCTTACAGCTTATTGTCTTCCACATACTCTGAGCCAGTGACGCTCGCTATTCCATCACCAATTCTGGGCATTTTTACTGGCTGCCCCCATGCCTGGAATTCTCTCCTTCCTCTTTTCCCATGTTCTGCTCTCCCTTCATGTCCCAGCTATCATCTCTCCTTCTACAAGAAGGCTATCTTGATCTCCTAACTTAATGTAGCTTTCTCTCCAAGAGTTCCGATTTATCTTGTCTATATCTTTATACATAGTGGTTTGTATGGTTTCATCCATCAGACTGTGAGTTCCCTGCAAGCTGAGGCTATTTTTGCATTGCTTTATATCCTCAGTGCCTAACACATATATGGCCCTTAATGACTGTCTGCTAACTAACTGTACAGAGGACTTACTGTCTTTAAAATAGATTTTATTTATTGGCTTCTCTATCTCTACAATTCACCTAAGGAGAAGTGCCTTCTTTCTAACTCAAAAAATGATTACTATATTGATCCAGGAAAAAAAAAAAAAAAAAAAACAACACTTCAATCCTTCAGGGAAGTATCTCCAAGCATTAACTTAATCCTTTATTATTTTTCTCATTTGTATAGCACTTTTTTTTTTTTTTTTTTTTTTGCTGAGGCAGTTGGGATTAAGTGACTTGCCCAGGGTCACACAGCTAGGGAATGTTAAATGTCTGAGACCAGATTTGAACTCAGGTCCTCCTGACTTCAGGTTCGGTGCTCTATCCACTGTACCACCTAGTTGCCCCTGTATAGCACTTTCTTCAATTAAAAAAAGTATTTTTCAAGTTCCTGCTACATGCAGGGATTATGCTGGATGCTGGGAGAACAAGGACAAAAAAAAATCAGTTCCTGCCCCTAAAGAGTTTCCATTCTACTGGAAGAAAACAAATTGTCGGCCAAGTAACTGGAGCAAGTCCCAGAAACAATTTTATTTAAAATATTAATAACGCCAAACTGACATTAGCCTGGTGAAGGAAAGAACTGAATAGTTATCAAATGATTGTCTATTCTATTTGGTGAAATAGAGTATTAACCCAAAATGGTGTTTACTAAGGTAAAAATGCTTGAATATATTAAATTAATGTTAAATAAAATTGTTTCTAGCAAATCTAAAAAACCAGTACAATATTGATATTTTTTCCAAGAATTAACCTGCAACAACAATAAGGCTCCAACACAGAATGACATTTTCCTTGTTCATTCCTATAAATATTCTATCAAATTACCTTGGGATAGAGACATGTCCAATGGCACAGAGGGGAGGGGCCAGGAAAGACTATGGCATTTTGGACATTTCTCTTTTTAAGTTAGAAATACTTAGATACTAAACTGAAATTAAAATAAATAAAATTGCTTCTTGCAGACAAGACTAAAACAGTTATTTCTTTTCCTTGAAATATATCAACAAAATTCATTTCATTATTCTAAAATTTATGCCAAATATCTTTCCTTTTTGGTAGTTATTTCAATTAAAGAATATAAAGTGTTGAAGGCAGCTAAGTGGCCCAGTGGATAGAGCAGCAGCTCTGAAGTCAGGAGGACCTAAGTTCAAATCTGACCTCAGACAGGTAACAGTTCCTAGCTGTGTGACCCTGGGCAAGTCACTTAATCCCGATTGCCTTGGCAAAAAAAAAAAAAAAAAAGAAGAAGAATATGAATTGCTCTCTATGTACATAGCAGTAGCTGCTTATTTAATATTTTAATGGAGTATTTTATTAACACCATGTTCAATAATTAGCAAAACACAGATCATTATTAAAAGTTGCATAATCCTTAAATCAACTGTGGAAATAATGCAAATCTAATAATTGTAGTTATACAAGATCTTTTAAAAAACACACTTAAATTGTTAAATTTCAATTTTTAAACTAAGAAATAACTTACCATTTTCAAAATATTTCCCAAATGCTAATTTTATGTTTGTGTTATAATACATATTTAAAAATTGAAACATACTGCAGTGTCCAAATATTTTGCATTGTCTCAAAAATTAAAGTATAGCATAGACTCACAGGAGTCACCACAGTAAAAAAAAAATTTAAACTTATACTCAAATAATTGTGCTAATCAAAAAAAGCCACTATGGGGGCAGCTAGGTGGCACAGTGGCTAGAGCACCAGCCCTGAAATCAGGAGGACTTGAGTTCAAATCTGATCTCAGACATTTCCTAGCTGTGTGACCCTGGGCAAATCACTTAACCCCAATTGCCTCAACAAAAAGAAAAAAAAAAGCCACTATGATGGCATGTGCTTTCTCTATAAAAATTGAATAAAGCATTGTAAGGATTAAGTAGTGATATGAATAAAAGGAAACTCAAAACCACTTCCTTTGCCATGCCTTTTATAAAACTGTATACTTTAGTGCTAGAAATCACAAAACTAAAAATCTTTTTTAAAGTTTCAGTTGGCTTTGGAGACTGTAAAGTGATGACACACTGTTCTGGAGTTTCTCAGTGACATCTTCTTTCGCTGTGGCTTTGATGACTTCATATACACCTTTGTCTCCAAGGATGCAAGGCAAGCTTAAAAATACTTCATTGTTTATGTTATAATACCCCTGAAATAGAAAGGTAAAGATTAAATATAGCAGTTATATATCACTGACAAAAGAAGCTAAAATCTTAAATATGAGGTAGCATATTTTATTGTTATAAATTATTTAAAAAGATGAATTTTTAATTTATTTATTTTATTTTTTTTTATCCTAAGATCTTATTATCAGAAACAAGTAAAAAATTACTGATAAGTAGTCATAAAATATCTGTCTCAATATTCATTGTTTCTGATTCATAGAATCTTAGAGGTGGAAGGGGCATTAGGAATCAATGAATTCTAATCCCTATCTGATGGATGAATATACTTTGTGATACTCCCAATAAGGGGCCATACAGCTTCTATTCTAATACTTCAAGAAAAAGAGAATTTACTATCATACAAAAATATTCATTTCATTTTTTAGAAAGCTTTGATATTAGGAAATTATTTTGTATATAGTCAGCCAGAGATTGCCATGCTGCAATTTAAATTGTGGATTCAGAGCTGGAAAGGATCTAGGTATCCAACCCCATCACTTGAAAGATGAGGAAACTGAGCCTTAGCAGAGTAAGTGATGTGGCCATGGTCACAAAGCCAGGAAATGTCAAAGGTAGGGAATAAAACCATCCTTTGCAGTTGAATTGTTTTCTCTTGTTAAAATTCACCATGATTTCAGCCATTAGAAATCTCTTTAGAGTCAGTCATATCATCGAACACATTAGCTACCTTCCCAAGTTTCACTGTAATACTAAACTGTAGCTTAGTCTTAAATGCAGAAAAGGCAGAGAACAAAGTTAATAAAAGTTTGATTTTAGAGAATCCAATAATTTATAATTTTCAGATGCCTAATATAAAAGAAATAAACTAAAAACACAAATTTCCTAGATAGCTATTTTATCCTATAGTAATGTACATATTTATCAGATAAAAACATTAATTGATATGAATATCAAAAGTAAAAAACAAAAGGATACAAAGAAGATAAAGTTTACCTTTGCTAAAACTGATACGGAATGAACTTTCCTTTTATTGTTTATGATACTATCTACAAGATCAGACACGGACAGACCGACAGACCAGGATCTTTGACCTTTTACTTTTAATATTTCCATGGCTCTAAGTTAGAAGGGAAAAAATAGTCAGAAAAGGTACATTCAAACTATTCTTAATTAGCTCTACATACCATAATATAATATAATAATACATACCATGGCACATGAACATGACTTCTTTTGGCAATTATTTAATAAGTTACCTAGAATCTAATGATAATTTAAAGTTTTCTTTAAAGGCAGTTACCTACAAGCTAAAAACAATCTTCATCAACAGATATTTCTCTTCCTTTTAAAAATTAAAACAAGATGATACATTAATTTGAAAATAAATCATCACACAGACAGACATATTGCTTTCTTCATTTAGAACTAGATCAGAAATTTCCCCATGTTGACTTAGATACTCAATTAGATCTCTGATCTTATCAATTTGGATGTTTCCTCCAATGAGGCAGATTGCTGCCCATCCATCTCTGTCCATTCTGTGAAAATCTTGTTCAGGTTCTCCCATAAATTCATCATAGGGGGTCCTTATATTAGACTAAAAATATTTAACGATAGAATTAAAAAATCAAAGACCTACATAGTAATTTCAAATGGCATGGAGCACAGCAAGGAAGACTATTAATCTTCTTATGGCAGCTACAGTGAAGGCATAGAACACTGTAGGGTCTGAACTAAGGAAATAAAAAAATCATCCTGAAATCAAAACTAAAGTGGATGAGATCAGTCAGTTGCAGAAATAACACAATTTAATACGTAGTTTTCCGGTAACTTGACACTGGGAAGAGAATAGCAGACACAAGCATTTAATTACTGAAAAAGTCTATCAACACTGTAAATTAGTAAATTAACATTCTGCTTTAGAACTATAAAGAACATATGAAGAAGCTATCAACTAGAGAAATTACTGATAACTAGAAATATGTATATATGTGTATATATATGTGTACATGTGTATATATATGTAACATATACATAACCATACATATATCCATTTATATTTATAGATCTTCCTATCTATCTCTTTATCTATCTACCCTGGTCTGTATCTAATGATAGCCATCTTGAGGGTGGGGGGCAGAGTGAGGAAAGAAAAAAAAAAAAAAGGGAAAGAAATTTACATAATAAATCTTTTTTATTTTAAAAGAATAGTAAGTTGCACATAATAGAATTGCAGTTTCATGTGCAATCATCTTTTTTATTATACTGTGTTATGGAAATGTTTGTTTTATTCCATAAATCAAAAAATTAATTAATTGGGGGAAAAAGAAAAGCAATAAAAATTAAAGATAAAAAAAGTCAGCCTCTAATTGGTTTTTGTGATGAAAGCCTAATCTGCCCTGGGTACACTGATAAAACTGAGTTTCCGTGCTCACAGAACTGAAGATCAAGGCTACTAAAATGGACTAATAACTTCAGTAGGATACAGGCAATTAGAAAGCACCAGCCTGAGCAGATAGGAAAATAACTTTCTCACATCATAAAAAATTCCAGGAGAAAAAGCTTAATACTTATAGCTATTTAGAAAAAAGTAAAAATAATAAATTATTTGTAAATATTACCTGCACATTTAAGATAAAATTTGTAAAGCACAGATCAAAGACATAAAAGAATTGTGAAATTAGTTATAATTACAAATTATAAATGTGTCCATGCTAAACGATTTTACTTGCAATGGCTGAACAAGTATTTAAGTTATTATTACAAATAGATTATGAAGCCTAAATTTTAAAATTTTGATAAATGCAAATCTGAGCAGCAACATGGCCTCTCATGATAAGAACCAGGAGGACCTGACTGTTCAAATCCTGCCTCTCAAACACATTGGCTGTGTGAGCTTGGGCAAAGTATATATTCAGACATTCAGAAGCCAATTTCTTCTGAAGAAAAAAGCCTCCTTGTCAATTCCCTATACCAATGAAAAAACAGGTCTAGTCCCTTATCCCCAAATGCAATCTACACTGAAATGAGCTCTTGTTTTTTTAGCATGTGATACAAAACAAATGGAGTTTACATAAATAAAATTATAAAATTCCTTAAGATGCATTCATTTCAATAAAAAAATTGCTTGGCTGGATTACTGAAAGAGGTTAGATTGCCTAAAAGGGGCCACTGGGCCATCAATTTTTAGACACAGCATGAAATTTATTTAAAATTCTGTTATCTACATGTATAACGTATATGAGATTGATTACCATGTTAGGAAGGGGTGAGGGGAGGAAGAAAAAATGAAAATCAAAATCTTATAAAAGTAAATGTCAAAAACTAACAAATTTAAAAAATAAAATTTTGTTACCTGTTGGACAACTGCACCCGGAAGTTGGGAGCCATTGCTTCTTCCTGACTACCCCACAGAGGTACTGGGAATTAAAAAAATATAGTTATTACATTTATTAAGTCAATTTCTTTCTATAGATTAAGAAATAAAAGCTGGAATCTATTAAGTCTGATTTAGAGGTAGTACAAAAAGAATCACCAGCAGAGGGAGCACATAAGGAGTTTTCAACCACAGGACCAGGGGATAAGTGGTTCTTACAATCCTAGAAGTCAGTCTTTTGAGATAAAGATATAAGGACTTTATTACAATTTGGATTCCATGATTCCACCAATGGTTTATTCTAATGTTTTTATCAATATTTTGGCTTTAACATTGAACCTTTTAGAGCCTTTTCCAATTAAGGTCCACTGGCAAAGGCTGGGTGTTCTACTTGTCAGTTGGTTGCTGCAGGGATTTTGTTGGGCTAGTTGACCTCTGGGATTCTGAGATTCTATACCAATTTAAGAATAAGAAAACTGAAGTTCATAGAAATTAAGGAACTTGCCCTGAGGCAAGATAAGTCTTCTAGACTTCAGACCCAGCACCTTATTCCTATTCCACTTAGCTGCCCCACAAAAGGAATTAGATGAAAGGAAAATTCTCCAGGAAGATTTTAGGACGTTTAGGTTGAGATATTCCTCAACACTATTGCTGTTAGGGTTAAATTTTCTTTCTACTTAGCTCTAGCATTGCCATTTTATCTGTAAAAAAAATCGAGTAGCCAGCTAAGACTTTCCTTATGGTATAATTTAGCTGAGACTATTTTTATTAGGGGCAAAAGAATTTCTTAGTGTTATGATAGCCATTTAGTAGTTATAAACTCCAGAAAACTCTTCTCTGTGTTTATTGATCAATTTACAAATTGAATTGAGGTAACTTTTCTCCTTTAGTATCTTTTGAGATGTAAACCTTTTTCTCAATTAGTTTACTATAAATTCCACAAGTATATCTTTAAAATGTATATTTTCCCCTTCCCCTTTGGGAATCTGTATCTTTTTTTTTCTTTCTTTCACTGTTATAAGTAATTATATTAGCTTTAGGAGAATCTTCTCTATTATACAGAGGCCATTTAGAATCCTGAATTTGTACTGAGTATATAATAAAACCTGATTTGAAAATTTCTCTATGTGTTGATAAATATTATTGACAATAGTACAAATTCATGATTGGATTAAAAACCAGAATCCAACAATATGTTGTATACAAGAAACTCATCTAAAACATAGAGATACATACAGGGTGAAGGTAAAAGGCTGGAGCAGAATCTATTATGCTTCAGGTGAACAAAAAAAAGCAGGGGTAGCAATCCTGATCTCAGACCAAGTAAAAGCAAAGATAGACTTAATTAAAAGAGACAAAGAAGGAAATTATATCTTCCTAAAGGGTACCATAGATGATAAAGCAATATCAATACTAAACATATATGCACCAAGTGGTATAGCATGGAAATTCCTAGAGGAAAGGTTCAGAGAGATGCAAGAAGAAATAGACAGCAAAACTATAATAGTGGGGGATCTCAACCTCCCTCTCTCAGAACTTGATAAATCAAACCACAAAATAAATAAGAAAGAAGTTAAGAAGGTAAACAAAATGTTAGAAAAGTTAGGTATGATAGATCTTTGGAGGAAATTAAATGGAGACAGAAAAGAGTTTACTTTTTTCTCAGCAGTCCATGGAACTTATACAAAAATTGACCATGTGTTAGGACACAAAAACCTCAAAATCAAATGTAGGAAGGCAGAAATAATAAATGCATTTTTTTCAGATCATGACGGAATAAAAATCACATGCAATATAAGGCCAGGAGAAAATAGACCAAAAAGCAATTGGAAACTAAATAATTTTATCCTAAAGAATGAATGGGTGAAACAGCAAATTACAGACACAATTACTAATTTCATTTAAGAGAATGACAATAATGAGACCACATACCAAAATTTGTGGGATACAGCCAAAGCGGTAATAAGGGGAAATTTTATATCTCTAGATGCTTATTTGCATAAAATAGAAAAAGAGAAAATCAATGAATTGGGCTTGCAACTAAAAAAGCTAGAGAAAGAACAAATTAAAAACCCCCAATCAAATACCAAACTTGAAATCCTAAAAATAAAAGGAAAGATTAGTAAAATTGAAAGTAAAAAAAACTATTGAATTAATAAATAAAACTAAAAGTTGGTTTTATGAAAAAAACAACAAAATAGATAAACCTCTAGTTAATTTAATTAGAAAAAGGAAAGAGGAAAATCAAATTGTTAGTCTCAAAAATGAAAAGGGAGAACTTTCCACCAATGAAGAGGAAATTAGAGCAATAATCAGGAGTTAGTTTGCCCAACTGTATGCCAATAAATTTGATAACCTAAGTGAAATGGAGGAATATCTACAAAAATATAGATTGCCCAGATTAACAGAAGAGGAAATAAATTACTTAAATAGTCCCATTTCAGAAAAAGAAATAGAACAAGTCATTAATGAACTCCCTAAGAAAAAATCCCCAGGACCAGATGGATTTACATGTGAATTCTACCAAACATTTAAAAAACAGTTAACTCCAATATTATATAAACTATTTGAAAAAATAGGGAATGAAGGACTCCTACCAAGCTCTTTTTATGATACAGACATGGTACTGATACCTAAACCAGGTAAAACAAAAACAGAAAGAAAATTATAGACCAATCTCCTTAATGAATATTGATGCAAAAATCTTAAATAAAATATTAGCAAAGAGATTACAGAAAATCATTCCTAGAATAATACACCATGACCAAGTAGGATTTATACCAGGAATGCAGGGATGGTTCAATATTAGGAAAACTGTTAACATAATTGACTATATTAATAACCAAACTAAGAAAAAACATATGATAATCTAAATAGATGCAGAAAAAGCATTTGATAAAATCCAACATCCATTCCTATTAAAAACATTAGAGAGTATAGGAATTAATGGACTTTTCCTTAAAATAGTCGGTAGCATCTATTTAAAACCATCAGCTCGCATCATATGTAATGGTGATAAACTGGAACCATTCCCAATAAGATCAGGGGTGAAACAAGGTTGCCCACTATCACCATTACTGATCAATATTGTATTAGAAATGCTAGCCTTGACAATAAGACAAGAAAAAGAGATTAAAGGAATTAGAGTAGGTCATGAGGAAACCAAATTATCACTCTTTGCAGATGATATGATGGTCTACTTAGAGAACCCTAGAGAATCAACTAAAAAACTATTAGAATTAATCCACAACTTTAGCAAAGTGGCAGGATACAAAATAAATCCACATAAATCATCAGCATTTTTATACAT
>JAJPUD010002002.1:2920-15324 GCA_023553655.1 Myrmecobius fasciatus
TCTCTCTCTCTCTCTCTCTCTCTCTCTCTCTCTCTCTCTCTCTCTCTCTCTCTCTCTCCCTTCCTTCCTCCCTCTCTCTCCATCTATCTGTCTGTCTGTCTATATATCTATCTATCTAGTTTTCCCCATTAGAATATAAACTCCCTGAAGGCAGGAATTTTCTCACTGTTGTATATGTATCCTCAGAGCGTGGTATAGGTATTGGCACAGAGTAAGCATTTAATAAATGTTTTTCTTTCATTCATCCAGATACACACACACACACACACACACACACACATTCTGTGTCCCCTTCGTTCTTCTGCCTCCCAGATGTACATACCTGTAAGGTACATCTCTTCTCCTTCTGTGAACATCTGCTGGCAGCGGACACATCTGGCACAGGCTGGGTGATAATGTTTTCCTCCTGCCTATGGATATAGGAAGATAAAAGTAGACTTCAAAATGGTGCAGAATAGCTAGTGAAGATGGCAGTTGGGATCTCTTGTCTGACTTTCATATATAAGTTGCTAAATATCTCAGACTTCTTAAGCCTGTCTTTAAATAAACACCTCACTAGTCTATGAAACCCACAACAAACTCAGAGTTGTTCTGCACAGTAGGCTTCTGGAAGAAGAGTAGTCTGAACTTCCTCATATTAGAATATTAGAGCTCAACTCAGAGGAACAGTGGTTAGAAAACTCTAAATTGGATTAGACCTTCAATCATCTAGGCTAACCACTCATTACAGGAAAGAACTAAAGTACATTTAAAGCAAGTGATTGGTCAAAGGCTACAAAACTAGTGTACTTCGGAGCTGGGACTAGAACCCAGGTGTCCAAACACCTAATTCAGTACTCTTTTCCACTGTTTTCTGAATCCATTAGAGTTTTCTAGGCAAAGATACTGAAGTGGTTTGACATTTCCTTCCTCAGCTCATTTTACAAATGAGGAAACTAAGGCAAATGGTCATTTGTCTAGGATCACACAGCTTGTAAGTGTCTGGGACCAAATTTGAACTCAGGAAGATGAGCCTTCTTGACTTCAGGTCTGGTGCTCACACCATTGCCCCATCTAGCTGCCCCAGGAAGTCTGGTAGATTGTTGTCAAATTCCATTTGTATCAATAGTTTCAAAACTATAATCACATTTTAAAAGCATATTTTATGGCACTATCATAAAAGCCCACCAGAGGGAGATATTACTGTGAAAGCCTTTTTTTTTCTTTCTTTTTTTTTTATTAATACTTTTTATTTGCAAAACATATGTATGGGTAATTCTTCAACATTAACCCTTACAAAGCTTTCTGTTACAAATTTTTCCCCCCTACTCCCCACCCCTCTCCTAGATGGCAGTTGGATATCCAATACATGTTAATTATGTTAAAATACCTAAGAAATCGAATATATGTATACTTATTTCCACACATCATTTTTGTGCAGGAGAAATCGTATCTACAAGAAAGAATAATCAGATAAAGGAAATACAATACAAGCAAACATCAATAGAGAGCATGAAAATGATATGTTTCACATCCCTCTCTCTGGGTGTATATGGTTTTCTTCACTGAACAACTGGAACTGGTTTGAAGCATTTCATTGTTGCAGAGAGCCATGTCCATCAGAATTGATCGTCAAATAGTACTGTTGTTGCCGTGTATAATGATCTCCTGGTTCTGCTCATTTCACTCAGCATCAGTTCATGCAAGTCTCTCCAGGCCTCTCTGAAATCGTCCTGCTAGTCGTTTCTTACAGAGCAATAATATTCCATAACATTCATATACCATAATTTATTCAGCCACTCTCCAACTGATGGGCATCCATTCAGTTTCCAATTTGTAGCCACTACAAAAAGGGCTACCACAAACATTCTTGCACAGGTGGGTCCCTTTCCCTCCTCTAAGATCTCTTTGGGAGATAAGCCCAATAGAAATGCTGCTGGGTCAAAGGGTATGCACAGTTTGATAACTTTTTGAGCATAGCTCCAAATTGCTCTCCAGAATGGTTGGATCCGTTCACAGTTCCACCAACAATGCATCAGTGTCCCAGCCTTCCCACATCCCCTCCAACACCTGTCATTATCCTTTCCTGTCATTTTAGCTAATCTGACAGGTGTGTAGTGGTACCTCAGAGTTGTCTTAATTTGCATTTCTCTCATCAATAGTGATTTGGAGCAACTTTTCATATGACTAGAGATGGTTTTAATTTCATCATCTGAAAATTGTCTGTTCATATCCTTTGACCATTTATCAACTGAAGAATGGCTTGAATTCTTATAAATATGAGACAATTCCTTTATCAGAACCCTTAAATGTAAAGATGATTTCCCATTTTGATGCTTCCCTCCTAATCTTGTCTGCATTAGTTTTGTTTGTACAGAAACTTTTTAACTTAATATAATCAAAATTATCTATCTGTTGTTCAATTAATAGCTCCAGATCTTCTTTGGACATAAATTTATTCCATCTCCACAGGTCTGAGAGGTAAACTATCCTATGTTCCTCTAATTTGCTTATAATATTGCTCTTTATATCTAGATCATGAACCCATTTAAATCTTATCTTGGTATGTGGTGTTAGGTGTGGGTCCAGCCTTAATTTCTTCCACACTAGTTTCCAATTTTCCCAGCAGTTTTTGCTGAATAGTGAGTACTTATCCCAAAAGCTGGGGTCTTTGGATTTATCAAACACTAAATTGCTAACGTTATTACCTAAATTTTCCTGATATCCTATCCTATGCTATTGATCGACCGCTCTATTTCTCAGACAGTACCAAATGGTTTTGATGACCGTTGCTTTATAATATAGTTTTAGATCCGGTACAGCAAGGCCACCTTCATCTGTCTTTTTTTTCATTAATTCCCTTGAAATTCTTGACCTTTTGTTCTTCCAAATGAACTTTCCTACTATTTTTTCTAGATCTGTAAAATAATTTCTTGGGAGTTTGATTGGTATGGCACTAAATAAGTAAATTAGTTTGGGTAGTATTGTCATTTTTATTATATTCACTTGGCCTACCCATGAGCATTTAATGTTTTTCCAATTAACTAGGTCTGATTTTATTTGTGTGGAAAGTGTTTTGTAGTTTAGTTCATATAGTTTTTGACTTTTTCTTGGCAGATAGATTCCCAAATATTTTATACTATCATTCGTTATTTTGAATGGAATTTCTTTTTGTATCTCTTGCTGCTGAACTTTGTTGGTAATATATAAAAATGCTGATGATTTATGTGGATTTATTTTAAATCCTGCAACATTGCTAAAGTTGTGAATTGTTTCTAGTAGTTTTTTAGTTGAGTCTCTAGGGTTCTCTAAGTATACCATCATGTCATCTGCAAAGAGTGATAATTTGGTTTCTTCATTACCTACTCTAATTCCTTTTATCTCTTTTTCTTCTCTTATTGCCAAAGCTAACATTTCTAATACAATATTAAATAGTAATGGTGACAGTGGGCAGCCTTGTTTCGCTCCTGATCTTATTGGGAATGGTTCTAGTTTGTCTCCATTACATACAATGCTTGCTGATGGTTTTAAGTAGATGCTACTAATCATTTTAAGGAAAAGCCCATTTATTCCTATACTCTCTACTGTTTTTAATAGGAATGGGTGTTGGATTTTATCAAATGCTCTTTCTGCATCTATTGAGATAATCATATGGTTTTTGTTAGTTTGGTTATTAATATAATTGATTATGCTGATAGTTTTCCTGACATTGAACCAGCCCTGCATTCCTGGTATAAATCCTACTTGGTCATGGTGTATTATCCTGGAGATAACTTTCTGTAATCTCTTGCTAAAATCTTATTTAAAATTTTTGCATCAATATTCATTAGGGAAATGGGTCTATAATTTTCTTTCTCTGTTTTTTGAATGCCCTTTTCACTGTGGATGAACCATGAAGCAAAAATAAAAACAAAAAAATAAATACTGATGGCTCAGCCAGATGGAGAATATGGATAATGCTTTTCTAATGAAAATCACAAAGCCTGATAGGAAAATTAAAACCCGAAATCCCAACTAACATCAGATATTAAAGCCTTCATCTCATGCTTCAGTTCAGATGTGATTACTTTTGGTTCTAAGAGGTTACACTAATAAAGCATTATTCCCAGGAGGCCTATCAAACTGGAAAGGCTTTGCATATAGGTTTAGTGCTGACACTGTAGTCATTCATGGAGCAGACAACAAATGTAAAAAGGTTTTTAACTAGATAACTGTGATTAGATGAGTTATTAAAAAAAAAACCTTATTAAAGCCTCTGTTTTTAAAGAACTCATTAAACCAGAGGTTCTTAAGTTGGTTTTTTTTTTTTTTTTTGGATCATGTATTCTTATGTCAGTCTGGTGAAACTTTAGAATTTTCAGATTAATATTTTTAAATGATGGAAGGAAATACTATATTTCAATTAGAAATTAGTAAAAGGGGAAAGATGTAATTTTTTTTCCCATTCAAATTCACATCCCTTCCCTAAAATCTGATTGCTTCATTGTCAGTTTCTGGGTTCCTACTTTATTAAAGTAGGAAGGCATTGTGATTTGTATCAATGAAAGAAATACTTGTATCATGGAAATTCTGAATCCTTGAAATCTACTTGTCCTCTGCTACTTACTTCCTGTTTGATCTGGACAAGTTAACTCTATAATCTGAAGTTTCCTCATCCGCATAATGAGGGGCTTGGGCTAGATGAGCACTAAATTCCTTTCCATTCATCCATCTATCTTATCTATCTCTTATCATCTGTCTACAATGTATTTATAAACTACAAATGTATATAAGCTACAGTGTGTTATAGCTACAAATA
Organism: Myrmecobius fasciatus; assembly: GCA_023553655.1. Taxonomy (NCBI): domain Eukaryota; kingdom Metazoa; phylum Chordata; class Mammalia; order Dasyuromorphia; family Myrmecobiidae; genus Myrmecobius; species Myrmecobius fasciatus. The sequence goes on from JAJPUD010002002.1 coordinate 7,698, forward strand.
TGTAATATGTAGCATATATATGTATACTATATATATAGCATATACATAATGCATATATATTTGTAATATACATGCATGTATACTATATAGTATATATGTAGTCTATATAGTATATACATAATGTGTTTATTCATTTTACCTATATATATGTATTTGTAGCTTTGACCCACTATAGCATATATACTTATATACATTTATAGTTTATATATATTATATATGTAGTATATACTATATAGATATATAATATATAAATATATATGCACACATTTATGCTATGTATTTATAGCTTTGTAATGACACAAAGCTCATATATATATATTATATATATATATAGATATATAGATATATAATCAGAGCTTCTTAACCTTTTTCCATTTATGATCCCTTTTTGCAATTTCAAGAAATTTTTACACAATCCCATAGCAACTCACAGTTTAAGAAGCTTTGATATATATATATATTACCTCATAATATATACAATCAGAAAACATAGAGATGATAGATTTAGAGCTGGAAGGAAAGTCGGAGGGCTATTTTACAAATGGGGAAACTAAGGATTACAGATTGTCTAAGATCCTTTTAATTTTAATCCTTTTAATTTTGTTATCCTTATCACTGCCTTCACCCCTATGACTGTCTTTTCTAGTCCTTGCTATCTCCTATTCCCTTAAATAGTCACAATGTAGAACAGATAGTTTTTTTGTTTTTTTGCTAAGGCAACTGGAGTTAAGTGACTTGTCCAGGGTCACACAGCCAGGAAAAGTAAAGTGTCTGAAACCAGATTTGAACCCAGGTCCTCCTGACTTCAGGGCTCATGCTCTATCTACTACAACACCTAGTTGCCCCTCAGATAGTTTTTAAATATATGTGAATATATATATATACACACATATATATATGTATATATGTAATACATATATATATTCTATTTTTGAGCAAAGCATCATGTTTTTTATTCTTAATTTTAAAAACAGGTATTTCTCTCAACCTTTCTCTGTCTCTCTGCAGACATCTTAGTGCTCACAACAATCTCAAAGCTAATTAGTTGATATTGCTTTGAATCTTCTCATGAAAGAGTTGTATGATTTTGGACAACATGCTCTCTGAATTTTGAGCTACACTGCTCTCATTCTTAAAATGGGGGGAACATTCCATTCATGCCCTGAATATTCACAACACAGGGCTATTGTGAAGACTAAATAAGCTAATAAATAGGAATGCTACATAAAGGTGAATTTTATTATCAGCTTTATGCAGGGATCTGATTAAGTTTTGATGGATCGGTGGCCCAAGGGATAAAGGTTCTTCTCTCTCTGCATCTCCTACCCCCCTCTCTTCCCTGCCTACCTGCAGCTGGCACTTCTATAGTATCTTAAAGGTTTAGAAACAAGCAGTGGAAGTAGGCCTGGCAGGACTTATTAGCTCCATTTTAAGGATGAGGAATGAGACAGTGGGAAAAATTAAGTGGTTTGGCCAGGGTATTTTTGTTGATTATTTGCAGGAACTTTGAAAGCAGGTCTCTAATGTGCTGTCTACACTATGTTTACCCAGTGAGTGGGAAAAATAATGACTACAGAAGGAAGTCAGAAAAGATGGAGAGACAGAGAATTGGCTTGTCTACAAAGGACTCAAGGAGACCCCATGGCAAAACTATAGGGATGAGATAGAGCAAGGTCCATCTGGGGGACTGTGAGATCATCTGAGCTAGAGGGGAAGATTCATGTAGGACTTTTGTAGGGCAACAGGATAAGACAAGTCTGACAATGGAGTTCACAATCACACTGGAGGATACTGAATGACAGGGTTAGGAAGTTTGGCATAGTAGGAAAAGTAGTATTGTGTAATAGAAAAAAACAAAACAAAACAAAACAAAAACCTCCACCATCACCAAAGCAGGGGGTGGTTATCATAAAATGACATTAATATAGACTTTGGATTTGGAGGAACTGGATTGAAATATAGGTACTTAGTAGCTGTATAAATGGAATGAAATAAGCTATTAAACACCTACTATCTGCCAAACACTGTACTAGGTATTTTACTAATACCTCATGACTTTACATAGGTTATTTCCTCTGTTTCTTCATCAATAAGAGAGATTTGGACTAGATGAGTTCTAAAGTTTCTTCCAGTTTTTAGTTCTATGAAACTTATAGTTTTGAGCTACAGATATGCTATATAAACTATGGCTTCAGAAGGCCAATGTGGCAATGTGCTTTATTTTATTAGACACCCTTAGAAGGGATACTGAAAATATCAACCAGAGTATATTAATTATACTACACTGAAAAACTTCAAATTTTAAATCCTAAACCACTCCTTCAAACTATTGGATAAAACTTATGTTGAGAAACTGACAATGAAGCAATCAACAAGCATTTATTGATAAAAAGCCAGGTAGCCCAATAATGATCAGATGGTGAAGGGAGAAAGAGAGTAGGAGGGTGACTGGATCTGAATTCTGTTCTGTTACAGCATAATGTGAACCCCAGATCTCTGGCATAAATCATATTTTTCAACATGAGTTTAGGAAGTACAAATTCACATACGCCAAGTAATATTGTGGGGAAAAATAGATATAGAAATTGTTTGCTCTAGAATTAGACTTTTATTCATCCTTTCAATATTTCAAAAAAAAATTGATTTCATCAGGATAAAACTCCCCAGCCCCAGCCTCTCTATAACAGTAGATTACATTCCTTGTAAATGACATTTATCAATAGCTTTAAGGTTTGCAGAATACTTTGTTTACATTATCTTCTATCCCCATCACAATAGTCCTGTGAAATTAAGTGATCCAATTGCTATTACCTCCACTTTATAGGGAAAGGAATTGAGGCAGAACATTTAACTGGGCGCAGGGCCACACAGCTAATAAGTAGCCAGGCTTTCCAGGGCAGCACTCTATGCTCTTCTCTAAAAAGTCCTTTGCAAATCGTTAGGTGGTAAGCCTGTTCATCCCATTGAGTTCAGAGAGTGGAGAACACAGTTCACCCATAACTCAGAGACCATGAACTGAATTTATAGCAGGGAAAGAATTTCCTTCCTCTGCTCTCCTTCTTACTCCCTAGGCTGTGAGGTTTCTCTTGGTCTACAGGTATTGTTTCTCTCTGGATCATTTGCCCTTCTAAATTTCACAAACAGGTTATAATCCCCATCAGACATGGGAGTCTAATCCTTGGCGACTTTGGAGCCAAGATTCCAAGCAGGATGTTACAGCTCAGCATGGAAACCTGGAGTTGCCAGGATGCTTGGAACTGAGGGTCATTTTGACTTGAAACTTGGGACTGTGCTCTACAGCATGGGACTGTGCTCTACAGCAAGCCTTCTTAAATTTTTTCCACTTGTGACCCCCTTTTCACCTAGGAAATGTTGACGTGACTCCGGGTATTATAGATATATAAAATAAGCATGGAAATCAAACATTTACTGATAATAAATCATAATTTTGCAACTCTCACATTCAGGTTACAACCCACAGTTTAAGAAGCTTTGCTCTACAGGAACTAAGCTAAACTTTGAACTTAATCCCCTTCCTTTCCCCACAGACTGAGGGTGGGGGGAAGAGGAGGAAGGATTAAGCATCACATGTTAGAATGACTATATTTGTGATGATACTTTTTGAAAAAAAATATTCCTTTTTAAAGCCAACCAGATAGTGCAGTGTATAGAACACTGGGCCCAAAGAAAGGAATCCTGAATACAAATCCTATATCAAATGCTTACAAGCAGTATGACCTTGGACAAGTTAACCTCAGTTTTTTCAACTGAAAAATGGAGATAATAATAGTACCTACCTCCCAGAGGTTGGATTTGTAAATCACTTAGCACAATACTTGGTACATAGTATTTGTTGTTGTTTAGTGGTTTTCAGTTGTATCTGATAACTGATTCTTCATGACCGTGTTTGAGGTTTTCTTGACAAAAGTACTGGAGTGTTTTGCCATTTCCTTCTCTAGCTCATTTTATAGATGAGGAAATAGGCAAATAGGGTTAAATGACTTGCCCAGCATCATACAGTTAGTTCAGAGTCTGAGTACATATTTGAACTCAGGAAGAACTGAGGTCAAATCCTGTCTCAGATGCTTACAACCTGTGTGACCATGGGCAAATTAATCTCAGTTTCCTTAGCAATGGGATAATAATAGTACCTACCTTGTGTTGTGAAGATCAATTGAAATAAAATTTGTAAATCACCTAACTCAGTTCCTGGCACATAGTAGGTGATTAATAAAGACTTATTCCCTTCTCTTCCCTTTCCTTAATCTTACTGGACCAGAGAAACAAAATATCTCACAGAGTAAAGCCCAATAGGATCTTTTGGTGCTTTAGGTTTTTGAAGATTACCTTTAAGAACTCAGGTTGCCGGCACATCACAATGCACATCACTTAGTTATTTCATGGAGGATTATTTAGTTAGATAAAATAATTCCATTGCTTTCCTTCCTCTCTCTGGCCTCTTTATCAAGTACGGTGTAAGTTTCATAGGAAATAAATGGTGCTGGTCAATTAGAAGTTCATTTTGAGGAGGCATTTGGGGCTGGCTTAACTTGTGGAACTGCATGAGCCAGATGCCAAAATGCTTTATTTTGCTGAGTTTTAAAAAGCTTGTTAAAAATGCAGAGTCTTCCAAAAGGATAATATGGGTTATTACAAAATAAGGGGAATGTAGATTCAGAGATTTTTGGAATTAAAGAAGATTTCAGGGGTCGATAGAACAACTCATTCCTAATTGGGAATCTCCTACAATCCCCCTAATAAGTACTCCACCAAGGAGGGGAAATCCACTTCTACCCAAGCCAGTTTATTTCACTTTGGGGCAACTCTAATTGTTAATAATTTCTTCTTTGTATGAAACCAAATTTTTGCCTCTTCAGAGCATCCATTCATTGGTTCCAGATCTGCCTCTGGGCTTAAAAGGAACAAATCTATTTCCCCATGAGAGCCTTTTGGATATTTGAAAGAAGGGGTCATGTCTCGAGTGAATCATCTTTTCTCCTGCCTAAGCAACTCCCTTTGTTTTGAAATTGGATCTCAAAGGTTCTGGATTTTTTTTTAAGCAGTAATAGTTCTTAGGGTTCCGTGACCCCCATCACTAAGAAATTCTACTCCTCATTGAGGAAGGCCATGGAGCCCAATACTTGGAGGTGTCAAGCTGTTTTCTTAAACAGGGACCCTGCAGGCCTGATATTCCAGCCCCCTGACAGAAATAATTGATCTAATTGGTAGCTTGTTCCCACGTTGTGTCTTCTCATCATCCCAATTACAGGTTCTAGGATAGTAGCAGCTTATAACAAAATGGAAGCTTGGTTCCTTTCTGAACGTTATCTACCCCTCCCCCACCTCCAAGTTCCTCCTCCTCTTTCCCAAATAAAAGGTCCCTGGAGGAGGAAATGACTGTAATGCTTTTAGGGCAACTGATATTCAAGGAGGGAACCTTATACATTAGGAAATAAGGAGGAATGTTTTAGGAAATCAAGTTCAACTGATCAATAAGAAATCAGAAAGATGGGTCCACATGGAGACCAATAGGTAGAGTTAAGACAGTGAAGACCTATTTTAAGAGATTCAGAATAGGGTCTTTGCCAGAGATCTTTTTGGTGAGAACATAGTAAGGAAAAGGAAGAAGGATTGTAATAATTGGTACATTGTCCTAGTAGCAACAAGTAAGACCCCTTAGGTTGCCAGTAGGAAAAGAAAAGAAGGAGGACTTCAAGGAGAGTTAAAAAACATGGCATAGAGAGAGAGAAGAAAAAGATTCCAAAACATTGTAAAAGTGAACATGAGTAAGAAGATGTAGGAGAAACAGCACCAGAGGGGCGGCTGAATAGAGCACCAACCCTGATGTCAGGAGGACTTGAGTACAAATTTAACTTTGGACACTTAGCACTTACTAGTGTGTGACCCTGAGCAAGTGACTTAATTGTCTAACCAAATAGATTATATATGTGTGTGTGTGTCTGTGTATGTGTGTGTGTATATAATTTAAAAATTAATTAGGTGTTTATAAGTGTTATAAATAGAAACACTTGGAGCTTTACTCAGCAAAGTTCTCCACTTCCTTTCATAAGATAGAATCTTATGAAAGGAATTTCAGAGGGATTTCAGGGCCTTGGGTTCTTCATCTTTAAAATGGGGTTGGGAAGATGGGAGGTACTCAATGATCTCTAAACTTCATAGATAATCCCTCCTATCTAGGTTGAAGCAATATGATGTAGTAGAAAGAATATGGGAATGTTTAGAATAATTAAAAGATCTGGCAAGTCTCAGCAGGTCTGCTTCTTGCTGACTATTATCTTGGACAAATTACCTGACTTCTTTGGAATTGTTTCTTTGTTGATGAAGTTAAGGGATCAGACTGAATAATCTCTATGTTCTCTTCCAGCTTAAACATTCTTTGGAATAAAATGATAGAGTTTATGTAATATGTTCTATAGCCATGAGGCACAGGACCTCAGATTTCAAAGTGACCTTAATGGTCATCTAATTCAATTGGCAGCCTGATGGATAATTTTTACAGTATTCCTGACTGGTAATCTATTAGCCTCTGCTTGAACATTTTCAGTAATTTTGAGAATTTACAAGTATATAATGCTTTAATATTTATAAGGGGCAAGTAGATGACTCAGCAGATAGAATTTTAGGATTCAAATCAGGAAGACCTGTTTGACTCAATTTCCTCATCTGTAAAAATGTGCTGGAGAAGGAAATGGCAAACCACTTCTATGTCTTTGTCAAGGAAATCCCAAATGGGGTCACAAAAAGTTAGATATAAACTAAACAAGTGAACAGTGTTAAGGTTTACAAAATACTTTACCATTTGAACCACATAGCAACCCTATGAGAAAGGTCCAACAGGTATTATTATTGTTCCCATTTGAAAGATGAAAAAGTTGCAGTTCAGAGAATAAAGTGCCCATTGACACAGAGTTAGTGTCAGATCCAGGATTCAAACCCAATTCTCTTCTGACTCTAATTATCCACTCTTCCTAATTATGCTCTATGATCCCAAGTCAAAGCATTAAAATTCTTTCACCAACTGGTTGTTCTCCTCTGGAAATGTTTCATCTATTAATGTCCTTTTCAAAATGTACTATCCAAATGGAGCAAAATATTCCAATGTGCTCTGACCAGGGAAAAGGGAAGCAGCACCATTATCCTTCTTATTCACTATCTATTAATTAATGTTGTCTAAGATCACATTTGCCTTTCTGATCACATCAAACTAATGACATACTTGGAGCTTGCATATGACTTCATTTAATCTTTTTTCATGTCTCTTGTTTACCCAGGTCATCAACATCCTGAATCTTAGTCTGAAGTTACCTTCTGCCCTAGTACAGGATATATCCCACTTTCTGAATCATCAAATACTATTTCATCCCATAATTCTTCTGTTCAGAAGTTTATAGGAGCTCCCTCAGATTCAGTGTACCAAATGTGAGCTAATGAACCTTGGAAATATGGGCAGACATTCACTACTCCCTCTTGAGGGATAGAGGGGAGAGAGAGAAAGAGGGGGGAGGGGAGAGAAAGAGAAGGTGACACACAGAGAGAAGTAGAGAGGGGGAGGGGGAAAGAGAGAAAAAGGCAGGGGAGAGACAGGGAGAGACAGAGACAGAGGGAG
>JAJPUD010002002.1:20324-155652 GCA_023553655.1 Myrmecobius fasciatus
AAAAAAATACTTTATATGTTAACATATTTAATTCTCATAACAACACTGTCATTTTTATTATCCCAGTTTTATAGAAGGGAAAATGGAGGCCAAGAGAAGGTAAGTGATTTGCCAGAGTCACATAGCTAGTAAATATCTAAGATAAGATATGAATGCCGATTCTTTCTGACTTGAGGTCTCAGGCTTTCTTTCATTGGCCTTCACTAGTCACATGAATGCTACTCAAAAGATTTAGCATGGTGTCTGGCACACAGCAGGTGCTTAATAAATGCTTGTTGACTGACTAATTGGACTCATGTGTATGGTTTTCCTTTTCCTGACTGGATGACACTGTGGGAACTACACTGTACTCTTGTAAAGCCCTCTGTTCATTGCCAGACCCAATCTGTTAAAGGCAATATGAGACTGCTGTATTGGGTGCTGTATTTGGATTCAGAGGACCTTGGTTCAAATCTTGTCTCTAAAAACTTACTACCTGGGTAATTCTGGATATCAGTTAATTTCTCTGGGACTCATAGTTAACTATAAGATAAAGAGATTTGATGAGATAACTTCTAAAGTCCCTTTCAGTTCTATTCTCTGATTTTCTGAACCCTGTGATACTACCAATCTTAAAACTTGGCTCACACCTCACATCAAACAGATAGCTTGTCATAGCTGATATCACTTTATTGACTCTCCATTCTTCTACTGGGCACCTTTCCAGAACTGAAGTGTTTCCTTTTTGTCAAATGAATATAGGTTTGATAAAGTCATTTGGAAAAGTGTTGCTTTATTCTCAGTATATGCGTGCATTTCTCTTGATTCCCTAATTAGAATAATAGTATCTTAGAGTTAGAAGAGATTAGAAGTAGTCCCATTAATTTGTTTGACAGACTTGAAAATTAGGAAGTTATTTCATATAGAGATAAAAATAGGGATAGAGATAGTAACAGAGATAGAGATGATAGAAATAGTGGTAGAGACAGACAGAAGTAACAATGTAGTAAAGATAAAGTAAAGACAGAAGTAAAAATGTAGAAAAGAGTAAAAATAGTAACGAGGGGTAGAGATGATAGAAATAGAGGTAGAGAGATAAAGATATATATATATATGTATGTATGGATATATATATATGTATGGATATCAACAGAAACAGATATAGACATAAATATAGATAATATAGATATACATATCTAATCAATAAATCTAATAGGTATTTATATCTATGTAATATCTATTTACTTATATATAAAATAAAAACAAATATCCATCTCTAGACAGATGTCTATATCTGTCTGACTTGCTAATTAGCTAAACTCAGTTCTCTGTACTTAGTTTTGTGCCCTGAGGCCAAGAGGAACAAGTCTAATCCCTCTTCCCCACTATATGTAGTGATCATATCTTCCTCCCCCAAGTATTATTTATATTAAATTTCTACATCCTCCTATTGATTAATTTACATTGTGTTCTTGAACCTTCAAACATCTTCTATGTTATGTTCTAAACGCATTTCAATACATTAATGTTCTTCCTCAAATGTGATGCCCAGAACTAACCAAGATGTTGCAAATCTGATGTGTTGAGGTCAATGGATAGTAGGCCCATTACTTCCCTTATCCTGGATATTACACACCTTTTCATGTAGCCCAAGACTACTGTTTATTATGATGATGATTATTTTGTCTTGAGTCTAAGGTTCTATCAGTGTAATGAGCTCCCTAGTAAAGAAATTCCATTTATCAATGAAGAGCAAACTTATGGATTTAGAGAATTAAAAGAGAATTATAATCTTAGGTGGAAAAAAAAGAGAATATTCTGGGCCAGTGAGAAATTAAGTGATTTGCCTAAGAATCACAGAGTTAGTATGCATCAGAGGAAGGGCTTAGACCCAAGTAACTTTGACCCAGAAGCAGGCTCTCTAACCACTAAGCCAAGCTATTTCTCCATTGTTATCATTATTATAATTAATTATTGATGTTGACATTAAAAATGCATGCCCATTTTGATTTATTGTTTTCTCCTTAATGTGTTAGTTATCTCCCTAGCTAAATAGTAATAGCTCACATTTATATAGCTTTTTATGTTTACAAAGTGCTTGCTATATTGCCGATAATAGTTCAAATTCACATAGTGCTATCCTTACAACCTTATCAGGTAGTACTAGTGAGAAATTCCTTGTTTCTCAAATAATGAAACTGAGTTTCAGAGAAGCAACCTTCAGCTGAAGGTCATTCAGGAGTTTAAGCCAGGACTTATATTCAGTCCACTGGACTCCAGTCCATTATTCTTTCCAAAGTATATCATGTTGGTTGTTTCCCATTTTGTGATACCAACATAAGTGCTGCCCAGCCAGTCAGCAACAAACGTTTATTAAGCACTCACTAAATAAGTAATTGTGCTAAGTGCTGGAGGCACAGAGAAAGGCAAAACCAAATCCCATACTCAAGGACCTTACTTTCTAATGAGAGAGAAAAGTTATAAATAAATAGGTACATACAAGATAAATACAGAATATATACAGAACAAATAATCTTAAAAGGGAAACCTCTAGCAGCTGAGAGGATGGGGAAAGGCCTTCTGTGAAAGATAAAATTTGAGCTGATTCCTGAAGAAAGCCAGGGATTCTATGAGATAGAAGTAAGGAAGGAGAATATTCCATGGGGGCATAGCCAGTACAAGAAAAAGAGGTAGAAAATGGAGTAAGGGGTTACAGGGCATAGTAAGAAGGCCAAGAACTAGCTCATTGAGTATGGAGAGGTTTAAAGTAAAAAATGACTGGAAAGGTAGAAAGGGGCCAGGTTGTAAAGAGCTTCACATGCCAAATAAAGAACTTAATATTTGGAGTTGGAAGTAACAGGGAGCCTCTAGAGGCTTTAAAATAGTCAGATGGTACTTCAGGAAAATTACTTTAACAGCTGACTTGAGGATGGATTGGAGTAGGGAGAGGCTTGAGGCAGGAGTTCCAATCAGAAGACAAAGGGAAATCAGAGAGAAGGCTAACATTGAGGATCATTGAGAAATAGCTTGGGATTATATGTACACAGGAACAAGGGAAGGAAGGAATCTGTATTGTATGGGAATAGAAAAATTTTTCTGGTACAAAAATAAATTGAATGTTATACAGCCTAGGATGGTGAGACTGAAGAATGAATAGCCTTAAAAAACTAACTATAACTTAGAATTCAGACTGGAAGGAGGAAGCTTAGGGATCATTAAATCAATACCTTCATTTCAAAAGGGGTGTAAATTGAGAGCTTAATTAGAGAGTTTAAGAGAAATTAAAGAGCTTAAGTATATGATCAATATCTGATGTGGGGGCCTGGAAGTCATATTCTATAGAATAGGAAACTGAAGACCATAAGAACAGACTTGTCCAGTGTCACATAGTGAGGAACTGACAGTCAGGACTTGAACCTGACCTTCCTGATTTCTAGGTGAGGCTCCTTCAATTACATTAGAAGTCATAAGCTATTGTAGAAATTACTATTATAGTAATTTTAATAATTAACATTAAAACACTATAATTACTATCATAGTAGCATATAAATTAGCATAATGATAATAGCTAACATTTATATGCCATTTTAAGATTTCCAAAGAACTTTACAAAAATTGTCTCATTTGGTTCTCAACAATAATTTTTTGAGGAAAGTGCTATTATTATCCCCATTTTCGAGATTAGGAAACTGAGGTTGAGAGGGGTTGGAGTGACTTGTCTAAAGTATCACCACTAGTAAATAGGGTCTTAAGGCAAACTTGAACTCCCTTCTTCCTAATTATAAATCCAACACCAATCTACTATGCCTCCAAGGATGTATGAAATCCTAGAAAGTTGGTGAGACAAGTAAGCTTTGCAAAAGGTTTGGTAAATGGAATGCTGCAGATAGCAGCTGACTATGATGCAGTGGAGTTGTTGCCATGGTGATGGACCAGTAGGGAAATGGGTAAGGGTCAAGTGCTTAGAGAAGCCCATTTTGAAATAAGTATATTATATCAGTGCCTAAAAAACCCTCATATTTTATCTTTAATGCTCAAATCCTAGTGCATTCACATTGGGGAGAAGGAACATCAACTTTCTCTTGAATTTACCCTTAGACAGGGCTTGGAGCTAGCTGGTGTTAGCTAGAGATAGGCAGGGTAATTGTGGACTTGACCGTGTTGGGGGACAGGCAGAGCAGGATGGCCATAACAGTCTATGGAGAGGGAGAAAGACTTCAAGAAATAAATGGAAAGGGGACCATATTTGAAGTCAAAGAACCTAGGTTCAAATTCTGTTGCTTACTAGTTATGTAACCTTAAGCATGCCCCTTCATGCTCTCTGAATCATCTTTTCTGATGCAAAACAGAAAATTTTGGGGGATTGAAATATCTGATCTCAAGGGTCCTATAATATAATCTTCCCTGCTGCCAAGAAAGTCCTGATTATAAAATTTTGGAGCTGGAATCAACCTCAGCACTCATACCTAAATCTTAGTTAATTCTAGCTCTATTTGTTACCTTTGTGACCTTAAACAAATCTATTAGCCTCTGAGCTTCCAGTTACCTCATCTGTAAAATTAAGGGGTTGGATTAGAATCTAGTCATTCAATGATTTTGAATGAGCCTTTCAATTTTAAAACTATGACAGAAATTATCATGAACCTCTTCCTCACAGGACAGTAGTTGCGTTATTAGAATTCATTGATTGAGAAATTTTTTTTTGCTTTTTTTTTTTACTTTATTTTTAAATTTTTTTATTAAAACTTTTTAATTTGCAAAACATATGTATGGGTACTTCTTCAACATTAACCCTTTTTTTGAAAATTTTATTTTATTTTCATAACATACGTGTGGGTAATTCTTTAACATTAACCCTTACCTAGTTTTCTGTTACAAATTTTTCTCCCCAACTCCCCACCCCTCCCCTAGATGGCAGGATATCCCCTACATGTTAATTATGTTAAAATACTTGGCAAATCGAATATATGTATACATATTTCCAAACTTATCATTGTTGTACAAGAAAAATCTTATCTACACAAAAGACATATCAGATAAAGGAAATGATTGAGAAAAATTTTAATACCAAAATGATGTTTGGTGCACAAATGATTTTATGGACCCTTTGCAATAACTCTGTGATTGCTCAGTGGAATGAGGTTCAAAAATTAGGTATCCCTGCTACAGAAATGATCCCTGTACAAGTGAGAGTTACGACTAGATAATCTCTAAGGTGTCTTCTAGTTCTGAGAGCCTATGATTATAAGAATCCAAAATGAACTCTTCTCCAGAGCAGGCTCTGCCCATATAAGCTTCCTGTTGAATCCATTCTCAGAAGAATTCCTTCTTTTATTCTGGACAGCATGATAAATAGTCACTAGGGTTTAGGGGCATTGAGTCCCAGTTTTGGGGGGCCATTCCATTTCAGCAGGAGTAGAAAGGGTATAAAAAGTAAATTGTTTCCTATGCCAACTTACCTCTAAGACCCTGCCACTGATATACCGGTTACACGTCTCACACTTAATACCAAACTGGGAATGATAATCAGTCTCACAGTATGGTACTCCATCCCTGTTGGAAAAATTCATGAGAGAAGAGAGGATGAGGGAAAAAAAAACTAACATATAAGAAGTAATAGGTTTGGTTTTCCTTTCAATTTCAGTCTTCCCTCTACCCCAATGGGTCTATAGATGTCCACCTATCCCTTTATCGGCTTTTCATTGCCTATACAATTCTCAATTAACCAGGAAATCTTTTAATGTCTTTTATGGAGAAGCAGTTAGTTGAAAGCCCCAAAAACAAGGACTGAAGGGAGAGAGAGATATTCCTTTTTTCCTTATAACTTCCAAATCCTTTCATATTCTTTAGTCCTTTATTCCTTCACCCTGTCCTCAAGTGTTCTTCTGCTTCTAGACTTTGTCCCAATTTCTCAGAGGCTAATATAGCATTTCAGGTAAGTTAGTGGTTACCCCAGAGGCTTCTTCTTAAATAACATCAACTGGAGGAGAGCAAGGCAGAGACACTGGACAGTGAAGGTTCAAGGAGATTCAGTGGGGAGAAAATAGTTTCCTTGTACTACAATTCATCAAATATCAATTTCTTGATTTTCTTGGTTGCCTAGTTTCTTATTTGGAGGTAAATTGGCACGAGGGGCCAAGAAGAATATGATTTAACTTAACAGGACTTTAAAAGATCATTTCAAAACAGGCATTGTTAAATTCTTTTTAATATGGTTCTGGCTAATATTATGGCATATAAGGATATTTAGTAGTAAGATTAGAGTAATGAAAAGGACTCTGAAGCAGGAAATCAGGAAATCTGGGCTGGAGACAACTCTGCCACCATCCTTCTCTGAGACTCTGGGTGAGCCATTTTCTCCTCTCTAGGTTTCAGTTTCCTTCTTTATAAAATGAAAGAGTTATACTAGATCATTTCAGATAATTCTTCAGATCTAATGCTCTATGAATTAGCTGTTCCTGTCATTGGATCCACCTATAGGTTCAGAAGGGCTGCAAAGAGCAGTTCAAGGCAACTCAGTCAGGTGCTTTGTAGTGACTGAGCTGAATGGAGCCTGGAATTTGGCTTGAGCACTTGATTTGATCAGGCCCTTGGAGAGGATTCTCTCTCAGCTGTCAGATACCTTAGAACAAAGTTTCTTAAACTTTGGGTCATGAAATTATGATTTATTATCAGTAAATATTGGGTTTGCATACTTACTTTATATACTTACATACCTGGGATTATGTAAAAATTTCTCAAGTAAAAAGGGGTCATGAGTAGAAAAATTTTAGGGCCCTTGCCTTAGAATGTAGAATATAGAAGTTCAGAGCTAGAAGGAACTTGACAACATAGACTGTCTTGAACCAGGAGGGAATTTAGAGCATAGAATATCAGAGCTAAAAAATACCTTACAACATAGACTGTTAGAACTGAAAGGTCTTTAGAAACCATTTAATCCAATGCCTTCACTTTACTGAGGAGGAAACTGAAATCCATGGGATGAAAGTTCACAGCAAGTTAGTGACAAAGCTAAGATTCCAGCCCAGGGCTTTAGGGAGCTGTACCCCTTTCACTGCTAATCCTTAGCATGGGTCTATTAATTAACCCAGAAGAGCCTCCTAGCTCTGGAAAGACCCATCCACCTTGAGATGCCCTTGGGCTAGGCAGGTCACTTGGGATGGGGAAGTCAGACACCCACTTGCTAATATACTCCCCAGTGAGGACAGTCCCACAGGTTTGGCATTTGAAGCAGCTGACATGCCATTGCTTCTCCAGGGCCAAGAGAGACTGGCCATGTTTGATCTCCTCCTTGCAGCCAGCACAGTCTGGAAAGATAAGGAAATACCACTGAAAGAAACATTTGGGTTTCCACCTCCTTTTTTTCCCATCAGATTATTACTGCATTTATAAGAACATTTTGTATCACATTTTTATAGTGTTGAGCTCATTATGAGGAGAAAGGAGAAAAGATATTTATATAGCACCTACTATGAGCCAAGCACATTACAAATACTATTTTATTTAATCCTTCAATTTGTTATTATTTTTCTTATTTTACAGCTGAGGAAACTAAGGCAAACAGAAATTAAACAAATTGCCTAGGCTTGCACAGATAGTGAGTGCCTGTCTGAGTTTTAAATTTGGTCTTCCTGACTATCTACTGCACTATCCAACTGCCTCTGATAGTAGAAAAATCCCTTGATTAGGAGTCAGAAGTCTTGGGTTTCAATTCAACAAATATTTAAGCACAAGTCAAAATCATAAACCTCACCCAAGGTCAGACAGATAGGAATAGGTGGCAAAGATCAAATTTAATTCCAAGTTCTCCAATTTAGGAGGATTAGGGTTCTCTCTAGTGTAACACCCATCTCTCTACTGATTTTGGCAGCCAGGCGGTACAATGGATAGAGTCCTGGTCCTGGAATCATGAGGACTAGAGTTCATATATAGCCTTAGATACTTATCACCTGTTGTACAAATCACTTAATCTCTGTCTGCCTCAGTTTCTTTATCTATGAAATTAAGGATAATAATAGCATGTATCTCTCAAGATAGTGAAAACGAAAAGTCAAGTGCTTTGCAAACCTTAAAGTACCCTAAGGTCATTATTAATTGTTATTTTCCAAAACTATGGGACTCATAGATATGGAGGTGATCAGGATGTAACTCTGAGCCAGTTGTATAAGGAAAGACTTCTCATTTTAGAGTCACATAACCCAGTTCAGGTTCTGGTTGTAATATTTATTAGCTTGGTGGCCTTAGGGAAGTGAAGTCACCAGTTGGAACCAAGGTTAGGATAATTGTCAAAGGGTCCTAGTGAGGATCAAATAAAATAATTTGCAAAAGGTATTTTATAACTATAAGTCTGGTATAAAGGAAAGAGCTTTGGCTTTGGAGTCAGGAGGATGAATTCAAGCACTTGTTGTCATTCATTATTTCTAAATGAACCCAAGAAACTCATTTCTTTCACCTCAGTTTTATTATCTGTAAAATGAGAGGACTAAACCAGAGGTTCTTTAAGGTCATTTCCAGCTTAAACATCTGTGATTCTAAGTACTGGAGAAATTTGAGCTATTCTTCTACTTTGGCAAAAATGATGACAAAGTTTTTTTTAGTTAGGCATGAATGTGACTTTAGATTCCCAAAGGTTATTCCAGGACATCCTCGGCAGGTCTCACTGAGTAAAGATAGGGTTTGAATAAGGGTCTGGTTGTGGATTATCTATCTGTTGTCCAAGGATCAACTTAACTCAGTGTAGAGAGGCCCCTCACTAGATAATTATTAATGATGAGTTAGTTTTTCTCCACAGCAATTCATGAAGGCCTTCTCCTAGGTTCTCCTTATTGGAAGGAAGCCCTTCCTCCAGTCTCTGTTCATTCTAACCCATTTTCCACAAAGCTCTCAAAGTGATCTTTCTAAAACACAGAGCAGAACATGTCATTTCCTTTCTCAAGAAGTATCAGGGGCTCTCTTCTGCCTCTAGGAAAAAAGTATAAATCCCTCTGGTTGGCATTTAAAATCACTTATTGTCTGGATCAAGTCTACTGTTATTTGAGGTTTATTCCACATTAACTCTTCTTCCTGCATTTTATGTTCCAGGCAAACTAGACTATATTTAGTTTCTGTTATAATACAAGCCATTCTAATATTCTATCTCCCATCCTTTGTATAGATTCTCCCTCATATCTGCACTCGGTCCTTATCTCTATTTTTCAGGATTCTAGCTTCCTTCAAAGTTCAGCTCAGTTCATCACTCCCTACACATGGCCATTCTGAATACCAAAACTGATAATACCCACTCAACATATTATTCTGTATTTGCTTTGCAGAGATCCTATATTTACAGAATCTGTGAATGTATTTCTCTTTCCCTCCAACAGAATGTAAACTCATTGAGGGGTATTTTTGTGTGTGTTTTATTTTTGTGTTCATATGCTCAATGTCTAATATAGTAGCTGGTTAACAAAGCCTATTGAATGAATGAGTGAGTAAATGAATGAATGAATGAGAGGTTTGGAATCTATGTCAGAAAAGAGCGTGTTTGCTAGATGAAATCATGGACCTTTGAAGTCTTAAAGAATATTATGTAGTGAAATGGAGTTATGTCCAGCAAAAGGTCTGAAAAAGAGGAAGCAGTCAAACTACACATGTAACCATTGAGCACATTCACTTCCAAAGGTTGAGCACAATAATATAGAAATCCCATTCCAAAGCAGCTAGCTCCTAAATGCCAGTCTTGTATTTCCTCCAACTGTCTATTTATCATTTATACTATAGTTTAAACAAAATAACAATGATAATTGCAGGTGATCATTGTTCCAGGAATTGTTTTAAGGACTAAAAATAATTTAATCTCAGCAAGTTCAAAATGGAACTCACTTCCCTTTAAACTTATATCTCTTAAATTTTTTTTCTGCTGAGGGTACTAGTATGTCAATTAATCAATCCACTTATTAAGCATTTATTAAGTTTCCACAGCATAGATCAGGCACTTTGCTAAGTGACAAGGGTATAAATAAAAGCAAAAGACAGCTTCTGTTTGCAAGGTATATTGTAAAGTTGTTTCAATCATACCTGACTCTCTCTGTAGCCTTATTGGGGGTTTTCTTGGTAAAAATACTAGAGAGGTTTGCAATTTCCTTCTCCGCATCATTTTACAGATGAGGAAACTGAGGCAAGAAAAGTTAAGTGACTTGCCTAGGGTCACACAGCTAGTGTCTGAGGCCAGATTTGAACTCAGGTTCTCTTGACTACAGAGCTGGTACTTTGACCACTTTACCACTTAGTTGCCCTTTGTTCTCAAAGAGCTTGTCATTTTTCTATTGAGAATATGAGTGAGTCATTCAATCAATAAACACTGATTCAGTATTGACAATGTGCCAAGAACTTTGCTAAGTGTTAGAGATACAAAAAGACAGTCCTTACCCTCAAGGAGTTCACAGTCTAATGAAGGGAAAGACACCAAGCAAACAAGTATATATGAACATGCTCTATACAGGATAAATAAGAAATAATCAAAAGGGAAGGCACTAGAACTAAGAAGGTTTGGGCAAGGCTTCCTGCAGAAAGTGGGATGTTAGTTGAGACCTAAAGGAAGTCAAAAGATGAAGAGGGAGAAAATTCCAGACAAGGGAAATAGCTAGAGTTTCCCCAACTACTAGAGTGAAGGAACAGTGTCTTGTTTGTGAAAGGGTCTGGAGGTTAGAATAACTAAGTCGAAGAGCACATTCCAAAGCTGGAAAAATAGAAGGGAGCTAGTTTATGAAGGATTTTGACTGTATTTGGTCCTTATGTGGTGGGGAAGCACTGGAGTTTTTTGAATAAAGCAGGTTAACATGATTAGACCTCTGCTCTAGGAAAATCACTGGTGGCTGAAAGGAGAATAGATTGGAGTGAGGAGAAACCTGGGGAAGGCAGACCCAGCAATAGGCAAATGCAAAATCCAGGTGTGCAGAGTCTGCACCTGAGTAGTGGCAATGTCAGAATAGAGGACACACATTTGAGAGATGCTGCAAAGGCAAAATCAGCAGGTTTTGGTGACAGATTCGACAAGGGTATGGGAGAAAATTAAAAGACATTTCAATTTCATTCTTCAGCTGAAGAATAGTTAACAGGTTCAAAACCTCAGTGATCCTTGATACTTCCCTCTCCTCCTCTTACATTCAAATAGATGCCAGATCATGTGTCCTCTGCTTTTGCAAAATCTCTTACATCCATGCCCTTCTCTCCACTAATAACAGTACCACCCAACTCAGACTTTCATCTCTTCCAGGACTACTATAATATTCTACTAATTTATGTCTCTGCTTCCACTCTCTCCATTCCCTGATCTATATAACACAGCTTTTGAAATAATTTTTCTAAGGTACAATTCTCACTCTCCTTCAGTAGATCTCCATTGCCTCTGGGAAAAATCCAAATGTCTCGGTCTAAGTTTTAAAGGCTTTCTCCAATCTGGCACTTAACTACCTTTCTAATCTTATTTGATACTGCTCTTCATAACCTCTACGAACCAGCAAAATAGGACAATTTAGACATTTCCTGAACTTAATGTTTCATCTCCACCTTTGTGCACATTCTGAATAGACTTCCCCCTCAACTCTGAATTCTTGATTTTAAGAAGCAGCTCAGGTGCCATCTCCACTGGGAATCCTCTTTGAATTCTCTAATTTTCCAATGATCATGTTTCCTTGTCAGTTTACAGTGTAAACCTTAGATTGTAAGCTCTCTGAAGGCAGGAACATTTTATTTTTGTCTTTGTAACCTTTTGTAAGGTGCTTTGCAATTAAGCAAGATATTTGCTTAATTTTAATTTGAAAGTGGAAAAGGGAGTGCTTCAAAAAGTAGTGATTTCCTCATCCCCGATAACTCCAGTGGAGATTGGATCATGAGAGAGGATTACAGGGTTGACTTAAGTGATATCCCTGAGGTTCCATTTATCATGTATTTTCTTCAATGCCAACAAATTATGATTCTGTCAAGAATCTCAGAATGACAAAGCTGGAGGAAACTTTAAGATTAACAAGCTTTAATCCTTCATTTGAGCAATTTAGAAATTAAGGCCCAGAGTAAAAAGGTAATGGGGATAGGTAAATACTATCATCATGCTAGCCAGCAAGAGACCCAGGTTTAGAACAAAGGTCTCCCCAGTTCTCAGAGAGACAGAAAAGCATCCATGTCTTCTTAAACCAACTCTTTACTTTGTTTCACATATGCAACACAATCCCAGTTGTCCTGCTTTAAATGTTCTTCAGTCTGTCAAAGTCTTTCCTAAAATGTGCCGATATAATCTGACAGATATAACCTGAATCAGGGCATAGAGCAGATAGTTGGGCTATCATTTCCTTTATTTTGAATAATTTTATTCTATTGATTGTTTTAATTAATATGATAGATAATATTAGAATTAATTGGTAATAATATAATTTTTAATTAATTGGTTATTCTGCTTCTATTAATGCAGCTTAAGACCATATTAATTTTTGCAGGTTGTTGGGTGACAGTATTTGTGCACATTGAGAATACTGTTCCTTAAAAACCCCAGATCTTTTTCAGATAAACTGTGAATTACTATCTGGTCATGTTTGCTTCATTCTATATTTCTTGAATCCATTTGCAGGACTTTATTTTTTTCTCATTATATTCATTATATTAGATTTGGGTCATTGTTCCAATCTGTCAAAATCTTTTGGATATTTTATTTTGATATGGAAGCTGTTTCTCTAACATTGCATCATTAACAATTTTGTTAATTAGCCATTTAATTTATGAAATTTTGTCAAATAAAATAAGTTTTAATAAAAATGTTGAATAGAATATGACTGAAGAAGAACCCTTTGATTACCATTAAACAGTTCCTTCAAAGGTGATTCCCCTGATACTCCTCATTCTAATGTCTTCCTTCTGTGAATTTTCTCCAATTTATTCTGTATATAGTTTGTACATAATTATTTAATGTTGTTTCCCCCATTAGACTGTGAGCTCCTTGAGAGCAGGTATATATATTCTCAGTACTAAATGCAATCCTTGCACATAGCAGGCACTTAATAAATATTTACTGATTGACTGATCAATCACCCACTTTTATCATTATGATTTTCTTTAAACTATGGTTTAAAAAATGAATAAGAATTTTCCAGGTTGAGGGGTTTTAATTAGCATCAGAATAACTGCATAATTTTGTCCGGGATTTTCAAAGTATCATGGTCTTAATTTGTTCAGTAATCAGTAGTTATTTTCCCTGCTGTGGGGTTAGGAGAACAAGCACATGGTCCAAATGCTCTAATAAGGCACATTACATACAAGCACACATTAGACTGCAGAGTAAAATCCTTTGATTTTCAAGTTTCTAATGGGCATTTCCAGCTTTATCTGTTACCTGGTTACAAGAAAATTAGCTTCATTTTACAATTGTCCTAACTGGGTTACAAAGAAAGGTAGCTTGCTGTACAATCTAATTCTGAGAGATTTCCAACTTTTTTTGCTGCAGTCCTCTGATAACACAGTTAGATGACATGTCCCCTTTCTAGCTGAGCCACATAGCAGTCAAGCATGCCAGGAATGGACAGTGTCCAGAGACAGAGAGTTGGGGCATGAGAAGGAGCAGAACTAGACCCCCACTTACGGCTTGGTCCGTGAACCTTGATGGGCTTGGCACTGATCATGGAGTTGGAGCACGTCTGGCAAACACATTCTTTGCCACTGAATGTCACTTTGTCACCAATGGGGAAAGGTTTCCTATAAATAGGAAGAATAAGAAATCATCACATGGTCTTCTAATTGTTCTCTGTCTAGCTGTCATGGAACTGAAATAACAATAATAATAATAGTAATAATGAGCCATAGACAGAGCTGGAAGGGACCTTGATGATCATTTAATCTAATCCCCTCATTTTAAAGATGAAGAAACTAAAAACAGGAGAGTTAAATTGACTTGCTATAGAGCACATAGACAATAAATGGCAAAGCTAGGATTCAATCCCAGGACCTTTGGGCTCTGAAATCAGAGCTTTTTCTTTATACTATGATAACACATTTAAATAATATTTATATTTAATGATAACATATTTATATAATGATGTAACATATAATAACATTTTTCTATCCCAAGACCTCTGGATTCTATAACCAGAACTTTTTCTTCATGCTATAATAACATTTACATAATATTTATTTTAATGATAAAATATTTATATAATGCCATAACATGTTAATGATAACATTTATATTCTAGGACCTTTGGATTTTGGAATCAGAGCTTTCTCTTCATATTATGGTAACATGTATATAATATTTATATTTAATAATAACATTTATATAATGATGTAGCATTTCAGTGATAATATTCATATCCCAGGACCTCTGGACTCTAGAATCAGAGCTTTTTCTTCGTACTATAATAACATGCTTATATAATATTTATATTTAATGATAATATTTATATGATGATATAACATGTCAATGATAACATTTATATCCCAGGACATCTGGACTTTGAAATCAGAGAATTTTCTTCAAATGATAACATATTTATATAATATTTAAATTTAATGGCAACATTATAATGATATAACATGACAATGATAACATACTTATATAATGTTTTAAAGTAATAAGTTTATATTATCTTAATCTTATAAAATCTTATAAGGAAACATCTCTGTTTTGTAGATGTAGAGGCTAAAAGACAAGAAATGGTTTTATGTGAAGCTAATCAGGGGAAGAGAAGGAATGGAACTCTGGTGTCTTGCTTCCTAGGCTGATACTGTTAAAATCACAGTAAGTACAATTTGAAAGAAAACTCAGAAGGGAAGAACCCAGTTCCCAGCCCTGTTCAGCAATCTCTTCTATGATTACCTTGAGAGATTATCTCTTTCTGTTTGAACAATTTTAATGAAGGGAAATTTGGAGAGGGAAAATGACTTGTCTAAATTTATATAGATGGTTAAGTATATCAGGATTTGGACCCACATCTTCTGACTCCCAAGTCAGAGAGTCCACTACTCCCCACTTTGCCATTTTGCCTCTTTAGAGCACAAATACACACAAATAAATATACACCAACTGTATCAGGTATATTCTGGATTCTACTGATCAGGAATATTACAATAGTCCTACTCATAATGATTCTGAGAAAGGAGTAGGGTTTGGGGAAGTATTTAAAATAGGGACATATTAAGAATGTTTTTGGCTAAGAGATGGGAGGAAGTGGTAATCATGGCTTAATGAAAAGTCTGGGACTGCTTTTATTATCCATGGCTTGGGCAAATTCACTTATTGTCCCTATAACCCAGTTTCTTCACCTATAAAGTGAAAGGTTGGATTAAGTTAAAGAATCTATAATATCAGAGCTGAGAAAGACTACAGCCTTAAAAACACAGAATTTCAGAGGAGAAAAAGACTAGAAATAATCTCTTCCAACCAGGATAGATGTAGTTTCTATGGAGTGAAGTTAAAAGGAGAAAGATTTTGGCTTAACATAAGAGAATTTAACAGCAATTATAACTATCCAAAAAATGGAATGGGCTGTCTCTAAAGGCAGTGAACTCCATACCTGTCTCTTGAGGTCATCATGTTGAAACCTGCTCACCATGTTCTAGTGTGAGGGAACTCCTGTTTAATATGAGATCTCATTTCTGGTATTTTAAGATTGGAGGCATTGAGACTTTTGAAAAGACGTAGGAATAAGATGCCATAAAAGAAACTAGTTCTTCAGTAATTCCATCACAAATAGAAATAGAAATATCATCAAGAAACAGAAATCTTCAAAATGAAGTTGGCTTTAGAAAAAAATACAAACATTCTAATACAGTGAAAAATATAATGGCTTAAAAGAAACAAAAAAAAAATAATAATAATGCCAGAAGAAAAAAAGATAAATTCTAACTATACCAAATTCAACACCAGAAACAAAACTAGATCTTCTCAAAATATTCACTACAAGGGCTAAAGGAAGAATGAATATGAATAAGAAATTTCTGGGTAATTTGAAAATAAAATGTAACTTTTAGAAATATCAATGAAAATGTAAGCAAATAGAAAATAAAGATAAAATCATTTCACTACAGAATAGAATGGCAAGAACATCAGTAAAGCAGAAAACATGCCATAAAATTATAAAACTGGAAAAAAATTATCAAAATGATACATCAAGAGGATAGCATTAAAAAGGAAAAAAAAGGTTTCTTGAAAGAAATGAAATTAATCACTTTGGTAAATTGTATCAAAAAATAGTAAAAATATTGAGAAAAGGAATAGACAATAAAAATCTCAAACTATAGAGGGGAAAACCAAAGTAAACAAATCATTATCAAGCTGTAATGATAAAGAAATAATTTTATAAGCAGCCAAGAAGAAAGTTATCAAAAGCTTTAAAACATGTTTAAAATTCAGGATTTTTCGATAGCATGAAAAATAGCTGAAGAAAATAGAGTATCATACCAAAAATAGTCTCAATTCAAAAGGCAAATCATCTCTTTGAAGACAAAAGATGATCAGTTAAAAATTCACAAGAGTTTAAACAATTTGGGGAGGGCAGAACCGACCTTAAAGCAGGTTTTAATATGTATAACTAAAAAAAAGAAAAAAAAGCATTGAGCTATAGATAAATAGGAAAATCAATGGGCTCATTACAATTCTGATTAACTAGTCTACTAAAGGGAGATAACATAAGAACAATAGCATGGCTTTGATTAACATGAATTATACAAACAAATTTGTGAGGGGACAAAGAAGAGAGGAGAAGAGAGGAATATACTGGTGTTCAGTGCTACAGATAAAGACTGAAATAAAAAAGAAAAGTAAAATGAGAGACTGGGCAGCTAGGTGGCACAAAAACTAGAGCATCTGGCCTGAAATTCGGAGATCGGTGTTTAAATCTGGCCTCACACTTACTAGCTGTGTGATCCTGGACTAGTCACTTAACCTTGCTTACCTCATTTTCCTCATCTATAAAATGAGTTGGAGAAGGAAATGGCAAACCATTCCAATAATTTTGCCCAGAACATCCCAAATAGGGTCAGGAGGAGTTGAGCACAACTGACAGGGGCTGAACAAAAACAATAGAGTAGAGAAAATCCAAAGTGATTTCCCCTTTCCAACAAGGGAATGGGTGAGGAGACAGAAGTTTTGCGAAATTATTCAGTTAATAGAATAAGACATAGGAATTATCTTTAGTGTAAGTACATGTTAAAGGTAGGATTGATATTATTGATACAAGGAAGATTATAGAATTATTGCTTTTAAAATTCTTTTTTTCACAAAACAAATAATTTAATAAAGTCCATAAAGTTATAGAATAAAATAGTTATGGAGAGATGGAAAATGTTTGACTATTCAAGGAATAGAAGAATACATAGGAGACAAAATAAATGTGTTTGATTAGATCTAAATGGAAAGTATGTGCATAACAAAAAAACAAATAAAGAATAAAAAGTAAAAAAATGAGAAAAAATTTAGCTACAAACATAATTGATAAAAATTGTATATAATTGACACAAATTTATAAAAATAAGAGCTATTCTTTAATATGAGAAATGTTTAAAGGAGATGATAGTTCTAGAAAAAAAGAAGCAAAGCACTTAACACCTACAAAAAGTTGAGAAATGAAAGGCTACCTTGCAATTATTAAATTGTCAAATACAATTTAAAACAATACAATTTGGGAGCAGCTAGGTGGTGTAATGGATTGAGTATCAGCCCTGAAGCCAGGAGGACCTGAGTTCAAATTTGGTCTCAGACACTTAACACTTCCTATCTGTGTGACCCTGGGCAAGTCATTTAACCCCAAATGCCTCAGCAAAAAACAAAATAAAATTTGATATTGGTTGGACTACTAAAAATAGTCTTACCAGTTTGTGATTGATGAAACTGAACTAGTGAAATTTTTTAAAAGAAATATATTATTATATAACTAGAATTTTTTAAACTTCACATCTTTTGATCTAGTAATCCCCTCT
Organism: Myrmecobius fasciatus; assembly: GCA_023553655.1. Taxonomy (NCBI): domain Eukaryota; kingdom Metazoa; phylum Chordata; class Mammalia; order Dasyuromorphia; family Myrmecobiidae; genus Myrmecobius; species Myrmecobius fasciatus. The sequence continues at coordinate 38,243 of JAJPUD010002002.1, forward strand.
TGTAGGACTGTTTACTAAGGCTATTGACAAGAAAAAAAAAAAAAAAAAACTTCTCTATACAAAAATATTCTGGCAACATCATTCATAGTAGTAAAACTCTGGAAACAATCAATATACCAAAAGACTGAGAAATTGCTGAAAAGATGATGGTATGTGAAGATAAAGGAATATCATCATGTCTTAAGAAGCAACAATTATGAAGAAAAGAGTTCAATACAGAAAATCACATCTAATAATGCAGAATATAGAAATCAGGAACAAAATAATTATATTTACTACAGTTATATAATAGCAACACAATATGGAAAAAATATGCCAAGAAAAAATGTTCAGTAAACAAACAAAGAAAGAAATGATTTTGTTTCTTATTAACACTAATGTATATTTTAATTTTTCTAAAACTACAAATAGAAATTTTACATTTGTTTGTTCCTTTAAGTGGTTACTCTCCTATTGTAGATCTAATTGACAAATAACTGATAGCTACTCAGTTTATATCTCAGGCTGTGGCCACTGTGAATGCACAGATGCTGGGTCTGAAGTCAACAAACAAAGAGTTCTAAACCTGCTTCTTCTCATACTTATTATTTATGTGGCCATGGCATGTCACTTATGTGACCTCAGTCACGTATTTACCTAGTCAACTCTTTAAGACTTATTTATTGGTTCATGGATGAGTTGTTTTTTGTGTTGTTGTTGATCGGCCATTTTAATCATATCTAAATCTTTGTGATCCCATTTATGGCTTTCTTGGCAAAGTTAATGGAGTGGTTTGCCATTTCCTTTTCCACTTTATTTCACAGATGAGGAATCTAAGCAAAATAGGTTTAAAGTGACTTGCCTTGGGTCACACAGCTAGGAAGTATCTGAGACCAGATTTGAATTTAGGAAGTTGAGTCATCCTTACTCCAGACCTGGCTTTCTATCCAGTTGTTTTGTTATTTGTGTAGTAAGTTTATAATAATTTTTTTAAAGATACTAGATTTCTAAGTTACACCAAAAGTTAGGTAGTTGAGCTGCAATGAGAACCAGGTTTCCAAATGCCTAGGCCAGTGATATTTCCATTTATCAGGCTGTTTTGGTGGATTATCTTTAAGGCAGACACTAAGCTCATTTGTGCTGGAGGCAGCTCAATTCAGCTTTCTTCAAAGAGAGCCAACTGTTTAATTTTCAGTTTGAGTATCTACACTGCAAAAATGGCTAATGCTACCAATAAGGGCTTGGTTTATTGTATTGTTGATGGTCTAAATTTAAGAAAAATTTGGAGAAAATGTAAAAAAGGCAGAGTTCTCCTGTATATTTTTTCTAGTGGTTATTAACAACACAATCTTATTTCTATTTTATGTTCTGTGTTCTACAATTTAGGTTTCATGATTCCTTCTAGGTTTTTTCTTCTAGCTTTGATATTCTCTGTTTTCTATCCTAAGTTTAGTTCCAGCTCAAATACTTGATGCAAGATATTTTAAGGCTTATTGCACCTATGACACTCTGTGATTCTCCATTTGGGGGATGCCCAAACTTGTGAGGTTAACTTGCTATGAATTGACAGAAGAAGGAGCAGTCATGATTTGATTGAGTATTGCATATCTTATTACACTCAATCCAAACAAAGTGATAGAAAAAATAAGAATCCCGGAAAGTGAGTGGTACAGTGAATATAATATCAGCCTTGGAATCAGGAGGACCTGAGTTCAAATCCCAGCCTCGAATACTTGTCAGGTATGTGACCTTGAGCAAGTCACTTAACCCCAATTGCTGCCTTTCCCTCCTCCAATAAAAAGAATATAAGTCAAAACAGGTCTGCCTCAGATGAGTTCTACATAGGTTATGCAATTTTTCAAGGCCTCAGTTTTCTCATCTGTAAAATGAGATAGATAATCAATCCTTATACTGTCTACCACCTTACAGGACTGTTGAGAAGATGTTTTATTTTTTATTATATTTGTTATGTATAATATAATATTATTTATTTATTATAGATAATGCCCTATCAATGAGAATTATTTTCTCCCTGATCCTATAACCCACCTCAGCCCTCCTTCAACCTTTCTATATGCTGCCAGATTAGATAGCACAATGGATAGAATATTAGACCTGGAGTCACAAAGATCTGAGTTCAAATCCAGCCTCAGATACTTCTTAATTAAGGAGTGTGATCCTCAGCAAGTCACAGCCTCTGTCTGCCTCAGAAAGTCCTAATAAGTCTTCAAGTCCCAACTCACTTCCATGAGACTTTCTACCATTAACCTCCTTTGGAGCAATAAAATTAATAGCTGACATTTATGTAGTACTTTAAGGCCTTTAGTGTATTTTAGAGCCATTAAAGCTTCATTACAATCCCATGAAGTGCTTTGTAAAGAGTTCACTGTCCCCATTTTATGAATGTAGGAATTAAGACCCAAGGAAGAACTGGAACTGACATGCCCCCAGTCACGTGGTTTTAAGCGACATAGCTGGAAGCTTGAAACTCAGGATTGCTAGGACCAAATGGTTCCTTCCACCACACCGGGTTGTGGATAATTTCAAAAGCAATGGCTCTCTTCTGTGAACTCTCTCTTCCAACAACCAAATCCCTTATGCTCTGAGCCACACGCTTGCAATTAATCACATCCTGGCCTGTGACAGCTCTCCTAATGCTGTTGTGAACTGTGATTTATGTCTTTTGCTGTTATTTCACTTTCCCATGTGTATGTCCCATCTCCTCTATTAAACTCTCCCTTTATGACAATTAAGAACAGTCATCAACACAGTGATTAATGGGCTCCAAAGGATTATAAAGTCCAAAAACATCCTCTCCCGATGTCTCCTCAGAGTGTGGAAGTGACCCTGCCTTCTCAAAGATCATGCCAGCAGACTGCAAGCTCAAGAAAGTCCCACCGAGGGGGAAGCTGAGAAGATGCCCGAAGGAGAGACCGTCTAAATGTTTTCCAAGGACCCTCTCCCACTCTTTTTTCCTTAGGTTTTTTCCTCAATTTCTGTTGTGCTATGACTTCTTCCCTTCCTCCTTCTGACCCTGTATCAACTCCACACTAACATCTACTGTGAAATCATGAGGCAGCTAGGTGGCAAGATAGATGGAGCACTGGACGTGGGGTCAGGAACAACGGAGTTCAAATCTAGTTTCAAATATTTACTATTATGTGACCCTGGGTAAATTACTTAACTTTTCTGACCCTCAGTTTGCTCATCTGTAAAATGGGGATAATCATTGCACTTACTTCCTAGGGTTGTTATGGGGATAAAATGAGATAATATGTGTAAAATGCTTCAAGGATCTTAAGGTATTATGGACATGTTATTGTTAGCATGTTAGTTATTATTATTATTAATTATTACTTTCCTCTTTGTCCTATTAGCACTCATGAATTGCCAGACTTTCACCTTGGATTACTCTTACCATCTACCTGCTCTACTCCTTTTCATGAATTACTGAATAAAATTGGAAAAAGTCACTCACTGAGACAGCTGAGTTTATCTCTCCCCACCATATGTTTTCTCTCCTCAATTTAGCACCTATTTCAATAGTAAAGTGATTTTTAAATTTCTCCCAAATTGCTTAGCTAATCCACTCCCCAGTGAGAGTCTTCCAGAGGTTTTCTTCTCAGATTTCCCAACCTTCCCCTCCCCCATCTTCTTAATTGATAATCTTATCTTCTTTGTGTGAAGAAAACAAGCATTTATTAAGTGCCTACTATGTACCAGACACTGTGCTTAGTGCTTTATATTATTTCATTTGATCCTTACAACTATGGGAAATAGGTGCTTTTAGTATTTCCATTTTATTGTTGAGGAAACTGAGACAGAAATTAAGTTGCCAGGGTCACACATTTGGTGTCTGGCCCATGATGTATCTCCTGCATCATCTAGCTGCTTATTTTACTAACAAAGTAGAGGTCAAGCATTGCAAATACTCTCTCCTCCCCTTTTCTTCATCTCAGAATTCCTTGACTTCATCCCTTCCTCCTTCCTCCTTTACTTTAGTCTCTGAAGATGAGACAGCCCTTCTCCTCTCTAAGGTCAACCCCTCTACAAGAGTTCTCAATCCCAGTTCCTTCTATCTCCTCCAGAAGGTATCAAACACATTCTTTAAAAATCTTCTCTACACCTTACCTCTTTAAGCTATTGTCCAATTTCTCTCCTCTTCTTCTCAAGTGCTACAAGAAATAACCCATCTGCATTGCCCCCACTTACTGTCTTTTCACCATAGCTTAGACCAAAATAATAATAATCACAGGTTGTCCCCTGTGCTTAGAATGCACTTCCTCCTCACCTCAATGAACTCCTAATTTACTTCAACACTCAACAAAAATACCGCCTCCTTTATAAGATCTATTTTGACTCTCCTTCCAGTTGTCAGGGCTTTCTCTTCCCTCATTTAAATTTATTTTTACATATCTATATGTATATATTGTCTCCCCTGCTATTATGTAAGCTCCTTTAGGGCAGAGGACCATTTCAGGATTGTTGCCTTCATATTCCTAGCACATAGCAAAGTGCTTGGCAAATAACAGATGCTTAAAAAAGCTTATTGATGGATAATGATAATAATGGTGGCAGTAAGAACAGCTGATAAATCTGATGATGATGAGTGACATTTTTACATCAATTTATTAACCAAAAATTTTACATGGATTATCTCATTTGAACCTCACAACTGCCTTAGGAGGCTAAATGTAGTGAGCTCATCACCAAGGTTAGCCACTAGGGAGTAGATTATTTTGGCAGGAGAAGGGTCTTAAGTCACTTCCAGGGTCCTTCCTTTTACTTGAAGGTTCTTTTATGTCAAGCTGCTACATGTTTGCAGCCCCACTGTCAGTGTCCCAGGGCTCTGGTTATCATAAGATTTGGAAGGAGGAACACCATTGGCAGGTAAATAAGCATTACCTGAAAAACTCAGAGCAATGACTACAGGTCAGGCTGGAGCCATCTGAGCATCAATCATTTTTTTTTATAATCAAAGATACAGCTGAAGGTCAGGCTGAGTTGCCCTGGAAATATTGGCTTTTGTCTGTTCAACTGAGGCCTCTATAGGTCTCCTGTTTCTTTCTGTTGGGTTGAATTTCTGATTTTACATGAGGAAAAAAAAAAACCACCTAGGTTCAAAAAAAAGAAGCTATGTGGAATTTCCCAATAATCACCATTAGCAGAGCTAAATAAGGAGAAGCTATAGCTACTGAAGATACTTTTTCCTACCACGGTTTTCATATTTCACATTCTAAGCACAGGGGCAACCTGTGATTATTATTATTATTCTGGTCTAAGGTATGGTGAAAAGACAGTAAGTGGGTACAATGCAGATCCATTACTTTTTTTTTTAACTGAGGCAATTGGGGTTAAGTGACTTGTCCAGGGTCACACATCGAGGGAATGTTAAGTATCTGAGGTCACATTTGAATTCAGGTCTTCCTGACCTCAGAGCTGGCATTGTTATCTACTGCACCATCTAGTTGCCCTAGATACATTACTTCTTGTAGAATTTAAGAAAAAAGTGGAGAAAAATTGAACAACAGCTTAAAGAGATAGGAAGTTATAAAGAAGATTTCTTAAGAATGTGGGAGACTTTGATACCTTCTGGTTAAGACAGAAGGAATTGGGATTGATCTATTTATCTATCTTCCAACCTATAAGAACAATTTTTCTTCAACTCTTTTGTGTGTCCCAAATCCATATTCTATTCTCCAAGCATGGGTATACTTCATGGCTCTGCCCAAGCCCTTGCTTCTTTTCTCCCTGAACTCTACCATTTCTTGAAAAACTTTTCTGTTCCTATGACAGATTAACTCCAAGATCTTCATATCCAACTCTCTTTTATCTTCTGAGCTCTAATCTTGCATCCTCAAATGCCCAAGATAAGATCTTCTGGATGTCTCCTAGGCAGCTCCAAATTAACCTGTTCAAAAGAACTCTGTCTAGTCTCCAACTCTATTCCTCCTTTTCATTTCCCTCATCCTACTAAGGACATTATTGTTTTGCAATCCCTCAGGCTCATGGTCTAACAGTTGTTCTCACCTCTTCACTTTCACTCACACACTCCCTCTGATCAGCTACCTAGTCTCAATATCTCCCGAATCTTTCCTTTTCTCTCTACTCACACTACCCACTAATCCAGACCCTCTCTCTTCCCTTCTTTTATAAATTACTGCAGTTGTTCTCTCTGTGTGCAGTCTTTTCTCTTTCTTCCATCTGCCCTCTACCAGCTGTCAAATTAATCTTCCTAAAACACAGATCTGACCATCCCATTGAATCTCCAGAAACTTCAATAGCTCCCCATTGACTTTACATTAAAACACACATTTTTCTGTCTGCCAGTGACAGCTTCTCACCATTTTGTTCCAACCTATCTTTCCAGGCTAATTATGTGTTATTTTCATGTGCTCTTTGGCCAAACTAACCTTGCTTGTTATTTCTAGCACATCATTTCTTTGTGTATGACTTTGACTTTTTCTATCTCTCACCTCTGAGTTTTATCATGGGCTGGAATGGTCTCCTCTCTTCATGTTCTTCTCTTGGAACCCCAACTCCCTTGGAAGCTCAGCCTAGCTGCAACCTCCTTTAAAAGGCTATTCCTGATTCCCAGATGTTAGTATCCTACCCTCGATATTTTTGATATGTATATATATGCATATCTATACATTTATATATAATGTATATATTTATTTATTCATGAATATATTATCTCCCCTTAGTAGGATGGAAGAAACGGACTCATTCTTTTGTATTTTTATCCCTAGCACCTAGTATAGTGTATGAGACATATAAAACAGGTGCTTCCTGAATGTTTGCTGATTGACTGATGGGTGGCTAGTGGTCTTCCATCATAAAAAAAAAAATGCCCTCTTGGGAGATTGGCTACCTAAGACAAACCTTCCCCTTGCCGGTGCCATTTTTCTCTTGTGTTTTGTGTTTTCCCACACTTCAGGGCTGCTTTCCCCAGAGCTCTGAGCTCCTTCTCCATCTCCTCCCTGGCCCCTTTGATTTGGCCCTGGATGCTCTGGCTTTTCCCAGCCCAGGCTCCTATTTACAGAATCACTGAATGACAGTGTTGGAAGGGGCCATAGGAATCATCAGTTCAACTTGCTCATTTTACTGAGGAGAAAATTGGGGCCAAGAGAGGTCAAGGCTTGAATGCCTGGCAAAATTCAATAAGACAGAATTTAACAGGGCTAAACACGACATTTGGCTTCAGAAAAGCTATTGCACAAGTACAGCATTGGGGGGAGGCAGAGCTAGAAAACAGTTACTGGGGAAAATGAGCGAGAGGTTTTAGTGACCTAGAAGCTCAGTTTAAGTCAACAGGGTGACATGGCAACCAAAAAACCCTGTTAATTGTCATCTCTCTTATATTAAATTAATAGATAAATATGGTAGTCTGACTGCCCTGGTCAGATTCCCTTTGGAATACTGTGTTCGTTTCTCTGTACTACATTTTAGGGAAGATAGTGACAAATCTGGATGGGCTTAAAGGATGGCAATATGGTAAAGAGCCTAAGGTCAATGTCTAACAGGGATCAATTGATGAAACTAGGGCTTATAGCCTGGTGAAGAGAAGACTTAAAGGGAATATGACAGCTGTTTTCAAGTGTTTGAACATTCTCTACACACAGTGCATACTGACCTTCCTTCTATTCCTTGTGCAACAAATTCTATCTTTTGAGTTTATTCACTGGCTCTCTTCCATTCTTAGAGACTCTCTTCCTCCCTCCCCTTTTGGCTTCTCTGGTTTTACCACTCAGCTCCAACTTCCCCTTCTATGAGAAACCTTTATGAGTTCCCCATCCAGCACTCTCCTTCCCCCAGCATCTTCTTTCTGGGAATACCTCTATTTACACTGTAAATATCTTTTTTGTTTAGAGTTGTTTACATGTTCTCTCCCTCATTGGTATGTGAGCTTCTTTAATGTAGAAGATGTTGTTGTTTTTTACTTTCTTCCTATCCCTAGTGCTTTAGCACAGTCCTTGGCATGTAGTAAGTGCTTAATAATTGCTTATTGATCAATTGAACTAGATTTGCTCTGAATTTGGGCTCAGGGGGCTGTAGAAAATTAGATTTAAGCTTAACATGTGGAAGAAATTACTAATAAATAGAATAATCCAAAAAATGGAATAGGCCACTATGAAACGCACTCCATTCAAGGAGAGGATACATAACCATTAGTGAGGTTGTTACAGAGAAGGCTACTATGCAGCTCTATATAGGACTAAATGACCTCTGAGGAACCTTCAAATCCTAAGATTCTTCAATTCTGTGACTTGTCTGAAGTCACACAACTAGTTTGTGACCAAGATCTAGTAAAATGCAGGTCTGGTTCAAAACTTAGGCTTTCTCAATCTAAGATCAGTATAATTTCTATTCTACCATATTGTTCTCTAAGGTCATGACTAATCTATGGTCTTCTGTCACTAGAAAAATTCTTTCCCTTTGGTTATATGAATTGTTTCTAATTTTCTACCTCAAGCACATCCCTATCCTAGGAGAGAGCTAGTGGATTGAGAAAGCTAAACTAGGGCCAAAGTGGGGGAAGTTCTAAGGCAAAAGACCAGTCCAATATAAAGATGAACTTCTAACAATTGGATGTCTAACAATGGAATAGATTCCTTTTCACTGGAAGTCTCTGAACTAAAGCTGAATAATCCCTGTAATTGAAAGTGCTCTTGTACCTGGAAGAAGGTTAAACTAGGTGTCCACTAAGAGCCCTTCCTGCTTTGAGATGCTAAATGAAATAAAACCAATAAACTATGAGATGGGAATAGCTTTTTTCATTGATGACATCCAGAGGGCTTCCCCCCCCACACTCCTTCCACCCCCTCCCCTGCTTACTCACCTACACAAGCTGCACACGAAACACTTGGGGTGATAGGTCCGGCCCAGAGCTGAGATGACCTCGCCTGTGATGAAGTCCCGGCAGCTGTGGCAGCGAGTGCCATAGAGCTGCTGGTAGTCTTGAGTGCAGATATACTCACGGTTCTTGAAGAAGAAGCCAGATTGGGCCAGATCACAGCCACACACTGGGGGAATGGAGGGAGGGGAGACAGAAAACACAAGGTTGGGGAAAAGACAGGGTTAGCCCAGCAAAAGATCCTCATGGATCCTCACAGGGATAGTTCAAAGTCAATCTCAAGATCTGCCTCTCACATATCAGAGTAACAGAAATCATGGGATTAATCGAAAGGTCCTTAAAACCAACTAGTGAGTGGTATGGAGGGAAAGAGTAGTGGGTATAGGTCAGGAGGCTTAGGTTTCGATCCTAGCTCTGGTACTTAGCTGTTTGACTCTAGACAATCATTGAATTTTTCTGAATTTCATTTTCTCTTTAAAGTGAGGCTGATAATACATGGACTACCTAAATGGGAGGGTGGTTGTGGACAACGTATTTTATAAACCATTAAGTGCTACATCAAAGTGAGTATAATTATTGAGAAACTGAGGTCTTTTGCTGTCGTTCAGTCATTTCTAATTCCTTGTAACCTGATTTAGGATCTTCTTGGCAAAAAACAAAACAAACAAACAAAAAAAACTGGAGTCTTTTGCCATTTCCTATTCCAGCTCATTTTACAGATGAGGAAACTGAGGCAAACAGGATTAAGGGGATTGCCCAGAGTAACACAGTTAGTAAGAGTTTGAGGATGGATTTGAACTAAGATCTAACTCCAGGTCCAGCACTCTATCCACTGTGCTACTTCTAGAGAGGTCTAGAAGAAAGGAAGTTATTTGTCCAAGATCACACAAGGTTAGTGACAAAGCTCCATGACTAGAAAAATCATCGAGTTAGAAGGGCCTTGTCCAGTCTTCTTTACAGAAAAAGAAATCATGACCTAGAGAAGGTCACATTTCAAGTCAGTACCATGTTTAACTTAAAATTAGAATCATTCATTAATTCAGCAAATAATTAAATTTTCTGCAGAAATATGTATAATAATTTTTTATTCAAAGTGTTGATCTTTATTAGATGACTAGAAGCAGTAAATTCATTTTTTAAAATAATAGCTTTTTATTTGCAAAATATATGCACAGTTTTCAATATTCACCCTTGTAAAACCTATAATAAAATTCTTGCCTATAAGAAACTCTCAGTCTACTAGAAGAGATAAATAGCATAGATGCAGGTTTTGGAAAGATGTCCAGTGTCAGAAAATCTAGGTTCTGTTTCTAGCTCTCATAATTAATGGCTATGCTACTCAGACATTTGAGCCTCAGTTTCCTCAACTATAAACAAATACTTGCATTATCTACATCCCAGAATGGTCATGAAAGAAACACTGTATATACCATGAGGTGCAACATGAATGTGAACTATATTATTACACAAGGAGATGAGACAACAGTCATAAGGAAAGTATCTACAAAGTTCTATGAAGAAAGAACACATCTACTGGAGGTCCAGGAAAGCTTCATAGAAGAAGTGTTGAAGGCTACTATGACATTCCATGTTTTATACCAGGATTTCTTAAACTTTTTCCACTTACAATCCCTTTGTCACCTAAGAAAATTTTACATAACCTTAGATATGTAGATATATAAAATAGGTATATAAATCAAACATTTATTAATAATAAGTCATAATTTTAAGACTCCTACATTATGTGCCCCATATGGGGTCACAACCCATAGTTTAAGAAGTCCATGGTCTGTCCTAGTTCTAACATTTTCTAGTCTTCATTCTGAAGTCCGTTCTGGCTCTCAATATTTTATATTCTGTTTTAATGATCTAACTGTGACATTTCATGGTCTAAGGTTCTTACTAGCTCTGACATTTCATGTTTTTATGTTCTAAGTTCCCCTTTATTTCTAACTTTTTAAAAATTGTTTTTTTCTGGTTATATATGTACATTAATTTTTTAAAATACACATTTGTTTATGAATCATGTTGGGAGAAAAAATCAGAACAAAAGGGAAAAATCATGAGAGAAAAAAAAACAGAAGAAAAAGAAAAAAAGTGAACATAGCAGGTGTTGATTTATTTGTCTCCATATTTCTAACTTTTTATACTCCAAAGTTTTATCTAGCTCTGAAATCCTAGTCTAAGCTTTTTTGTGGTCTATGTTCTAAGATCTTGTCCAGTTTTGACATTCTGCAAGTCAGGCTTCCTCATTTCATATATATACATCTATATCTTTAATCAAGTGTGAGTGAGACTTTGATGTCTTCAAAGCCCACTCCATAGAGAGGCAGTGTGGGTGGATGGTGGGTAGTGATTATGTATGTATGTATGTATGCATGTATGTATGTATGTAAGGGTATATGATAGCTGTGTCAAAGAGAGTCTTTTCTTTGATACAAATAGACCAAATAGAGCCTGGTCTCAGAGAAAGGCTAAAGTACAAATTGTTCCTGTGTGGGCAGATGTCATATCAGTTGACATCATGATTAAGGAATTCATTAGGTCACAGCCTCCAATCCTGTTGGAAGCCACTTCTGTTTTTTCCCCTCTTCTTCTCTCCTTTGTCCTTTTCCCCTAGGGCTACCTTTCCTTCAGGGAAAATCAGGAAGCCAACAAGAAAGCTTGGAACGGTGTGTCCTTTCCTCAATATCACCTCCAAGGGAACGGAAATAGGATAGAAAGGGTGAGAAGGGCAGCACTGGTAAGCCTGAAGTCTAGTGGGAGTGAGAGGAGAATATTTCAATAGGGTCTGGGAAAGCCAAGACCTCAGTCTTGATTACTGATGTGAAGAGGGGGATGGAAGCTGAAGGAGGGTGGAAAGCTTTCCCTTTAAAACTAACAAATTTCTACACTGCTTGCACAGACTGCATTTTTTTTAATTTTTTTTTTTTAGGAGCAACTCTAACTGAACAATCAAGAATTCCCAGCTCAACCACTGACTTGGTATCTGACCTTGGAAAAGTTACTTCCCCTATCCTGGCCCCAGTTTCCTCCTCTGTAAAGAGAAGGGAGTTGAACTAAACATTTATATAGTGATTTAAGATTTACAAAGTGCACTCTCCATAGAAGTCTGGTAAAGTGAATAGTTTTTACTATCATTATGCCTGTTATACAGAGAAGGAAACAGGTTCATTGTGTGATTTGTAGATGGTAACAAAAATTGTGTCTACCCAAAGGGCAATGGAAAGACTCATAATGGGTATAAGTAGACTGCAGCATGTTATCCATTTTCTCCCTTGGGAAAAGAGGTGTAAATGTTATCATCAAAGATGTTTTAAGGTCCAAAAGGCAGATGAGCAAGTCATGCAGCAAAAAATGAGTGAAAGGATTTGAATCCAAATCCCCTGATATCAAGTCTCAGGTTTTTTCTACTATAGCATGCTTTCCTCCAAAATAACTGTTGCCATTTGTATAGAATCTTGCCTTTTAGAAAACATTTAACATATGTTACCTCATTTGATCTTCATAAAAACCCTTTGAGCTAGGTGTTATAAGAATTCAGTATCCACATTTTTCAGATGAAGAAATAGAGGCTTCAATATGTTAAATGATCTGCTCAAAATCATACAGCTAGTAAGTAGAAATCCAGGATTTGTAAGCAGGGATTTTGCTTCCATGTCTGGTATCTTTTCACTATCCCCTGTTGCTTCTAGTTAGAGAGGTAGCCATGTAATGGTGTATAAAAAGTGTTGGATTAGGTGTAAGGAAAATCAGGTTTTAATGTTGGAGCTAACACTAACTCATTATGTAGCTGTTAGCAGGTCCATTACCCTTTCTGAAATTCAATTTCCTCAACTGCAAAATGAGAAGGTTGAACTAATTGACTTTAGGCACCTTCCTAACTCTAGACCCATGACTTTGAAGTCTCTGAGGTCCCTACCAGTCCTAGGATTCTATCATTTTGAAACAGACACCCAAAAATATTTTTCTGATTCAAAATGAATTTTCAGAATAGAGAGAGAATTTTCTTAAATAACAAATTCATCATATTAGAAGGAACTTTGCCTCTGGGGAAGATTGTATGAAAAGCTTCCCATAAGATAGCCTTCTAATCTTTCACCCCGTTAAGAGTGGAATAATCTTCTCATTGGAATTCTTATTATTTTCTACAATATCATCTCTGTGAGATAAAACGTCATAAACTTCTTTCAGAAAACCTTCTGATAATTTCCTGGATTGGAAAGTTCCCAGAGAGTATCTGAATACCTAGGGTACCTGTGATACATACCTTCGATCACTCAAAAGATATGGACGAAGGAAATTTAACACAGGAAATTTAAAGAGGTGCAGTTGGATAGGCAGTCCATTGAATTGTGTATCAGTATGTATGTCTTGCACCAAGCTTTGCAGACAGACAAAAAATTTGGCCTGCAATTAAATAGGAAGAGATTGGGCTAGATTTCATTTAGGGTATTCTGAAGCTTCTTGCTTGCCAAGCTTATCTCTTTAATAACTTCCAATGAAGCTTTATGACTAAAGCTGTAGGATGGCACAATCACATAAAAATCAGGTTCTGGGACTACCCAAAGGGCAATGGAAAGACTCATAATGGGTACAAGTAGACTGCAGCATGTTATCCATTTTCTCCCTTGGGAAAAGAGGTGTAAATGTTATCATCAAGGATGTTTTAAGGTCCAAAAGGCAGATGGGCAAGTCATGCAGCAAAAAATGAGTGAAAACCAATAGCCCCAGAAAGGTCTGGAGAAGACCAGAAAAATGCCCCAGGACAGGGGTTTAACTGGTGTGAGGTGTGAAGTGTAAACACCTTCAGGCTAGCTCCACAGAAATAGCAAGTCCAGAGCCCTCAGGCTCTGCAGGTGTCGGGGCCCAGCTGTGCTGCTGAGATCCTGCCCTGGGCAAGCAGGAACTAGCACACCCAGTGAAGGCAGAAGCAGTGATAAAGGGAAGCTGCTGCCTGTGGGCACTTACAGGAGGAGGGAGTTTTTGGTTTGCGGTTCTTGGTCAGATAATAGAGCTGAAGTGATGTCAGAAGCACCATCTCCCTTCCTCCCTCCCATTAAAGGTACTTATACTAGTAAGTTTTCATTTAAAAAGGAGAGAGCAAAGGAAAAAGAATCCAAAAATAGAAACTATGAAAATAGGAAAGACCACAGTTCATCTTCAGAGGAAGATATTAAGTAAAAAAGCCTCTCATATCCCAAAGAATAACATTAAATGGTTACCTGCCCAGAGAGAATTTATAAAAAGAACTCAAAAAAGACTTTAAAAATCAATGAGAGAGATTGAGAAAAATTTAAAAATAAATGAACAAACAAATATAAAAACCATCCAAGAAAAACGAGAAGACTATGAAAAGAAAGTCAATCAGCCAGAAAAGGAGATCCAGTCTTAAAGAAGAAAATAATTCTTTGAAAATTAGAATTTGGCAAGGGGAAGCTAGTGAAACTATGAGACCAAGAAATAATGAAGCAAAATATAAAGAATGAAAATTAGAAGAGAATGTGAAACGTCTTCTAAGAAAAACAACAGATCTGGAGAACAAATCAAGAAAAGAAAACATAAGAATAATTTGTTCACCTGAAAGTTTTGACCAAAAAAGGAACCTTGACACAACAACGTAAGAAATGATCAAAGAAAATTGTCCTGGAATGATAGAACATGAGGGAAAGTTGAAATGGAAAAAATCCACCACAAAAATAAGGAGAAAGTAGGATAAGGTGGAGTACGGAAGGATGTGTAGATTTGTTGCAGTGGGACAAGGTGTGTAGATTTATGGGGAAGGGACAGAGAGGGAGAGAAAGGGTAGTATAGGCTAATGCAGAACACAGAGGTATGTGTAGATTTATGGTGGTGGGACAAGATATGTAGTGTAATGGGGATGGGATAAAAAGGGAGGGAAAGGGTGAAGGGAGAAGATAAGGAAGAAATTCATGGGTAAGGAAAGATTAATAATAGGAAGGCAAGTTAAGGAGTAGAACTAAAGTAGAAGAGTTAGCAGGGATAAGAAATAAAGAGATACACAAACATAATAGCAAGAATCAGTAGCAGAATTTATTAGGAAAAAAAGTAGAGCTAATAATCATTGATCTCAAAGTCAAACTTAAAGATTCAATCAAGAGAGAAATCAATACACACGTCAGACATATTAATATTGTTTTAGAGGCATGTCTACATATGTGTAAACACATATGTGTATATACATATAGGTATATGTATTGTTATGCATGTGGGTGTATATATGTATATAAATAGATATATGTATCTTTGCGGGTGTGGATGTGGGTTCAAATATATATAATGTATAAAGCATATATAAATACACACACACATATATATGTATATGTGTATATGTGTGTGTATATAAATGTGTGCCTGTTTGGGGGAGGTGAGGGAGAAAGAGGAAAAAAAGAATAAAGTAAAAAGTGCACAACAGAGAACAAAAGACCTACAAGGAAGCAAAGAAAAGATGGACAATCATGAATATAGTGTCTTCTATTATTATACATGCTTTCTTGAAATGAAAATGTATTGTTACATATTTTGAATCCTCCCTAGTATTCTGCTAAGCACATGACAATGCTTTTTTTTTTCTTTTTTCTGTCTTTTTTTTCTTATTTTGTATTTAGTTTTCTTTTTAAAAAATTTTTCATATAAAACTAAGAGTGTCACTGGTAAGACCAAAATATTAAGAGACCTAGCATAGGGCCTTTTGGTACATTCAGTATGGAGGATTTATGAAGCTTTTAGGGGCAAGAATCACACATGATGAGAGAGCATGGATAAATTTTGCTCTGTATGAGTCTCCAGCCTCCATATCTGCCTCTCTGGACTTTCTCTATCATGCCCCCTTTTTTCTAGTTCTGTTTATTTCATACCCACCTTAATTGTCAGTTTCCTTTAATCTATTATATTTACCCATTAGACTGTAAGCTCCTTGAGGGCAAGGATTATTGTATCTGACTCAATTTCCTCGACTGTAAAATGGGGTTATTGTGAGGATAAAATGAGAATTCATTTGTAAAAGTTCTTTGCAAAGTTTAAAGTGCTATATAAATGCTATCTATTATTAATTGTTTGATTAAGCACTTCATATATGCCAGGCACTGAATTAAATGTTGAAACAAAGAAAACCCTGCTCTCAAAGAGCTTACATTTTATTTGGAGGGGGGGTCAGAACTGTTTGGTTTTGTCTCTATTATCAATCTCTGACATGCTTCCTTGCATATAACAAGAAATCAATGACCTTTCTATATCTGTGATTTAACTTGTATGCAAAAATCATGAAAAAATTACTGTCCATTTGCCTGATTTTCCTAACTACAAGCTGGTTAGAGAAAGTTAGAGGATTGAAGGATGTAATCCTAAGTAAGCATCATTTCCTTTGCCCCCTTCAGGGTTCTTAATGTTCTCTTTAATCCTCTTCCATTTGTTCACATTTTTTCCTTACTGCAAACCCCCTCAAGGGCATTGCATTCTAATAAAGTCCCAATCAATGCTTACCATAGAAGCTTTACTTGCTAAGGTTTATAGGCCTTGGTCCTTACTGTTACAGGCTGAATCATAGTTTTATTTTATTTTTTAAACCTGATACCACCTTAATGAATGATCCCCACCATTGTCTTTTCACAATTTTTAGTATATTGCTTTATTTGCTTGATTTATCTTTTGATTGCCACATTTACCTTAATTGAATTTTATTTTGCCCATTTTATATAGAATTAATTCTCTTAACTTGATGGGAAAAATTAAGAGATGGCAGAGGAAAGGTTGGCAGGAATCTAAGACTATTAAAATTTTCAGGGGTTTTTGGAACTCAGAAGAATATTAGCACTAGAAGGTACCTTAGACCTTGGAACATGAAATAACAGGCCAATTATATTCCACAAACATTTATTACATGCATATTGCATATGCAAGAAATTCTGTTAGGTGCTGGGGACCCAATGATAAACATCACATAATTCCTGTTCTCAAAAAGATTATATTCTACTAGATGAGTCATGACATGCACTTGACAAATACAGTACAAGGCAATAGTCATTAGGGGCAAAAAAGAAATCTAGACAAAATGTCCCAGGAAACATGAGGAGAGAAAGTATACTTTTAGCTGGGATGTTATCAGGGAGTGAAAAAGTCATGAGGAAAGGCTACACAAGGGTACCTGAGCTCAACTTTGAGGAGAGAGAAATATTCTGAAAGTAGACATGAAAAGAGAATATATTCTAGCTCTGTATGTGTGTTGGTGTTTGTGACTAAGATTATTGTGCCCATGCAAAGAGGGATCAGGTAGCATGATGAATTCCAGAAAAAGCTACAATTCCACTCTGCATGGAGCATAGAGTGAGATGGCCTAAGACTGAAAAGGCATTTTGGAGCTATGTTATAGATGGTCTTAAATACCAAGCCTTTTGTCTTCAAGGCAATAGTGAGTTCCTGAAGGTTTCTGAGTAGGAACGGCATGGTTATAAAGCTATTTTAGCAGTTCTGTTAAAGATGGATCAGAGAAGCATAAAATCACTGTCTTCAAGCAGGATGGGAATTTAGAGATCATCTAGTCTAATGCCTTGTTTTATGAATAAAGAAACTAAGATCTAGAGAGGTTAAGAAGCTTGCCCAAGGATTGATTGGGAGAGTTCCCTGGCCAATCTGATGAGTTGCCTTGATTTGAGACTTTTCATTCCATCTTTTTTTGGAGGCTATAGCCATGCCCCTTTGGAGGCATCTCATGGGGGATGGATCTGAGTAGCTGGGCAGGATTTGGCTGTTTCAGTCTGGGTGGACTGTGGTAGGAGAGGTTACTTCTTTGTGCTAGCTAAAAAGAGTAATAATGCCATTAGCTTCTCCCTGTCTCACTTTGAGGCAATGGGGTACAGTGAATGAACACTGGACTTGCAATGGGATAATATAGATTTCAATCCCATTTGCCCTTTGCTTTCCATGTGAGCTCAGACAAGTAATTTCACTCCTCTAACCTCCTCATCTATAAAATAGATAGACAAGCCTAGATTTTTCTAAGTTCCCTTCCAGCTCTAAACCTATAAGGTAAGAACTCCCTAATTTTACTGGGGAAACTGACTTACAAAATGCTTCGGTGGCTTTCCCAAAGTCACCAAACTTGCAAGTGATAGACCAGAACTGGAACCCAGATCTTCTCATTCTGTTGCATTTCTTGTCAAATAAAAACAAAGGCAATCCTTTTTTAGCTCTGTGATTCCCAAATTTGATTCTATAGGAGCCTCAAGAACTTTGATTTTTTTTTTCTCAAAAAATAACATAAAGTTGGGGCAGCTAGGTGCGCAGTAGTTAGAGCGCCAGCCCTGAAGTCAGGAGGACCTGAGTTCAAATTTGGTCTCAGACACTTAACACTTCCTAGCTGTATGACCCTGGGCAAGTCACTTAACCCCAATTACCAAAGCTAAATAAATAACAAAGTCCCAAAATAAATTTAATTGAAAGTTACACCAAAAATTACAAGTAGTTCCTGATAATGTTTTGCCAAGATTGAATCACTAGGCTTCCCAGGCACTTGTTTTCCCTAAATTTAACATTGAGAGCTTTGGACTAGATCATCTCTGATTCAACTCCCACATTCTACAACCTAAGTAGGTTTGGGGGCCTCTTGCAACTCTGATATTTTGCCTGAAGTCTTGGATACATAAGGCACATCAAGAGTTAGAAAGTGACAACCCCAAAATGCGTTTGAAGATAGTTGTAGAGTCTCCTATGTGACTCAGAAATCATGGTGTCTGATATTCAAAAGCTAGAGAGCTCAGTCACCATGGAACACAGCATCAGTGACTTAAAACTAGAGGGAGAAAGTGAGAAGAGTGGGAAGGGTGATTCCACTCTTACTCTCTCCAACAGGCAGAAGGAGAAAATAAAGGAAATTGAGTGGTGCAGCCAGGAAGACCAGAGTTCAAATCTTGAACCAAACACTTACTAGGCAGATAAACTCTTAAACAAAGCAAATTCTTAAATCTCTTTCAAGCCTCCGTGTATTCATTTGAAAAATGATACTAATAATAGTACTTATCCCCCCCCAGAGTTGTTGTGAGAACCAAGTAAGCATATATATGTGTATATTCACGTCTCTATTTGTGTATACACACAGACACACACACATATATATGTATATGTAAATTTGTGAGTGTGTGTATGTGTGTGTGAGAGAGAAACAGTTGGGAAGTAATTTCACCATCAGGTAAGCATATGGTTCTCATATTCTTAGAATAGACAGATATTAGATCTGTTGTAACATGAAAAAAAAAACTGGATTTGTAATCAAGGAACATGAGTTCAAACATTGAGTTTTATTCTTGTGACCTGTAGACAAATCATTTTCTCTTCTTAGTCTTATAAAGGATTGGATCAGGTGATCTCCTTACAGACTAAATTCTGTATATAATCCTGTGATCTTGTCCCAAACACCATCATTTCATAAGCATATAGTTAATGTATTATGACTAAACCACCTTATAAAGCTGTAAAACCCTATAATATCACTTAACCAACTGCCCGTTTATAACATTTTTATTGCTAATAAAAATAAAATATTTTATTACACTTTAAAGCTTATAATGAGCTTTCCTCAAAATAAACCCATGAAGTTCATAGTCTGAATATTATTATAAATTGAGGTCCAAAGACATTAGATGTTACATAGCCAGGAAGTATAAGATTTGGGACACAAACTTGTATCTTTTGATTTTAAGTACAATGTTCTTTTCCATTGTGCTTTGATGTTTTTATGGAATTAAATTATCATCACAATTTTATTCCCTTTAATGTTGACAAGAAATAATAGAAAGATAGACCAGGAGTTGGCAAACTTGGAATTGGATTTTGGCTCTATCAGTGATAGTGGGTTCTATGGTTCTTTGGCTGTGGGTTCAATGAGCTTTTTTGTTGCTCTTCTTTTACTTTTATGTAACTCAGATTTTCAGTCTTTAAAATGTGAATGTTAGAATTCGCACTACTTCTCTTCTAGACTTTGAAGCAATTCTAGGAGCAATGGATGTGATATCAAAGGTCCTGGGTTCTATTCCTGGTCCCATCACTTGCCATCTAACTGACCATAGATCAATTACATCATATTGCTGTGCCTCAGTTTCTTCATTTTTGAAAAATGAAATGGTTGAACTAGATAGACCCTAAGATCCTTTTCATTTTTACATCTATGTTTCTATGAGAAAAGCATTTTGTAAAATTCAAAGTACTATTAAAATGTGAGTTATTGTTTTCATTACTATTAATTATTTTATAGAGAATGCCTGTGTAAACAAATGAAAAGGGAACCACAAATAAAGGTCAAGCAAAATAGAAAATTAATGTCTAATATACTCCTTGTGAGAGATTTTTCTGTGATAGTTTAACTTTCTAAAACTTATTCAGCTAAGGCCCACCTGAATTTTGATATGTATTTCTTAAATGTCTACTGGCTGTCAAGGCTACATGGAGTTGGTGGATGTAGGAAACGGACATCAGCTTTGGATGAAGGAGACCAGAACTGATAATAATTCACGTGAAAAGATTCCAGGTCTTAATCGACCACAAGCTTATCAGCATCAATGAGGTGATAGGGGTTCCTAATTTTCTTACATGTCTTAGATTGCTTTTATAGAAACATATTGTTTAGGACAAGGAAGTTGATAATCTTAGTGTCCTCTGTCCTGCTCTTAAAATTTTTAAAGCTTTGTGCTTAATTTTGAGCACTAGATCTTAGAAGGGGTATTTGCACAGCAATCCCATCTCCAGAACCAGAGTGAACAAGCTCAAAACCACATGGAGGGGATAACTTGAAGAAGAGAAGGCTTAGTGGAGGATATGACCAATGTCTTCAAACACATGAAGGAATGCCACATGGAGCATCAAATCAACACCATCACTCCTAGAACAGCCTTGTCATTCAATTTTCATATGACTATCATTTCTATGACTCTCCTAACCAAAATACCCAACCCAGGCCACCATTTTTTACTAGATATCTTCTCCTATTAGAATTTAAGCTCCATGAAGAATACTTTTTGTATTTGTATACCCAAGTCCTTTTCACAATAACTTGCATATAGTAAGCATTTAATAAGTGATTTTTCCACTCATTCTATCATTTATATTTGTTCTACCTGGCTCTGTAGGGAGGACTTAGAAAAAGGTGACTGGCTCATACTTTCTCTTTTCTGTAACCAAAAGGGTTTCCCTAGGAGTCATTGATTCAGACAGTGGTCCAAGAGAAATGTACTTTTTCTTCTGTATTCCTAAGAAAATGGTGCTCACTAATGAGGAAGTTGCATAGTGCCATAGAAAGAATGCTGCATTTTTCTACTGAACTAGGAACATGGTATCCAAGTTCAAATCCAGGCTCTGCCATTACCTGTGTGGCTCAGATAAATCACTTAAACTCTCTAAGTCTCAGTTTCTTCATCTATAAAATGGGGAGATGGGACTACATGGTCTTAGAGGTCACTGCTAACCCTAAATCTAACTCTTTATGATTTTGCTTATGTGTAGGTCTATAGAATCAAAGGAATTGGGAGGTCTGGGTTAGACTGGCCAGGTGACTAGAAGCAGGAGCCACTGATAAGAATGGACTCTAGAAGGACCTGCCTAGACTCTAGACCTGAGAAGAGATCTCTGCATTTACCAGTTGGAGATGACTGAAAAGTAGAATTTAGCTCAATATAAGCAAGAATTTAAAAACTGGAACTGTCTAGAAATTAAATAGGCTATTTCATGAGTTGGTTCCACTGGGTTGGCCATTCTTTGAGGATGCTGTAAAAGAATCTCTTGCATTGGGTAGGAGGCTGGGCAGAAAACTCCCCAATGTCTCTTTTGAATTGGATTCTATGAAAACTAACATCAGCCACAAAGATTATGGATAATCCGTAATCCATCTGTTCTGAATCAAAACACTTCACAAAATTAACATGGGACATAGCTCCTATTTATCCCAAACCTCCTAAGATTGTTACTGTCAGAGAAGGAAATCAAAATTACCCAGAAAACAGGTGTTTTCAGAGACATCCATATTTTTTGCCCATTTTTGCTATGATCTGCCAGATGCTATCAATTCAGTGTAATAACATAAATGGTGTTTTCCCCCCAGATGTTAAATAACTCTCTTTCACTGCCTCTCTGTGATGAGGAGGAGCTCCTGGGTTCTCAAAGCTTGGCTAGGCTATAACAATCTGGAAAAGCTTTGAAACCAGCTTATTGATGGACTCTGTGTCTGCTGCTTGAAGACTAGCCCAGACTGAGGTAAAAGTGCATTATTAGAGGGAGGACCATTAAGGGATGAATTGCTCTGTCAACAGCAACTCGTGAATTCCATCTGTGTGTTACTACAGTGTAGAGAAGTTAGTGGAGGAAGTTAAGTGCACACATCAGTTAAATCATGGAGCATAGTTCAAAATTCAGTCTTGACAATTGCTATCTGAGTGATCCTGGAAAAGTCACTTAAATCTCCATTTCTTCACTGGAAAAATGAAATGATTGATGGCCTCTGTGATGCTTTCCAGATCTAAATCTATGGTCCTTTTGGCTTATAAATGAGTAAGTATTGGAAGGCAAAAATGTTTTAGCCAAGTAGCATCATGGGAAAAACCTCAGGACCTTCATTCTGACATGTCCAGCTCTTCTTACAGTCTCCTGTTCACTCAATATAGAATAAATACTTTGAGTGCCTAAGATTTACAGGCCTTTTTGGGGAAGATAACAAGTTTAGATAAGACATGATACATTTCCTAATGGAGTTTATGATTTGATGGAGGTGAGAGAAGGTGAGACACAAACTGATATAAGCATAAAACAAGTACATTAGAGAGGGGCAAAACAAAATGTTATCTAAGGCCTGAGAAGAGAAAGCATTATTGACTAGAGGGTGTACAGAAATACTTCATAGAGGGGGAATAATTCCCAACCTCAAGGAAAAGAATCTGCCAGACCAAAAATCTTAATCCAAGGTTTAAAACAGGATTTGGCACAATTTCACTAGTTCTTGAGTTAGAGGACCTAGGTACAAATTCCAGGTCTGATGCTTAATATCTGTGCAGTTTTATATAAGACATTTAAGCTTTATGGGACCTTGTTTCCTCATCCGTAAAATGAGGGAATTAGACAAGATGGATCCCGAAGTCCTCCCTCTCTCTAAATCTATTATCTAGTTATTAAAGGTCATCTGATAGTTTAAGACAAGGGAGGATCCTGAATTTGAGTTGACTACTATTTGATAAACTTTTGGGGTCCCATTAACTCATAAAGAGCCATTTACTAAAGTGTCATCTGCATGATAAAAGTAGTACCTCCATTAATTAAATCATGGCACTTTGGAGCACTAAATTAAATAATCTGAGCTTTCAAGATAATCAATTTCCCTATGCCTTAGATCCTGCCGTCTCACACTCAGAAGTTCCTTTCCCTTCCCTTGTGTTTGAAAACAGACCTCTGTAAAAAAATATCATGAGACCAAGGACAGAGACCTCTTTCTTATCTCCATTTTATTTCTCCCAGCACTAAGCACAGGGCTCTGCATAAAGTAGGAAGCATAATATAATGGAAAGAGGATGAGACTTAAAAATGAATAAACCTGAGTTCAAATCCTGACTCAATTACTTACTAGTTATGAGAGCCTGAATAGTTTCTGTGAGCCTCAGTTTCCTTATCTGTTAAAGCTAGAGGATATGAAAGCCAGAAGCTACTTGCTTCATAGGATAATAATGGAAAAAATAGAGTATTTTATAAACCTCAAATTCAATTATTCCCATTTATTGGATTGGATTAAATTTTTGAGAAGATATAGGAGGACCTCAAGTTATTGGGAGGGCTTCAATGTTTGCTTTAGCTCCTCTGGCCTATAAAGGGATTTCATCATGCTTAGGAGTTTGGGCAGTGGAACTGGACGTCCTACCTTGACAGGTGAAACACCTGATGTGGAAATGGTTATTTTGCACTCGGACAACTTCCCCTTTGCAAGTGTCTCCACAGCGATAGCATTGGATGACATTGGTGCCTCCCCCAGGGTTGTAAGGATTTTGCTGATAAGGAACTGTGAAAAAAAACAAAAAACAAAAAACAAACAAACCAAAAAAAACAGGGTCATTATCAAGCAAGGCCAATTCTCTTTATAAAAACTTTATACACTACCATCCAGAGTCTTGGAAACTGGCCACCGTTGGTGGCTCCCAAGAGGAAAAACCCAGGGCACCACAATCAAACTTGTAATCTCTCTCCCTTTGGCTAGTCACACTTTGGATTATCTCCTGTTTACAGGAAGCAGTCATGTGACTATATCAGCAAATACTGGGAATATTCCCCCAGCACCAGTAGTCTGACCTGTCCTTTCCCAGCCTTGGGACCGGCAGTGGAATGTTTTATACAATACTCTCTTTCATGTATTCTCATGCTTCTTACTGTTTCTTCCACATGGCACTCCCTCTTCCATCTCCATTCACTCTCTTCTCTCCATCTTTCAGAACTCCTAGTTTTCCTTGAAAATCCAACTCAAGAACCACTTTCAACACAAATCCTTTCTTAAGCCCCCTCCCACATCTGCTAATAACCTTGAATTTATTTTGTCTACATAGATCTATATAGGTACATATTATTTCCCTCTGATAAAATAGAGGCTTCTTAAGGGCTGAGACTGTTTCAAGACTACATTCTACACACTAGCATGCTTAATAAATTATTGTTGATGGATTGAATATAGTAGCAGAAAGACCTCTTTCTTTAAGAGAAAGGTACTTTTCTTTTTTTCAAATACAGAATAGAGGAAGACAGTAGATCACAAAAACTAACGGGTTTTTATTACCGTCAGTCAGTCAACTAGCATTTATTAAGTGCTTATTATGCGCTAGGCACTGTATTAAGTACTAGCAGACTAAGGGGAAGGGAACAAGCATTTATATATCACCTACTATGTGCCAATTATGACACTAAATACTAGCAGATATAAGGAAAAGAAAAGAGCATTTATATAGCACCTACTATGTACCAATTATGACACTAAGTACTAACAGATATAAGGGAAAGAAAAGAGCATTTATATAGCACCTACTGTGTGCCCACTACTGTATTAAGTACTAACAGATGTAGGGAAAGGAATAAGCATTTGTATAGCACCTATAGCACTGTGCTAACTGCTGTTTAACAAATATTATTTCATTTGATATATATAGAGACCAGAGTTCTTCATTTTAGAAGCTGGATGATGATCACTAGTCTTGTGTATTACATTGGGAATTCCTTTAGAGTATTGGTTAGACCCTATAACCTGATAAATTTTTTGTGATTCTATATAGGTAAATGGGTCAATAGGCTGGAGGAAAATAGCCTTGCCACTTTCTTTAGCTTTTATCCCTGTTTTTGCTCAGATATATTTGTATTTCAAAGAGGATTTTAGGAGTGACCTACTTGCCTGCACACACACACACACACACACACACACACACACACACACACACACACCCCTCCTTTACTGTTTCTGTTTTGTTTTCGCAGAATCTCTAGCATAATCTTTGAGGGGGCAGAGGATACTTATAGGGACTTAAACAAGAGATAAGGGGAATGCTCTGAAGCAGTCAAAATAGTTGTCACAGACTCTGAATGAGCACCAGACAAAGGCAATCAAATGGACAGACTTAATCTTACCTTAGAAGTACTCGGACTGGCTTTGTTTTGTGTTTTAGTTAGGTATGCTAGCTCACAGGTTTGGTTCTGGCCCCAAAGAGCTTCCTAATCCTCAAAAAAGCCTTGATTTTTCTGTCAACCCCCAGGAATTACTGATCTCTTGTTGGGGGAAAATTTATAGTCAGCACACCTTAGGAGAAATGAGCAGTGAGCACAAGAGATTATAGTAGAGAGGAATTTAGTGACCATGAACCTGGAGGAGATGCCCGGCAGAGACAATCAAGTGTCTGGCATTTTCAGCAAAAGGGACTCCTTCATTAGAGACAATACATCCAGAAGACAACAAAGATACAACTCTCAATAAAGCATTATTATAGCAACACAAAGTCACACCCAAAATCCTATAGTATAAAGTGTGAATTGTCCTGGCCATGTGTGGTACTCTAGCCACAAAAGCTCCTGGCATATACCTCTTAATAGTGTGTGTGCTTGTACATACATATGTGTATATGTATATATGCATGTGTATGTATATATATTTTTTTAATTTACTTTTTCCCATGTGTGTTCCTTTCAAGAATGGTAAAACACATACTACCTGCTTCATAGGATTATAATGGAGAAAACACGTATTTTATAAACCTCAAATTGCTAAAGAAATGTGAATAATTATTCCAATTTGTTTTGGGTAAAATATTTGAGAAAATGTAGGGGAAGATCTCAAGTGACTGGAGGAGATGCTGTAGTATTTGCTTTAGTTCCTTTGGCTTATCAAGGGTTCTCCTCATGTTTGGGAGTCTGGTATTATAGGAATGTGTTATCCGAAGTACCCACAGAGGAATTTTTCCTCTGTCACTTTATTTGTCATGTTGTTTGATGAAATACCATTTTTTTTTGGTGGTGGTGGTGATGGGGGAAATGAGACTATGTCTTCTGTTTGATGATAAATGAGAGTATTTCCAGGGCAGCTTACAAACTACAGCTTTGACCTATAAGGTCCCTCAAATCTGTAGGCTTCCATATGAGAGATGATATCCCAATTTCAACAAATGGAACATTCATAAAAATTAATCACATTGTAAGATCTGAAGATATTTTAACACTCTGAAGTTATTCAGAAACTACTTTCTTCCTTTCCTTCTCCTTCCTGCTGTTCTCCTAAATCAAAACTCAACATCCCATTCTAAAGATACCTATTCCTTCCCCCAAGCCCTCTGGAATTCCTGTTGCATAGGTAACAAATTAATTTTCATCTTAACTTTCTATTTTCCTTTCCCCCCTTCCATTGCCTTACATTTACTGAGACCAGGATCCCTCCTGATAATAATAATAATAATAATAGAAATAGGAAGAATAAAAATAATGAAAACAAACATTTTTATAGCACTTTAAGGTTTGAAAAGTATTTTATAAGTATTATCTCATTTTATCTTATAACAACTCTGGGAGTTGTTATGTTATATTATAATATATATGTGCCATATATGTTATAATATATATATATACTATATTATATAGTGCTATTATTGTTCCTAATTTACAGAAAGAAAAAATTGAGGCAGACAGGCTAAGAGACTTACCTTAGAGTCATAGTTAATAAATCTCTGAGGTAGGTTTAGAACTCAGGTCTTCCTGACTCTAGCTTCAGTGTTCTATCTTCCCCCAATGAGCTGCCTCCTAAGGATCACATGGCTATCCTGGCCACCCTTTTCAGCACTGGCTGCATTTCTATTCAGATTCTCTACTCACAGGTGGTGGTAGAGGATTGGAATACTCATTGCTTTCTACTGACATTTCTAGGATCTCTAACCACCATCACTTAGTAATCTCCCCTCCTCTGAGATTCATTTAATCCATATTTATCACTCAATCAAGATTCTATTGGCTGTCGTCCCCAATCTCTGGAATAATTTCCTTCCCTTAACAAGTTCAGTGCTTCTTTTACATTCTCTCTCTTCCCAACTCCAGTTCTAAGAGGAGTTTTGCCATTATATATTAATATATCCTCAAACATCTCACCCTCCCAATTCTTCAATTTACTCATTACAGATAAGCTATTCTTTCACCCCATTTGAGTTACACACTGAAATGGTCTTGCCATTGATCTTGCCATCTCTTATAAGTCTTCCACTTCCATATTTATGAACTTTGAAGTTCTTTCATTAGATTGGAATCAACTGTGATTTCACTTTTCCTTCTTCCTTGAATCCCCTCATCCTGTTCTTCATCTTCACTAAAACCTCCAATACAGTCCCTGTTAGTTATGTTTCAGACCATCAATTCCATATTCTTTTCTCCTCCCAATCTTAACTTCTTGGCGAACCAGTTCAATTTTATGTTGGCCTCTTCTCTTGAGTTTCTTGCCCTTTATCTTATCACCAACTTGGCCCTGCCAAGCCTTAGTCTTGGATTACTTCCACAATTCACTGCTTTTACTTCTACTTATGTGCTGTTGATTAAAAATGGAGAAAAATCATGAAATTATGCTTACTACATCCACTACTGATTTATGTTAAACAGTCTCAACTAATACCACAAGGCAATTTTTTATAGCTCCCCAATAAAGGAGGAGTTTATCCCACTCACCGCATCAATTTTTACAAACCTTTTCATCCTTCTTCAAGCTTGGTATGGTTCCCCCTCCCTCCATTCTCTCAGCTGAGAACCTTGCCTCATATTTTGCTGAAAAAAATTTAAGGCAAAAACTGAGACAAAAAGCCAAGAGCCCTTTTTTTCTCCCTTCCTTCTCAACTCACATTATGCAGAAATGCCTTCTACCACTATCTCCTCCTTCATCTATCTCAAATGAAGAGGTAGCTTTTCTTCTTTCCAGACCATTTTTACAAATGGTCTCATTCTACCCTCTCTAGTAAATTTCTCCCTCTATTCTCTCCATTTCCTCACTCATTTTCAATTTCTCCTTGCCTATTAATGATTCCCTACTGCCTATAAGAAGGCTCATGTCTCCCCTATTCTCAAAACCCCCTGCTTTATTTGTACTTCTCCAAAAGCTACAATCCTATAACTTTCCTTTCTCTTCTGCCTAAACTTCAAAAAGTCCATCTATAATTGGTCTCTGTACTTCCTTTTCATTCAGTCCCTTCTAAATTGTCTATAATCTTGCTTCCAATCTACCATTCATCTGAAACTTCGCTATCCAAAGTCACCAATGATATTTTAATTATCAAATCTAATGGTCATTTTTATTTATTAGCCTTCTTGACCTCTTGGCAGTCTTTACCACTGTTAATCATTCCCTTCTCCTTGATATTCTCTTTTCTCTAGGTTTTTGTGACAGTCTTCTCTTGTGATTCTCCTCCCACCTATATAACTACTTCCTTTCAGTCTGTTTAGCTGGATTTTCATTCAGATTGTGCCAACAAATTCTTGATGTCTCCCAAGACTATTTTGGGCCCTTTCCTCTTCTCCCTCTATATTTTTTTTCTCATCAGCTCCCATGGATCCTTATGCAAATGATTCTTAGATCTATTTATCCAACTCTTAACTTCTCATCTGACCTCCAGTTTCACATTTTCAACTGTCTCTTAGTTATCTTGAATTGACAATTTTATAGCCATCTTAAACTCAACCTATTCAAAACTGAACTCATCTTTTCCTCAAAACCTTCCCTCTTAAGTTCTCTATCACTGTCATGGGTGCAACTAATTTCCAGTCTTGCAAACTCAAGCTCACAAACTAGGTGTCATGCTCTTATCCTCATTCTCACATTCATATCCAATCTGTTTCCTCAAATCTTGTTTCTGCTATTGTAGCACCTCTCATATACATCCCCTTCTCTCCTCTGATATTGTCACAGATTCATCACCTCTCTCTAGGAATACTACAATATTCTTGTTGATCTTCCTACTTCAAGTCTCTTTCAACTCCAGTCCATTATCCATTCAGTTGCCAAATATCTTCCTAAAGTAAAGATCTGACAATGTCACTCTCATATTTAATAAACACTTTACCACTTCCAGGATAAAATATATATTTCTCTGATTAATGTTCACAGTTCTCCATTACCAGACTCCTTTCCTATCTTTCCAGTCTTCTACCTTATTCCCTCCACATCCTCTACTCTTAGCATTTTTCCTGACTGTCCCCTATTCCCTGAGCTCTCATCTCCTTATTCTATCTCCTGGGCTCCTTCAAGTCTCAAGTAAAAAGACCCACCTTCTACAAAAAAGTCATCTTTCCCAGTCCTTCTTAATTTAAGTGTCTCTTCTCTGACATTATCTTCAATATTTCTTGTACTATCTTATTTTTACATAGTTGTTTGCATGTTGTTTCCCTAATTAGACTCAGCTCTTTGATAACAGGGACTTTCCCCCCCTTTTTATGTATTCCCTAGAGATTAGCTCAATGCCTAGAATACATTAGGCATTTAATAAATGCTTGTTGACTTCTTTCCTTTTTACAATTCTCTCTTCTACCTCAATCAAAAAGTAGGAAAGACCAAAATGATTAGCAGTGCATATACACTGATGGAAGAATTTTCATTTCCTACAAAACTTTTCTAATTCATTTGTAGTCAGAGCTCCAGGGTTTAATATTTATTTGCTCTGTTAACTTTGAGCAAATTGCTTTACCCTCTAAGCCTTAGTTTTATTATATATAAAATGGGATTAATATAATAATATTTATACAATCTTATTTACTAGAATGGCTCCAAGAAAAATATTTAATAAATTTTAAAGCATTATAAATATGTGAATTATTAACATTGCTAGTAAGAATCCCCCTTGTGGGAGACTGGGTACCTCCTAAGGAACCCTGATGTGTTTGGTTGTCAGACCCTCTCGGTATTAGTTCAAGAAAATGGTGATTTATCTTCCACATTCCTGGAAAAGGAAGGACTATTTATGTCTTTGAATGACAGGAGGTGAGGAAAGGTTAATGCTGATCCAAGATGGTCAGGAAGGGCAGTGGACTTCACTGATAAGAACTGGCCACAGGCTAGTCTGACCAGACAAGCCAGAACCTGTGGATCTGAAACTGTTTGATTTTGAATAGTGAGTGAGAATTACTAGGGAAAGGGTAGTCACATCACAGCAATATTCTATCTCAAATCAATAGCAAGGGTGGTGGATGTTATTATTATTATTATTATTAATGAGGAACTTAAAAGAAAATCAGGAGTGAAAAATCTCAGGGAAATGTGAGATAGGGAGATAAAACAGGTAGGTCAGAGGGCAAGAAGAACAGAGGAGAGGTAGTAAGTATTCCACTGGTTTTCTCATCAGAAAGCTAGAAAGGTCTCCAGTGCATTGGGTGGATATCCTGTGGTTATCGCATGAGAGGACATGGACAAGAGTCTCACGGGATGGGCAGCCATATGTGAGACTAGATCTTCATTATGAAGAAATGCACAAATCAATGATATTCCCAGAATCATTTGAGTAGTGTTTACATGGCAAATTGTGCATACACACAATATATACATGAATATATGTACACAGAAATGTTTGTATATGTATATATACACATGTGTATATTATATATATATATATATATATAATATTTTATCTTTTCAGACTCCAAATAAGTGAAAACACAATGGGAAATAACCTTTTGTGTGTGTGAAAATAACATTATTAGAAAAAAGTTATATTGCTTTCAGGTACTTAAAGCAATTAGAATTTGATCGATTAAGATTTGTTCCAAAGAAAGAGGAATCATTTTAATTCAGGGATTCTTAATTTGGGGTCCATGGGCTCCAAGGGATCTGTAGATGTATTTCTGAAATTTAGTACACACACACACACACACACACACGCGCACACACACACACACACGTTAATAGCCCTGCTTTAGGAGATGAGGATAGGAATGGAGACTGGATCTGTGATTTCATGGATACAGCCTGTACCAAAACAGTACGACAATAAAGTTGCCTAGAGCACTGGGAAAGCTAAAAAATCGGCTGAGAGGTCATACAGCCAATAGATTTTAAAGACCCGTCTCAAACCCTGGTCATTTACAAATTCTGAGGTCAGCACTCCATCCACTATAGCAGGCTGTCTCTCATGAGTGAGACCAATTTATAATTAGCATATCAATTGCTTATAAATTGGCCTATCTAGAGTGCCTAAAAATAATTTGTTCATTTAAGTAGGTTAAATTTGCCCATAAGATTTCTTAACAAGATTATTTTATTTAACCAACTTTTTCTTGATAGATAATATGATATACTTCAAGCCAATCCCAATAAAATAATAATATTCATATTTCATAAGACCTTTATATTTACAAAATATTTTATCTCTTTTGATTCTCATAATGGTTGTGTGAGGTGAGTAATGCAAATATTTTTCTTTCTCTGCACAGATTAGGAAACTGAGGCTCAGAGAAGGAAAGGTCATATGGTTAAATAAGTGATGGAAAAGGGACTCAAATTCAATTCACGTAACTCTTTTTATAAACCCTTTCAGATGTGATGCTCTCTGTTTTTACAGAACTGGTGTTCTATGTGGGAAGTGTCCTTTTAGCTCTAATTTTCCTGTTCTAAGATCACATCTTGTTATCTCATTTTTAGTTCTTCTATATTCCAGTCCAGCTCTGACATTCTAATAGATAAACTATCCCTTGCTTTCCTAATTTGCTTATGGCATCATTAGTTACACCCAAATTATATACCCATCTTGACCTTATTTTAGTATGGGGTATGAGATGTAGGTCTAAACAAGATGTAGGTTTCTGACATTATTTTCCAGTTTTCCCAGTAAGTTTTGTGAAATAATGAGTTCTTATCCCAGAAGCTGGAGTTTGGTGGTTTATCAAATACTAGATTCCTATAGTCATTGATTTCTTGTGTCATATGTATCTAACCTAAACCACTGATCCATCACTATTTCTTAGTACCAAATAGTTTTGATGACTGCTGCTTTATTGCTTTATAATATAGTTTTAGGTCTAGTACTACTAGGCCACCATTCTTTGTATTTTATTTTCATAAATTTCCTTGATATTTTTTACTTTTGTTCTTCCAGATGAATTATTATTTTTTCTAGCTATATAAAATAATTTTTGGCAGTTTGGTTGGTATGGTACCAAATAAGTAAATCAGTTTAGGTAGAATTGCTATTTTTATTATATTAGCTTGGCTGACCCATGTAGCTCTGACATTCTATATTCTACATTCTAAGACTCCCTGATATTCTATATTCTGTGAACATCAATATGGCATAGTGGATAGAGTCCTAGAGTTGTAATTAGGAAGAATTCAGTTCAAAGTCTATCTCTAATACTCATAGCTGTGTGACCCTGCACAATCTTCTTAAACTCTCAGTACCTCAGTTTCTTCATCTGCAAAATGAAGATAATAATATCTATGGAACTTCTCCTAGCTCTGCTGAAGGCCCAAGTGAGATAACAGACATTAAGCACTTTGCCAAGATTGAAGCCATATATAAAATGTCAGTTATTATTTTATGTTGCAAGGTCCTCTAGCTCTGACACTCTATAATCTATGTTTAAACCAATTCAACAAACATTTGTTAACACCTACTAGATGAAAGGTAGCATGCTAAGTGCTGAGGATATGTCCCTGGGGCCTGAAGTGTAACACACACACACACACACACACACACACACACACACACACACACCCCGACAGGTATGTATATATGGCGCATTTATATTCTGTAATGAATATATACATGTACAAACATATATATAATATGTGTATCTAAAATACCCATACACATAAATTATGCATTTAGATAGACTGTATATACATAAATGTATATTGAATATTTGCACATATATATGTATAAATATTTATATATATATCACATATTCATACATGTTACTATATGGATATGTGGATATATACAAATGCATAAACCTACATATATGTAGGCAATATGCAATATTAAGCACTTATATTTCTATAGTCCATATATGTATATATGTAAATATTTATACATGTGTGTATATATGCATTTACATATTCACACACCATATGTGGACATATGGTGTGTGAATATATGCATATACATATATGAATAGATAAATATAATTTGAGGAAGGGTGAGAGCATTACTAACTGGAACATCAGGAAAAGTTTCAAGGAAAAAGTAACTGGTATCTGAGATGAGCATTCAAGGCATCCAGAAAGTGAGGGGAGGAAAGAGTACATTTCAAGCAGGGTCTATACCCTATACAGTCCAAGGAGGCTCCAGTCATCCAATTTAACTGAACAAGAGTTTGTGAAAGGGAGTAATATGAAATCTAGCAGACAATACATATTAAATACTGTAAAGTAAGTACTCTTGACTTTTGTTCCATAAACAACCTTCCCACCACCCAAAAGATCAGGGAAGAGATCTCAGAAGTTCCATAAGTATAGAATAATTCCATCTTTTTTTTCACTGAACACAGACTGAAATATAACTTTCCTTCCATTGCTTAAAAACACTGTTCTGAGAAGAGGTCCATAGGTTTCACAGACTGCCCAAAGGAGTCCATGAAAGAGAAAAAGTGATGAACTCCTGTTGCAGAGGCCCTCGGAGCTGGATGGGGAGTCGGTTTTTTATCCTGGAGGCAAAGAGGAGACACTGAAGATTTTCTATTAGGGGAATGATGCGAGCAGATCTATGCCTTAGGCAAATTATTTTGGCAGCTGTGTGAAGGATGGATCAGAAAGGGGAGAGACTGGAGTGGGAAGATCATTTAAAAGGGTAGTAGGAGAGGGAGAGGGAGAGGGAGAGAGATGCAGAAACCTGACAGGGAGGGCGAGGGATGACTCCAGGGTGACTCTGAAGTTACAACTTAACTGAACGGAAGGAGAATGATGTCCAGGGCTAGCATAGCTCCTGGGACACAGGAAGCACTTAATGAGTGCTGGTTCACAGGCTGACAGACAAAGGGGAAAAATGAAAAAGAGATGGGTTTATACAGAAAAGATGAGCTCCATTTTGAACATCTTTGTTCTTGTGTCTGGAGCTAGCAAGTACCTTAGAGGCCACTGAGCCCATCATTTTACAAATGAGGAAAGTGAAATATAAAAAAGGTACCTGACTTCTCACTTACAGCTAAAAAGTGTAGAGTGGGATTTGAACTCAGATTTCCTAATTCAAAGTCCAAAGCTTTATTTATTACTCCAGTGGTGTAGGGAGTGCAGGAGTGGCAAGGGGTTCAGGCCAGAGTTTTGACTCATTCATGTGGGAGGATCTACTTCTCAGAAACCCAGGTGAATCCCTACATCACAAGAATTCTGTGGTTTCATCTCAAGATGAAGCCCAACATCTTAGATAACTTGTCTCCATATTTTCAACTTTGAAATCTCTCTAATCTCTCTCCCTGACTCTAAACTCCAGAATCAGGCCCTCAAAAAGATGTCTCTATGACAGACATGTACTGGGTTCTATACCAGGCCTTGGAAGCATACACTGGTATCCATGGCAGACCTTGGGAGCATGCATTGGGTTCCATGACATGCCCTGATGTTTGAGGTCCCAATCTTCTCAGCATTCAGTCTCTCAATTACCTTGGTCCCTTAGACCCTCTGCAAATTGTCAGAGCTTCCAATATGTTCAGTACAAGATGTGTCTTTCTTTTAGGTCCCTTCCAGCTTTAATAATCTATTTTCTAGATTTTAAGTTATCCTCCAGCACTATTCTGCATTTTGAATTCTAAGGCTCTTTTCTAGTTCAGGCCTTCTATGTTCTAAGGAAGAATACTAAACAGAAAAATAAAAGCAAAAAATAGCTTTCTACCTAGCGTGAAGTTTTTCTGGTTACACATAATTTATTTACAAATTAAAAGATTCAGCTTTTTTTTTAAATAGAGCTTTTGAAAAGATAACTCCCCTGGTTTAGATTGATTGATTGATTGATTTTTACCTTCTCATTTCTCTCAGAATCCTTAGTTTCCTTTCAAGTTTATAACAAAAGCATCTTCTCTCCCTCAAACTATTTTATATTTTCTCATCTATTTACATGCACTAGCATATAAGCTCCTTAAGGGTTAGGGCTTTTTAAAAAATGTGTCTTTGTGTCCCTGGCACCTAGTACAGAGCCTAATCCATAAGAGGCACTTAATAGATGTCTGTCAAATTAAATCCACAGCCACTTCCAGCTCTGGTAGCCTGTGTTCTTATATTCTAAGGGCTCTTCAATTTGTCATGATCCCTTCCAGCTCGCACGTTCTGTAATTTAAGGCCCTGACATTCTGTGGTTTATACCATTAGGGGCCTTTCTAGCTCTGGCCCAGGATTCTAATAGCAGCACAGACTCAGAGCTGTAGGGAGGGGGTGGGGATTCTATTGTTCTGTATGAAACCCACCCGGGAGGGTAGGAACACCTGTGCTGTGCCAGGGTGGAGGGCGAGATTTCAATAGCAGACACATTGACTTGGAGATGTGATGGAAGCTGTGACTTGAGAGTGTGATCTAAACAGTGAAGCTCTTAGCTGAAAGGTGAAACCCTGGATTGTGAGGACATGGCTGCATTCATTCAGATCCACGAGCTGGCAGGCTGAGGCTAGGAAAGGAGATGTGCACTGCACAGGCGGGCAGGCGTTGTGGGCTTACTTCCTCAGGGCCCTGTAAAGGAAGGGAATGGGAAATCTAAATCCTCAGGAGTCTGAATCCACAGCTTAAGTAGGGAGAGGAGAGATGATTTCAGGGAGGAGTTATGGCAGACACAGACAGTGACCATGTATCACTGTGCCCATAAAAGTCTGAAATCATGCAAACGTTCTTCTCACTTAAAATGCTACCTTCGGATTCTGAATAAATATTTTTAGAGTAGAATGTCTATCCTCCCACTTATGGTTAGCTCTGTTCTCAAATCCCTGGATTTTGGTGCTTTCAAGAAATCCACAATCTCTACCAAAGTACAAAGGTTCCTTGGTTCCTAGCACTATACCTCTTATAATGCATGACATCATGTCTACTAGTCCGAACTTCTCAATTATTTTTGAGTGAACCAACATCCTTTCAGTCCTCCAAATACGAAAAATTGGTGTTATTCTCAATTCCTCAAACTAGCTTACATCAAATATCCAATTAAAAGCCATTCCACATACTCAAATACCAAATCTTAAATTTCTTTTTTCTACAACAGCTCTCAAGTATGACCCTGTGCTCCATTCACATAACCATCACCGTCATCACCTTTCATCTGGATTATTCCAAAAACCTTTTAATTGGTCTCCCTGACTCAAGCTGCTTTTCAATTTACTCCATCTTCCACTCAGCTTCCAAAGTGATTTTCATAAAGCATAGTTTTGACCTCCTACTTTTCAGTAAACTCCAGTGGTTTCCTATTACCTCAAGGATAAAGTATAAAAGATAAAGGATAAAGCCTATCCTCATTCTGATTTCCCTATTTCTGTCAGTGATATCACCATCACTCCCAATGACCCAGGCACTTGGAAATCATTCTTGACTCATCCCACAATTCAGTTGCCAAATCCTGGAATTATAAGATTTTATATTTGAAAGGGACTGTAAGGGTCATAATATTATAGGATCATAGATTTAAAACTTTTCATAGTCATATAGGTAGCAAGTGGTAAAGCTAAGATTTGAACCAGGTCTTTTGGCTACAAATCCAAAGTTCCTTCAACATCAATCTGCCTCTTCACTATGTAATGCTGTTTCTTTCTGGCTCCTCCACATTATAAACTCCCCAAATGTATGAATTTAATTTCTTTTTTTCTCATTCCATCTCCTGGTACATAGTGCCTCACACATTTACCTTACTAGCTGTGTAACTCCAGCAAGACATTTAGCCTCTGTTTGACTCATTTTCCTCATCTGTAAAATGGGGATAGTAGCCCCTCTCTCCCAGAGTTATGAAAATAAAATGAAATGATAATAGTAAAGTGCTTAACACAGTTCCTGGAATCATAATTGGTACTATATGTTGTTGTTGTTGAGTTGTTCAGTCATGTCTAACTCTTCTTGATCCCATGGACTACACTGTTGATGAAGTTTCCTTGGCAAAGATCCTGGAATGGTTTGCCATTCCCTTCTCTGGTGGATTAGGTGCTATATAGGTGTTTGCTTTTATTGTTATTACACATAGTAGTAATATTACATATATTACACAACACTTAACAGATGGCTGTTGAATTTAATAACATTTCCTTATATGTCGTCGATTCTCAGCAGTTAAAATTCCTTTCTTTAAACCATGAACTATCTTAAATGACTATTTTTTCTTCTTTACATTCTCCATCCCTAGAGTTTTTTTCTTTCTGATATTGGTGTGGGGGGTGGAGTTGACATGGTTTTACTTTATTCTTCCATGGAATGCAAGAGATGGACTTTTTTCTTCTTGGGAGTTTTGATGATAGTCTCTAATTTTTGTGTATTTGGGAATATTTGAAGTTTCCAAGAGATGTCTGATTGCTTCTGTGTGTATACTTTATATAAACAAGAGATTTGTGTACATGGGAAGAGTTTGAGAACTGCCACAAAGGATTAATTAATCTTTCATGTCTGTTTCATATCATTAGGCACTGCCTCTATAGGAATTTCATTTACCCCTGGGGATTACCAAGAATTCCTATCTCAGTACCAGTTCTGAAGATATCATGACAGGTCATATGAATAATAATCCACTTATTTTAAGTTATTTCTTCACAACAACTCAGTGAGGTAAGTAAGCCAATTACTATACTCTTTATTTTGCAAGTGGAACAAAATAAGATTCCACATGGTTTGTCTAAGCTCATACATCCAGAAAGAGGCAGAGCCCAGATCTGATACTGGGCCTTTTAATTCTAAAAGCAATGTTGACTGTATTATATTCTCTTTACCACAGGCTTTTACTACAACGCCTTAGGATGAGACTGTAAACTCCTCCAAGGCTAGCTTATCTTTCTATCTCTCTGTCTCTAGGCTTTATATGAAGTAGATTAGGTGCTCATTCATTGTTCAATTTGAAGTTTTTTGTTTGTTGTTCAGTTTTTTTAGTCATGTCTGACTCTTTGTGAACTCTTTTTGGGGGTTTTCTTGGCAGAAATACTGGAGTAGTTTTCTATTTCCTCCTCCAGCTCATTTTATAGATAAGGAGAAACCAAGGCAAACAGGAATAAGTGAGTTGCACACTTTTAGTGCACACAATTAGTAAGTATCTGAGGTCAGATTCCAACTTGGAAAGATAAATCTTTCTGAGTCCAGGCTTGTTACTCTATCCACTGGACCATCTTCCTGCCCAATTCTGAAATATAGAGTCTCAAATCAACATTCAGAGTCCCAAGCCAACAGAGAATAGATTTGGACCTGGGAACAATAGCTTCTCAAGAACTAGAATGAGTCATAAGGTCACTAGGTGCAGAATTAGAAGAGACCATCAAGATCATCTGGACCATGATTTGTAACCTTTTCTGTCATGGACTCCCCTTTGGTAGCCTGGTGAAGACTATGGACTGCTTCTCAGAATAATGTGTAAAATAAAATATATAAAATTACAAAGAAAACTATTCATATGGACATACAGTTTCCAAAATTAAAAAGAAGTTTTTTAAAAGTTTACAGACCATAGGTTAAGAATCACAGTGGACAGAGAGCTGGGCCTGAAATCAGGAAGGCCTGAATTCCTATCCAGCCTCAGACTCTTTAAGTGGACAGGTCACTTAACCTGTCTGCCCCAGTTTCCTCAACTTAAATATGAGGATCATAATAGAACCTCCCTCCCAGAATTGTCATCAAATGTGAAAACAATTTTAAAGTATTTAGCACAGTGCCTAGCATAGAAACATAAATACTTGTTTCTTTCTTCTTCTTCCCTTGATCTAGTCCAACCCTCTCATTTTATGGAAGTGAAACAGTCACAGAGGGATTAATTAATTTACTCAAGAATGCAGAGGCAGTAAGGAGTAGAGGCAGGATTCAAATCCAAAGCTTCTAACTCCTGCATGACTAGTTCCAGAGAAGCAATTTGTAACAAAAGAAAAACCCTGAGAGACAGAGTTTCTAGGTAATTAATATTCAATTTATTAATTAGGCCAACCAGCAATCAACAAATTATGGTCAATGGTTTCTCTAGGTAACCAAAGAAAAAACCATGGAGATTCTGAAAGCTTTAAATACTTTTGTAAAAGGGAATGCTCCTCATAAGTGAAAAACAACTCTGATTAGTGTTCATTTAATGAGGAGATGGACTAGGTCTTTGGCTCCTCCTGCTGAGAATGGCTTG
This sequence comes from Myrmecobius fasciatus, assembly GCA_023553655.1. Taxonomy (NCBI): domain Eukaryota; kingdom Metazoa; phylum Chordata; class Mammalia; order Dasyuromorphia; family Myrmecobiidae; genus Myrmecobius; species Myrmecobius fasciatus. Next base: position 77,861 of record JAJPUD010002002.1, read on the forward strand.
ATCATGAGACTCAGCTGCCTCAAGCAATCTGAACAGAAGAATTATCTATCTGTACCCAACCCACTCTGGTTGATTTTCTTCATCTTTACATTGTAAACAGAATGTAGGTCTTTTACTGGGTGGGCTCCCTCTCAGGATTGAAAACTGTATTTCTTGAGGGCTAGGACCATCTCATCAATCAGTCATGCCCTTTAGAAACTGACTTTTTACAGAGGCTGGGCCTTAAATTAGGAAATAAAGGTGAAAATCCTGGATCCTAATTTAATATTGATTATTAATATAATAGTAAAATAATTTCTTTCATTGTCCATGGTCACACATGTAGAATAGATTGTTGGTATTTGTCCTTTGTTCTTGAAGAGGACCGTGACAATAAGGGAAGTGATGTCATGACATGCAAGTGAATTGAATTTAAGTGAGGGAGGGCTGTGCCAGGTCAACTGCCTCACTTTCCCTTCCAGAGCCATCTGGGCCCAGTGGCCAGATATAGATCAGGATGACTGGAGATGGCCCTGGATAAAATGGGAGAGTTTGATCTTTTTTTAGCCGAGGTCCTCAACAGGTCTTACTTTGAGGCAATGCCCATTCAGGGATTGAGGCTAGGTAGCAACTGAAGCAAAGAATCTCCTCTTTCACTTAGTTCAAAAAAAATCTAAATTAAAAAACTAAATCAATCAATCACTGCATCAGGGAGCGGCGCGCCCCCCCCCCCCCCCAGGTTTCTGGCCAAAGCAGAAATGACTGCTATTTACATTCAACCTGAGTCAATCAGGACCTAAACAATAATCGAATGGGGCTATTGGTGGCTGATTAGAATCAGATTGGTTTTGGTCTAAGGCCTGATCCTTAAGAAAGAAATCTAGTCATTAAATGTAAATATCAGTTCTATCCTACAAAAAAAGTGCTTTTAAGAGCATCTGTACCTACATCTTACCTACAGATGTTCTTAAAAGCATTTTTTTTTTTGGTAAAATAGAATTGACATTTACACAGCACCAGAGAATTCATAAAACATTTTATATAATATCCCCTTGAAGAGAGGTAATCAATAGTATCATAGATATTTTTAAAGATGTGGATATTTAGTTTCAGAGAAGTTAAGCAATCTGCCCAAGGTCACACAGCTAATCAACAGCAGAGGTGGGAGGGCTAGACCCAGGATTTCTGGCTCCAGATTCAGAGTTCCTTGTATGATCCCATGTTGTGAGCTGGTCAGTCTAATAGAACATTCAGGGTATGGCTATTGTTCTCTGGCAGTTCCCAACAGGAGGTTTAAACAGCAGATGAGGGTTAGTTCTCAGTGCCAGGCCTGGCTCCACTGATGCTGGGACTGCACCAGAGGTCTGGGAGTCGGTACCCCTGACAGTTTTAACAGATGGCCAGCGTGTGACGCAATTCTCTCTCCTGTTTGTGGAGAGGAGGTTGGGAACACAGAATCTGTAATCCTAAGGGACTGTATCAGGCCTTCCTCACTAAAGAAATGCATATCCACTGCTCTTTTCCAGGTTCATCAGATGTCCACCTGGCCAGAGAGGGAATCTGGCAGTGCTGCCAGTGTTTCCTGCCTTAGAAATGTACTTTACATTTGTGATTTAGAATGGCCATGTGTCACTGGTCCTTCAGGAACAAACAAGAGGCATGAACTGAGGCTAAAGCAGGAAAGATCTAAGGTAAACCTAATGAAGAGCTGGAGTGTCTTTAAGAATATGGCTAATTCATGTCCAGAGAATCAGGAGAGAATTCAGGGATTAATTATCCATCCTGTGTAAGGAGATCTATGCAGAGACTGATAGACTTTTATGAAGTGAGATGTGAAAAATATTGGCCACATTTGAGGAGTTAGAAAAAAATGTGGAAACCAAATTATTTTTAAAAAAAGAAAAAAGGGGAAATTGTGAGAAATGGATGGGCATTTATCTGGTTTCCACAGTTATGAAAATTAAATTTGAGAAATGAAACTTAAATTAGAAAGTTGAAACCTACAAAGATATCAAAGAACAATCAGGGGTGGAAGTTAGTTCTCTTCCCTCAAAAGAATGTAAGCTTCTTGGGGGCAGGAATTGAGACTCTTTCTTTTTTTTTTTTTTTTGCCCTAGCCTTCCACTGGTATCTTTCTTCTAAAATGTAAGCTCCTTAGGAGCAGAGACTGGCTATGTAATGAGAGATGGAGATTCAGGTCCTGTAATTTCTGTGACATCCAATTAATAGGGCATCAGGGGAGGGACTTGTGCTTCAGGATAAGAAATAAAATCCTGCCTTAGGAATTTCAAAGGTGTGTCTACTAACCTAGGCACCTATTCTTACAGAATATAAAATAAATCTTTCCTGCATTCATCAGTGAAAACCCAAAAGAGTATGGCTAATGTTTCCTTGATTCAGTCATTCATTTAATGAATGATGAATGAATGAAAAACACAATTATTAAATACTTATTATGTGCTAGCACTGTGCTAACCATATACAAAAAACGAGACAGTTTCTATCTTCAAATAGTTTATATTCTAATAGAGAAAGACAACAGAGTGAAATGCAATGTTTTGGCTAGGGAAATCAAAAGGATAATAACTGGATCAAAGAATATTGGAAGGACAAATCCTTTCCCAAAATTATAGTATTGATTTAATGATTATTTATGGTATGAAGATGTCTAGAGAATAGCAGCTTAGTGAATTTGGGACTGGCTAGAAGAAATGGTGAAAATTCTCTAATGAGAAGTCCAATTAGAACTCCAGAGTAGGAGGTGGAGTGCCTGGAACACAACTCGTATATGTGCACTGGATTGTGCTAGGTGCTTGGGACCAAATTAATTTTAGATAAAATACAGTCCCTGCCCTCATGGTATTGAAAATAGTAGAAAGTTTAACTATCTGTTCAAGGACAATTGGGACACATTTTAGATAAGAAAGTAAAACTGGTATTGAGAAAGAGTCAGGAGGTTTGGGTTCTAATCTCAGTTTTTCCTTGAACAAGTAGTTTAGCTTTGGATAAGCCAATTTTCATTTCTGGACCTGAGTTTTCTCATCTCAAGTGAGATGAACATGATATCATCTTGTACTTCAATAAGTACTTCTGCTTCCATAGAACCTTAAAGTTTACTAGAAACTTTCTTTACAGCAATTCCATGATTTAGGTACCTCTTTTATAGGATAAAGAAATGGAGGCTCAAAGAGTTTTATTTGCCCATGGTCCCAAGTTAGTGTCAAAGTTGGGAATGAACCTAGTTCTTCTGAGTTTAGATCTAGTACTCTTTCCACAGTCTTACCTCTTAAGAAACTTATAATGCAGTAAATTGATAAACTACCTACATAAGTAACTGTAATACAAAATAGATCAATAAGAAAGCTAAAAACAATTCTTTGAGAATTCATAGTAGAGAAAGATGATGGTAAAATCAGAGTCGGTATCATTGAAAAAGTAACATTTGGGGGCAGCTAGGAGGTACAGTGGATAAAGCACCAGCCCTAAAGTCAGGAGGACCTGAGTTCAAATCTGGTCTCAGACACTTAATATTCCCTAGCTGTGTGACCCTGGGCAAGTCACTTAACCTCAAATGCTTCAACAACAACAACAAAAAAGTAGCATTTGAATTAGCCTTTCTATAATCTCTTAATGTTTTTTCCTTCTGGGTCAGTTTAGTGAAATACAATTAAGATGTTGGGCTTTTTTGCAGCCTTCCCTTAACTTCACTGTTGCCTTTCCTCTACTAAAAACTGGTCCACCTTGAGGCTTCTTAATCATTTAAGTGTGGAGCCAATTCAAGTTGACAAAATTCTATGCTTGAGACAGATTCAAAGGTAAAAAAGTGATTCTTCTCTTGCCCTTAAGAGGCTTGCAATCTATTTTTGGGGGGGAGGGAATGAGTGTGGGGGGAAACAGGGAGAAGATATAGAAATATAACATGAATACAAATAAGATTATACAGGGTTGACTGTGATAGGGCAAAGGAGAACAAATAAAATGCCATGTGTGGTACAGGGTGGTATGGTGGAATGAATAGTGATTACATTTAATTGAATTGAGAGGGAAATAACTTTCAGCTATAGAGAAGATCTCATAAAGGAAGGGACTTCTGAGTTTAACTTTTAGGGACAGGTATATATTGAAATCTATTCCATGTTTGAGAAATGACATGAATACTGGTTTTGGGAGAGTGAGGATGGGTAACAAGGGACAAAGAATAGCTTAGTTTGACTGGAACATAGAATATATCAGTGAGAGGATGGGCCTACAATATAAGATGAAACCTTTCTTTATAGAGGACTCAGAATTCTCCAGCTTTGCTTGGTTTCAAAACCACAATGGTTATATCCATCAAGGTATTTCACTGGTGCCCTACTCCTTTTCCTTTTAGTACTGTAAAGGTAATTTGGAGCCAGATGGTAGAGGGTCCTGAACAGCACTCAAAGTATTTTATACTTTAGGGGTAGCCATTAAGGGTTTTTGAGTATAGGAGTGACACTGTCAGAGGGGTTCAATTGGGAAGATGACTCTGGTAGTAATGTGGAGGATGAATTGAAAAGGGAGAGATTAGAGATAAAAATACCAAATAATAGGAAGTTGTGATAGTATAAAAGAAAGAGATCAAGGCCCAGAACCAAAAGGAGTATGTAGGGGTGAGGAGTTTGTCCTGGTGGTCATTGATCTGTCTTGGCTCATTCCCAGTCTGGGATACTCCCAAGCAGAGAGGACAGTAGTTCTTTTGACTCCAAATTCAATGTTCTTTCCTCTGCAACATGTTGCCTGCTGTCAAACTTTAGAAGTGGAAGGGAACTTTGTATAAGACAGTCCTGATCTCCTACATCCAAGAATTTTTTGGAGAAGTACAATTCAGTTTTACCAGGGCTCCTGGAAATCATGTCTAAAATACAGGAACTGCAGGAAGCCAACAATTGTCTTTGTGTTATGGGTAACACAGTCACTTGGCTTTATGGCCAGAGGCTTTAATAGCTATAACATGTTTACTTCCCTAGACTCTTTGGCAAGGTATAAAGTGCTAATATATTGTGGGGAAATCCAAGGATCATGAGCTGCCAACTGGATTCAGCCTGAGAGGTTCTGCCTCTTGTCCATTCAGTGTAAAATGTCAAAGGAAGAAGGGGCTCTTAGAAAATGGACTGCTAGGAAATAAAACGTAAAATACAGACTGTTAGAGCTGGAAGTGATCTTAGAGTATAAAGTGCAAAATGGCAAAGTTGGAAGGGATTTTACAGACAATTTAGCTAAAGTGCTTTGTTTTACAGATGTGCAAACTTCTGTCTACAGAAAGAAAGTTACTGACTCAAGGTCACAAAGTTAAAACCACATCTGGAAGACAGGCCCAGGTTTTTCCAAGATTCCAGTGACATTGATCTTGCTCTTCCATGAAGAAGACAGGCTATCTCTCAGTTCTGGGCATTTTCTCTGGCTGTCCCCTGTGCCTGGATCTCATGCTCTCCTTCCTCATCTCTCCTTCTTTTAAGTCTGAACCTAAAACCCCACTTTCTGTAGGAAGTCTTTCCCAAATCTAGTGCCTTCCCTCTCTTAGGCAGCTGATGCCAGTAGATAGAATGCCAGGCTTGGAGTCAGGAAGACTCCTCTTCTGGAGTACAAATTTGGTCTCAGACACTACTATATAACCTTGGGCAAGCCACATAACCCTGTTTGCCTCAGTTTCCTCATTTGTAAAATGAGCTGGAGAGGGAAATGGCAAACCACTCCACTATCTTTGCCAAGAAAAACCCCCAAATGGGGTCATGAAACATAATTCAGGACAAAACAACTTCCTCTCTTAATCATTACCTATTTATCATGGACATAGCTTATTTGAATGCATTTGTTTGCTTCTGTCTCCCCCATTAATAGTGAGTATGCTTAGGGCAAAGAACATCTTTTGCTCTTTGTGTATCCCTAGTGTTAGTACTGAGTATGACGTTTGGTAGGTACTTCACAAATGTTTATTGACTAACTCTTCCCATCAGTTGATTGCTGGAGGACATGACTTTTCCTCTCCTATGGCCACGTCAGGGACATAAAGTAGACATCAAAATGCTATAGTTTGCAGAAAAGCGAAATGAGAGCCTATAAGGTATCAGAGCCAGAAACAAGAACAAGCCCTCCTACTTCACATACTTGCATCTTCTGAAGGTCGCTGCACATTTCCCCAATTCTACAATACATCTCTATTCAGGAGATAGAGAGCAGATTAGTTCCTCCCCCATTCACAACCTTCAGTGGCTCCCCATGGCTTGCCAAGTAAAGCATAAACTCCCAATTCTGGTATTTGAGGCTCCATTTTAGGACACCTCCCTACCTTTTAAACCTTATCTCTCCACCCCACCCTTTGAAACACACAAATACTCTACACTCCAGCCAAAGTGAGTCCTTTAAATTTGCTCACACTATTACCCATACTTAGAACAGATTACCCACCAATTTCTGCTTTTTGAAGTCTATACATTCTTTTAAGGCCCAGATCAGGAACTTTCCCTGCCCCCTTCTCATTTTCATTCTTACCTCTTTCAACTGAAATTAATCTTTCCCTCCTCATAATTCCCCTAATACTTTGCCTGGACATCTACTTTGCCCTTATTTATTATCTTGTGTTACAGTTTTTCTTTTGTCTTCTTTTAGGATTCTGAGCTCATTGAGAATAAAGACCATGCCCTTTTTTCATCTTTGTTACAGAGACTTATCCATAGTAGGCCCTTAATAAATGCTTGTTGATCGCTATTTGGAGTCAATCTGTAGGAACCACAGAGGCTGGATTCAGGAGACTATACTATTAATACAGCATCTCTATGGTCTCCCAACCCACAAATGTGGGCTTAAAGGGATCAATTCTCCAGGGTGTTCAGATTCTTCATGCCTACCTAGGCTGTCTATCTACAGAAGGTGGTCCTTGCCAGATAATGTGGCCATTCAGAGCCAGTGCCAGCTCTCCTCTCCCTCCCTGACCTGTTTCCCTCGGGCTGCTACAATACAAACAGGGAATTCAGAGAGCCTTGCTGTGTTAGCTCTTTCATTCCAGGACCTCATGTTTCCATGACGCTTCCTCAGCAAGCACTCAAACCCTAGACTAAGTAATAAAGATGCTTCCAGACCCTCGCTTTAGCTTGCTTTCCCAGTCACTGAGACAGGCATGTCTGGCCTGACCCTGATCTGGCTCCTCCTCTAGTATTTGAGCTTTCGGGTCTCCTTCCCAGCTCACAGGCTACAAGACTATGAAACCTTCAGCATTGGCTGTTTCCACTCCCAACCCCTTCCCCAAACAACAAGTATGGGTTACAATTAGGATGCCCCAAAGCAAAGCTGTAACAAACAATTCCCCCAATAGACCCCCAACAAACTCTGCTATCATCCAATGAATTAATGAGAAACAGCTGGCCTTGACATTCACCTCCCCAAGGCTCCTTTGCAGAAGGGAGGGCTGGCCAGTGGCCTATGGGTGTAGAACATTGTATAGGATGTAAGATTGTTCCAATTTTGCTGATTGTTTTCTTGTCTTCATTTTCTTCTTTTTTTTCTGTTAAACAAATTCTTCAGTGGCAAGAAACTGGAAACTGAAAGGATGCCCATCAATTGGAGAATGGCTGAAAAATTATGGTATATGAATGTCATGGAATATTATTGTTCTATAAGAAATGACCAGCAGGACGATTTCAGAGAGGCCTGGAGAGACTTGCATGAACTGATGCTGAGTGAAATCAGCAGAACCAGGAGATCATTATACACGGCAACAACAATACTATATGACGATCAATTCTGACGGATATGGCTCTCTTCAACAATGAAATGTTTCAAACCACTTCAATGATCTTGTGATAAAGAGAGCCATCTACACCCAGGGAGAGAACTGTGGGACCTGAATATGGATCACAACATAGAATTTTCACTCTTTTTGTTGTTTGTTTGCATTTTATTTTCTTTCTCATTTTTTCCCTTTTCATTTGATTTTTCTTGTGCAGCAAGATAATTGTATAAATCTGTATGCATATATTAGATTTAACATATATATTTTTACCATGTTTAACATATATTGGATTACTTGCCATCTAAGTGTGAGGGTAGGAGGAAGGAAGGAAATTGGAACACAGGGTTTTGCAAGGGCTAATGTTGAAAATTATTCATGCATATGTTTTGAAAATAAAAAGCTTTAATAAAAAAAAGTTCTTCAGTAAAAAGGATGATACCCCAAAAGGGAGAAAACACGGAGGGGCATCTAGGTGATATGAAACAAAAAATAGTAATAAAAAAAACCATTTAAAAACAGATTTCTTTAAGAAATTATCAGTCAAAAAGAACTGGAGATTGAGGAACTGCCCATCAATTGGGGAATGGCTGAATAAATTGTGGTATATGAATGTAATGGAAAACTATTTTTCTATAAGAAATGATGAGTGGGCAAATTTCAGAAAAACCTTGAAGGACTTACATGAACTGATGCAGAACCAGGAGAACATTGTACACAGTAACAGAAACACTGTGCAATAATCAACTTTGATAGATTTAGTTCTTCTCAGCAATACAATAATTTAAGACAATTCCAAAAGACTCATGAAAGAAAATGCTGTCCACACCCAGAGAAAGAAGTATGAAGTCTGAATGCAGACCAAAGCCTACTATTTTCACATTTTTGTTGTTTTGGTTTTACTTCTTGTGGTTTTCTCCTTTTGTTCTGATTTTTCTTTTACAATATGATGAATGTGGAAATATGTTTAATATGATTATAATGTATAACTTATATTAGACTGCTTGCCATCTTGGAGGGGGAAAGGAAGGGGGAATTTGGAGCTCAAAATTTTACAAAAATGAATATTGAAAACCATATTTATATGTAATTGGGGGAGGAATGGATTACTATTAAGTGGGGGAAAATTATTAGCCAAGATAGTCAAACAGTGTTCAAGTGATAACTTTAATTACAGCTCTTCAGTGAGATTCTCAAATTTATTTAGAGAAATCATTTAAGGGACAGTTAGATGCCATCTCTCCTAATTTTTATCATCCCTTTAGTTGAATTCTTTTTTTAAAAAATTATTTCATTTTAAATGTAACAATTTTTATCACTGATTTTTTAAAATTTTGAGTTACAGATACTCTCCTCTCCCCACCCATTGAGAGAAAACCAACAATACCATAGTGATTATATATGTGAAGTCATGCAAAACATTTCCATATTAGTCATGTTTTGAAGACATACATACAAACTCCAACAAAATACAAAAAAATGAAATAATGAATGTTAAAAAATTATCCAGTAATATTCTTAAGGACTATTTATGCATATTCTAGAGGACAGAACACCTCAAGAATACTGTGCCCTCAGAGTAAGGAGAGGCTAATTCTTCTCCCTTTCCTAACACTGATCTATCTCCTAACGCACTGAAACCTGGTTCCTTCTCAGGGTTTCTATAAACCTATCCCCAACTTGGGATCTAAGAATATGAAATTGAAATAGAATAAATTTTAGAGATATCTAACTCCCAATCTCATTTAAAAGCTGAAGAGGGCCCTTTCTACTGATTACACCATTATCCCAGAGAAAATGAGAGGACATCTCTTAGACTAACTTGTGTAAGGCAAAGACAATAGTGAATTAAGTTAAGTGGGAGAGAGATCCAAAGGGTTAAGATGATGGCTTCTTTGCTTCTTTACTAAAAATCAAACTTCCAATATGGCCAATAGGTAGGACAGAAACAATAGGAACCCAGGCTCACCAGATGAGACCCAGAGGGCATTTTAGTGAAAGCTATCATTTTTTAAAATGATACTTTAAGGTTTGCAAAGTGTTTTGCATTCTTTATCCCTTCTGTTCTCTTTCCATTACTCACACACTTTACATTCCAACCAGACTGGCCTATTTACTGTTCCCTGTACAGGACATTACATCTTCTGTAATTCCATCTGCTATGTGCCTCCATGACTTTGCCCTTACTGTTGCTAACACTTGAAATGTTTTTCCTTCTCACCTCCACCGCCTAAAAGCCTTCAAAAATCAGCTCAAATGCTCACTCTTCCAGGAAACCCAACTTGACTGCACCCGACATCCATAACATTATTTTAAATTTACTTTGTGTTGATTTCCTATTTACTTTTCTGCATAGATATTGCTTTCTTTTATAGGCTATCAGCTGCAACAAAGCAGGGAATGTTTATTTTTGTCTTTGTAGCCACAGAGCTTAGTACAAAGAGTAGCAGGTGTTTTCAAAATACTTGCTGAACAAATGAATGAAGGAATGAATAATTCTGACCACAGTTCTGAGATAAAGGAACTCCTGTTTTAGAAAGAGTAAGCATCTTGGCCCATGTATAGCAAGTAAGAGTTTGAGGCAATATATTCCAAAGAGATCTTAAAAGAAGGAAAGGGACCCACATGTGCAAAAATGTTTTTGTAGTGGCAAGAAACTGGAAACTGAATGGATGCCCATCAATTGGAGAGTGACTGAACAAATTATGGTATAGGAATGTTATGGAATATTATTGTTCTGTAAGAAACAACCAGCAGGACGATTTCAGAGAGGCCTGGAGAGACCTACATGAACTGATGCTGAGTGAAATGAGCAGAACCAGGAGATCATTATACACGTTAACAACAATACTATATGACGATCAATTCTGATGGACATGGCTCCCTTCAACAATGAAATGTTTCAAACCAGTTCCAATTGTTCACTGAAGAAAGCCATATATACCCAGAGAGAGGGATGTGAAATGTGGACCACAACATAACATTCTCATACTCTTGATTGATGTTTGCTTACATTGTGTTTCCTTTATCTGATATGTCTTTCCTGTAGATACGATTTTTCTTGAACAAAAATGATAAGTGTGGAAATAGGTATACATATATTCGATTTGTCAAGTATTTTAACATAATTAACATGGAGTGGATATCCTGCCATCTAGGGGAGGGGTGGGGACTAGGGGGGAACAATTTGTAACAGAAAGCTATCTAAGGGTTAATGTTGAAGAATTACCCATACATATGTTTTGCAAATAAAATAAAATTTAAAAAAGAAAGAAAGAAAGAAAGAAACGACCAGCAGAATGATTTCAGAGAGGCCTGGAGAGACTTGCATGAACTGATGCTGAGTGAAATCAGCAGAACCAGGAGATCATTATACACAGCAACAACAAGATTATATGATGATCAAGGTGATTCAGGCCAGTTCCAATGATCTTGTGATTAAGAGAGCCATGTACACCCAGAGAAAGGAGTGTGAGAACTGAATGTGGATCACAACATAACATTCTCACTTTTTGTCGTTGTTTTCTTGCATTTTGTTTTCTTACTGATTTACTTTCTTTTTTTAATCTGATTTTTCTTGTGCATTAAGAGAATTGTATAAATATGTTTATACATTTGGATTTAACATATTTTTAATATGTATAACATATATTGGATAGCTTGCCATCTAGAGAAGGGAGTAGAGGGAAGGAGGGGAAAATCTGAAATATAAGGCTACAGGGGTCAATGTTGTCAAATTATCTGCAGATATGTTTTGAAAATAAAAAGATTTAAAAATTAAAAAAAAATCTGAAGTTGAAAAAACTAACTGCCGTAACGCACCAACCTCAGTGTATCTTTATCAGTGACTTTTCTGTATATAATGGTCCTCTAATGTGCAAAGAACCTTCATATTCATTGTCTCATTTGCATCTCAGAAGTCCTGGGAAACTGGCATGTCAAACATTATTAAAGCCATTTTAGAGGGAGTGAAAGGCAGTAACTCAAGGTCACAGAGGCTCAGTATCCATAAAGGGATGTGTTGGCTCTCTGTCCAAGGTTCTTAACACTACACTGTGTAGTCTCCACACAAGCCACAGTGCTCATATGAGAATGTTGTAAGACATCCCATCTTTTAGCAGTGCTTGTCAAAAGTTGTTATCTTTTAATAGGACAACGTGTGAACACCCTGCTGATTATTGGAAAGTTTCCCCTGAATTAATTCAACATAGCATTATTCTGTTTGCCAAAGCTTCACAAATGTTTTAAATAGCCAATTGATATTGAAATAACATCCTAATATAGCTAAATTAAATACACATTTAATTCATGCAAGTCTGACAGATGGTTCTCCTTAAATTGCTGTTTGTTTTAGAAAGATGCTTACTTTCAAAGAAGCATAAGGTGTCAGGACCTTTGGAAGACAGACTAGAGACTCTTAGACCTAGAAATCATCTTCCAACATAGCACCTTGAATGCCAAAGCTGGAAGGGATCTTCAGAATACATGATGTCAGCATCAGAAGGGATATTAGATCATAAAATAGAGGATTTTAGAGTTAAAAGATACCTAAGAAAATGGAATGCCAGAGCTGGAAGTGTCGGGAGAGCCAACTGCCTTATTTTATAGGTGGGAAAACTAATTCCTGTAGCAGTGAAATGTATTGCTCTAAGTCCATAACTAAGAGGCAGAAGCAGGACTCAAAAGTCTGACTTCAAGTCCAGTGCTCCTTCCACAGATCCATGGCAGGCAGACTACCAAGCTGTTTTTCCTAAGTGAGAGAGAGTGATTCTGAAGTTTGGGAGTAATCTGTGGAATCAGTGCTGTCCCAATAGATGAATACCTTTCTAATTTAATTAAGTCTTTTTCTACAAATATTTTTCCTTATTATTATTATTGTCATATCCCCTATTATGTTTCATCACCAGAGATCACCATCGTGGGGCAGCACAATGGAAGGGAAAGAGTCCCAAGATGGAGGAGCCAGGAGACCTGAGTTCTAATGTTGAATATTCTACTAATTCTCTGTGATACATTTGGCAGGTCACGTCTCTTCTGTAAGACACCATTTCTTTCTTCTATAGAGCAAGAAGGGTGGACTAGATAATATTCTTTGTAGCTTGAATTCTAGAAGCTTATGACACTATTATGTCCAGATCAGGAAATAGATCTGAAGCAGGGGGAAAAGTAAATGGAATCAAAGATCCAATAAAGGAGATTATTGGATACCATTTAGGCAATTCTACCTATGAAGTGGTGGCATTTGGTGGAAGAGATCTGAGACACAAGACAGAGAAATGTGCAGTTGTGCTTCCTAGGGAACTTTGAACCATGCTATCTCATTCCCTTAGCAAATATTTAAGGTCTGTTGCATAACCTTTAATATTGGTTTTCTTTCTTTTAAACCAAAAATTTACTTTAATCCATTTTGGCCAAAGTTTGATGGGGGTAGTGTTATTTGTTTGTTTTACCTAAAATAGATAGGTAGCTAGTACTTTCTGAAGGTTTCTTACTGAGATTTTGTGCCAAAATGAAATACCTAGAAATAGTGACCTGGGCCTCCTATAGCAAAGACTTATCTGACACAGAGGTCGTATGTCTGAGACAGAAACCCAAGAAATAAAATGAACAATGGAATATAGAACATTATGATATTAGGACTAAGTGGGTCTTTAAGATGTAAAGGGTCAGATTTGGAAAGGATTTAAGAACATACAAGTTGGAATGTTAGGAGACCTTGGAACAAAGAATGTCAGAGTTGGTAAGTCTCTTAGAACATAAAATACAGAATTTCAGAACTGGAAGGGAAATTAGAATATAGAATTTAGAGCTATAAGGAACTTTGGAATGTGGAGGAACGTGATGGTGCAATAGGGCAGTTGAAATTACATTCAAATCCTGTGGAAAAAATAATATTTGCCCTATTTCATAAATTGCTATAAGGAAAGAACTTGGTATAAACCCTGGAGTACCATGCTTACATCATTTCTTGTCAGAGCATAAAATATAGAATGTTAGAGCTTAAAAGTACTTTAGAACACATAGAAAGTTAGAGTTGAGAGTGGTCCCTATAATACAGAACAGAAAATGTTAAAGTTGAAACTTTAGAGATAATCCTCTCCCGCCTTCAGATGTTACAGATAGACCACCAAAGGTGCAGGGAGAGCAAGGGCAGGTGTTGGAAACAAATACTTGCATCTAAATCTTTTAACTCCCAGCCCAGAACTTTTTCTACTTTTCCTCCCACAACTTCCTAGATGGTCTCTCTGCATTCAGTCTCCTCAGTGCACAGCTGCTGGGGTAATTGTTCCTAAACACCATTTTTATCTTGTCATTCCCTCCCTCACTCCTCCAACAAAATATATATATTTTAAAAAGACTCCCCTATCACCCATACAATCACCCAGGGAGATCTCCTTAAGCACCCCTGCATACATGATTCTGATTCCTACTTTTGTGCTTTTGGGTTAGGCTGCCTGATTATCTGCCTGCACCTAGAAGATAGTATGTCCTCCAGTCCCCTCCATCTCTCCATTTCCCGTTGTGGCCCATATTTAAAGACCTCCCTTCCTCCCAGAAGCCTATTATGATTATTTTCCTGGTCTATGCCATCTTCTCTCTGTTTCTCTGTCTCTCTATCTCTCTTGCTTCTTTGTCTCTTTGTCTCTGTCTCTCTATGTCTGTCTCTTTCTCTGTCTCTGTTTGTCTCTCTCCCTCTCTCCTTTTCTCCCTCTTCCTTTCTGTTACTGTCTCTATTTTTTCTCTGTCTGTCTCTGTCTCAGTCTCTCCCTCCCTTCCCTCTGTGATGCTACAAGAAGTTAGGGTAGGGAGAACCTCTTAAGAGAGGTGGGTAGGAAGGGCTTTGTGGAAGGGTATGTATGCCTGTGACAACCTTGAGGGAGGGATGGGATTTAGAAAGATTGCTCTGCTTTGAAGTTCTGGTGTCATGGAGAGAAAACTAAATTAGGAACTCTTAGACCTAGGTTTGAGTCTTGATTCTGCTACTACTACTATCTGTGTAACTATCAGCAAGTGGTCTCAATGTCTCAATTTCCTTATTTCTAAAATGTGGTGCTATGACAGTCTCGAAGCATTATTCTGAGGATCAAATAAGGTAATTTATATAGTGTTGTAAAACATAAAGCACTAACATAATTATTGGATATTAATAGCCTTATTGTTGATTAGTATTGTTATCTTGAGATAACTGTCTATGCATGGTTAGACAACTGAATAATCAGAATCAGAATTAAGATCAGAATTTATAATAAACAAGAAAAAATTAGAAATGAGAAAATGATATGGAATACAATTAAAGGATTTAACTCTGAATTATTTAAACAAGATATTGAAAATCAGAAATGCTAAATGGACAAAAGAAATGAAATTGACATTCACTATAATAATTTTATCCATAAGTTAAACTAATGTAAATGAATTCCTATAATGAGACAAAAAAAGAGCCCAGAAAGAACCTTCATCAGCAAACATTAGACTTTCCTGACAAATGGAAAGAGGTGATTGCCAAAGGCAACAGAGAACTGGAATATAAACTCCTCTGTAAAATTTTATGAAGAAGGATGATTGATGATTATCAGAAGTATTGTCTCATAAAGCAGAGAGAGATGCAGTGCAGTGTAAAACAAATTCAATGAAAGCTCGGCAAAATATCCAATGTAGCAAAGTCATTCCAAGGGCATTCAATCATGAAAATGGAAAAAAAAAAAAAGGACTACAAAGAGAAGAAAAATGGAAATGACTTGCAAAAATTATTACAGCAAACTTTTTTTTCCATGAAGGATAATAGAGTCATCACACTTAGACCCTGATTTCAAAGTATTTGAGGTGCTTAAAGAGGAAACAAAAATATCACTAAATGGAACAAAGATGGAAAAACTGCCAGATTGAATCAAATATAGAGAAAGGAGATTTATGTTGGAGATGATACAGTTGTGGGGACATTGAAGGACCAATTTACAAAATATCTAAAGGAGGGAAGATGTGAAGGACACAGACAAAATCTCAAACTTCACCAATACCAAAAAAGTGACTGAAAAGATATCAGCAACTACTTATTTCCATGCTTACTTCACCTACACATAAAATCTTTATGAGGAACACATATACATGAATTGAGGGTGATCTCAATGAAATATTAGTAAAGAATAAACAAGTTTTCAAAAATTAGGTTCAACAAAATTATCTCACAATTGATTGAAAGATGTAGAGAATATAAGATGTCCAACCACGACTTGAAAGAAGAGATAAGAGAGTATACCCTCCATCCTATTCCTTCATGAAAATGGGAGATACATAGGAATTTTACATTACACATGCTTTCAGACTTTTACAATATACTGATCAATTGTGTTGATTCCTCCTCCCCACTCTTTTTGGTCTTAAAAAATACTATTTGTAGGGGCAGCTAGATAGTGAAGTGGATAGAACACTAGTCCTGGAGTCAGGAGAAGCTGAGTTCAAATGTGACCTCAATCACTTAACACTTAACTAGCTGTGTGATACTGAGCAAATCACTTAACCCCAATTGCTTTTCAGCAACAACAAAAGAAAAGCTATATAAAAATTACTATTTATTATATGGGATAGTTCTCTGGGAGGGGGAGGAGGAAGGATGTTAGGGAAAAACTATGATGACATTAAAAAGGCATTGATAAAAGCTTATTTAACTTTCTTTAATTTAAAAAAGAATAGAAAATCCCATTTTGTTTATTATTTGTTGATTTAAAAAAACATTCATGTCAGTAGAAAAAACAAAACAATACAAAAGCAGGGTTTTTTTTTTGCAGCAAAATATCTCCCATATCAAGATCATCTAAGATTCCTTGGAAGACACAGCAAGAAAAATAGCTCTTTAATGATCCTTTGATAATAAACATCAGATTAAACAAAGTAGAGAAATGTTTCATCTCCAAAAGTATCCAACACTGAAATGGAAAGAAAAAGTTCAGGTAAAGAAGGGATTAGCAGTAGATGGTAAGATCCTCCAGATAAAGCTTTTTGTAGGTGATACTGTGTGGGTTGCAGTTAAGTCCAAAAAATTACAATATTCCTGAAAGAGATCAGTAGTCATTCAAATGATCCTCTGTCCATCCACATAAAAAAGACAAATTGGATGAAAAGTTTTCATTGTCCAAATTTCAACATGCACTTAAATGTTCAACTTATAGAGCTTGTATAACAGTATAACAATAAGTTAAGTTGAAAAAGTTGAAAAAGAGGAAGAGATGGAAGCTGGATTAATTTTGAGAAACAGCAAAATACTTTTCCTGACCTCAACTTTTCTTTAAGAGCAAAGGCAGTTTGCAATACAGACATTTTACCATTGTTTCCAGGTACAACTTTGCTTCTTAAAAACTAAAGATGAATATCATATAGAAGATAATAGAGAGGTACAATGTGGGTAGGAGCAGGTTGCAACATAAAATCAACAAATAATTCTGAAAAAGAGCAAAAATAAAGGACGATACATTACAGAATTCCATGACATGAACAAAACACGGGCTAGTCATTGGAGAGTGAGAGAAGCATAGCAGGTAAATGACTAGAGTGCTTCTCTGATAGCTTTGGAATATCAAGAGAAAGAGAAAAGGCTTCTGGGGTGGACCCTCTGGGTCAAACTTTTGAGAGGAGTTAAATAAGAGTTGTATAAGAAGGGTAAGTATGAATGGATTTTATTTTATTTCTCTTATTGACAAGAACTCCTAAATCAATGAGATTATAGATCCATTTGAGTATTAGTGTTAGGAATGCCTTCCCCTCTCTCCCTGCCCCGCCCCCAGATTTGCTTTCAAAATGTAGAAAGTGCATCCTTCCTTGGTAATTGCAGTGCCATAGACTCACTATCTTTAGAAAGTCTCCTCTACTCTGGTATTGCTCTAATTAGGAAGTCCTTTAAATTAGGACAAAATCTATCTGAAAGTTCAACTCTCACCCTTCCACACTATTTTCTCCCCACCCTCTACAGCCTAGCCAAGCAAGCCATGTTTCTATTTCTTACACACAACATTCTACTTCCTGGCCTGTGAAAAAATCCCCTCTATTAAAAAAAAATAGATGCCCTTTTTCATCACTTCATCTTCTTGAAATCACTACCTTTCCTCAAGATTCAGCTCAAGCACCCCTTTTTATATGTGAAACCTGTTCTTGTTTCTACTCATCACCTCCAACTCTTAACTCCCTCCTTCCCCCAATTACCTTATATTTACTGTCTCTGGAATATAAACTCCTTGATGGCAGACATATTGAGGGGGTTTTGCTTCTGTATCTCTAGAACCTAGCTCAATTTTTGACACATATATAGTGGATACTTAATAAATGCTTATTGACTGATGGATCAATTAATTAACTATAGACCAAATTCTAAGTCTGCCTTTTGGGAGGGATAAATATCTTGTAGGAAATGTGCGTATATGAATGTATATAGTAGAAGATAGGTGACAATCAAATGGTTTCTGTGTAATATCACCCATTAGTCATCCCAAAATAATACATACATTGCTAATTAAGAATCCAAACACCACTTCAATTGTTGATATCCAAGTACATCCTTGCCGTAGCTGAAGTCATCCAGAAAAGGGGCTTTGCTTTATAATTTCTTTCTCTTCTTCATATAAAGCAAAGTCCCTCATAACCCAGATGTATTTAGGCTTTCCGCCCCTTCAGGTATTCACCTTACCTTACATTCCAAATTGGTTATACAATAACCCAGTGTTAGGTGAACCAATATTTCAGGGGACAGAAATTCTACTATTTTGAGTCCCAACATTCTGACTGATTATTATTATTACTAATTATCACAACAAATTATACAGAAGTTTACATTTGTATACTGCTTTATAGTAACAAATCACTTATCCATTATCTTACTGGTGCCCTTATAAGAGCAATATTAAGAAAACACTAAGGTTCATAGAAGTCTTGTTCAAGGTCATGGAGCTAGTCAGTGACTGACAGATCTCAAGCTCATGACAGGACTCCTAATTCCCAGCCCAGGTTCTTTCTGTTAGAAGTTGTTCAGAAACAACAAAGCCTTTTGCTTCTCTTTTTAAAAAAATCATTCAGAAATATCCTTTCCATGCAAAATGACATCCTGTCCCCCAACAGAATCCGGAGTCATCCCTGGTACAATAATTAACATGTGGGTTAAAGGCTCACATAAGATGCCCATTAGCAGAGTACAGACAGACTCTTCCCTGATGAGAAATGAGGGAAGCCAAAAGTTCCATTAACCTAAAAGCTTATTGACATTTATCTACTCAAGAATAAAAGTTTTAAGGTAAACTGCAAAGCATGAAGAAGGCAGAATTTTGATTTGGAAGGTGTTCAGTCTAAGGGACTTCTTTTATTTTTTTTCTCTTTGATTTCCTAATGATTCTGAAGAGATTTTCTAATTCTGATTAGCATGTAATCCCACATCATGCCTCAGCCAGAAAGAACTCTGGAACAAAGAACAGAGAATGCCTGAGTTAGAAGGAACCTTAGAATAGAGTCCATAGTATATGAGTGTTGGAAGGGACTAAGGTCAACACCTTCACTCAAATTCTCATTAGGGCTTTATCAATTACTGTCTGTGAGCAAATCACTTCTGTTTGCTGAGCCTCAGTTTCCTCATCTGTAAAAAGGAAGTTCTGTCTATGCCATAGGATTTCTTTGAAGATCACATGCAGATAACTATAGCAATTTAGTCTTTGATAAACCCAAAGACCCCAGCTTCTGGGATAAGTACTCACTATGTGACAAAAACTGCTGGGAAAATTGGAAACTAGTGTGGAAGAAATTAGGGCTTGACCCACACCTAACACTACATACCAAGATAAGATCTAAATGGGTTCAAGATCTAGATATAAAGAATGATTTTGTAAGCAAGTTAGAGGAACATAATATAGTTTACCTCTCAGACCTATGGAGATGGAAGAAATTTATGTCCAAAGAAGATCTGGAACTCCTAATTGAACACCAGATGGATAACTTTGACTATATTAAGTTAAAAAGTTTTTGTACAAACAAAACCAATGCAGTCAAGATTAGGAGGGAAGCAATAAATTGGGAAATCATCTTTACATTTAAGGGTTTTGATAAAGGTTTCATCTCTAAAATATATAGAGAATTGTCTCATATTTATAAGAATTCAAGCCATTCTCCAATCAATAAATGGTCAAAGGATATGAACAGACAATTTTCAGAGGATGAAATTAAAACTATTTGTAGTCATATGAAAAGGTGCTCCAAATCACTATTGATCAGAGGAATGCAAATTAAAACAACCCTGAGGTACCACTACACACCTGTCAGATTGGCTAAAATGACAGGAAAAGTTAATGATGAATGTTGGAGGGGATGTGGGAAGGCTGGGACACTGATGCATTGTTGGTGGAGTTGTGAACGGATACAGACATTCTGGAGAGCAATTTGGAACTATGCTCAAAAAGTTATCAAACTGTGCATACCCTTTGACCCAGCAGCGTACATTCTAAGGCTGACTCCAGATGTCCTGACTTTGATGACATTATATTTCATGCCCATATCTAACTCTGGTTTATTGTGTATATAGGAGACTTCAAGCTAGTAATATTAGGGAAAGCATCATGGAGGTTTGTATTGGGCTTATATCCCAAAAAAATCATAAAGGAAGGAAAAGGACCCACATGTGCAAGAATGTTTGTGGCAGCCCTTTTTGTAGTGGCTAGAAACTGGAAACTGAATAGATGCCCATCAATTGGAGAATGGCTGAATAAATTATGGTATATGAATGTTATGGAATATTATTGTTCTGTAAGAAATGACCAGCAGGAGGATTTCAGAGAGGCCTGGAGAGACTTGCATGAACTGATGCTGAGTGAAATGAGCAGAACTAGGCGATCATCATACATGGCAACAACAATACTATATGATGATCAATTCTGATGGACATGGCTCTCTTCAACAATGAAATGTTTCAAACCACTTCCAATTGTTCACTGAAGAAAGCCATATACACCCAGAGAGATATGAAATGTGGACCACAACATAACATTCTCATACTCTTGATTGATGTTTGCTTACATTATGTTTCCTTTATCTGATATATCTTTCATGTAGATAGGATTTTTCTTGCACAATAATGATAAGTGTGGAAATATGTATACATATATTCGATTTGTGAAGTATTTTAACATAATTAACATGTAGTGGATTTCCTGCCATCTCGGGGAGGGGTGGGGAGTAGGGGGGGAAAATTTGTAACAGAAAGCTATGTAAGGGTTAATGTTGAAGAATTACCCATATATATATTTTGCAAATAAAATAAAATAAAAAAAAAATCACATGCAGATTAAACAGCATTACAATGTTCCTTCTCTTTCAGATCCCCCAGCAAAGGGGCCTTTGAAGAAAAAATCTTGGTTGAACACATGAGAGTTACCTTGTTCTTATCCAGTGATAAGCTTGGAGAACATCCACTTCATTGTATGGACAGGGAAGCTGAAGTGCACAGAGAAGAGCCTGGCCCAAAGTACAAGGGGAATCTGTGGCAGAGTCATATTGAAATTGCAAGATTCCTGATCTGGCCTTGAGTTTGAGAGATCAGAAACTAGAAAAATATGATTTCTTCATGCCATTGTAGAAGGCATATATAAATTGCCACAGCAAAAAGTCAATAGTCATTGTGGTACAGGAGAAAGATCAATGGATTTAGAACTTGAAGACCTGGTTCAAACCCTTCCTCTACCACTGATTACTTTTTATGACTGTAGGTTAGTCATGTAGCCTCTCTATGTTTCAATTTCCCCATCTATGAATATGAGGGTTTGATTTGTTATTGTTCTAGTTGTACCCAATTTTTGTGTACCCATTGGGAGTTTTCTTGGCAAAAATACCAGAGTGGTTTGTCATCCTTCTCTAGCTCATTTTGCAAATAAGGTAACTGAGGCAAACAGGGTTAAGTGACTTGCCCAGGGTCACACAGCCAGAAAGTGTTTGAAGCCATATTTAATCTCCCTTCTCCAGACGGAGCACTCTACCCAACATGTCACCTAGCTGGATCAAATTACCTCTAAGGCACCTTTTCAGCTCTAACTCTGGGATTTTGTGAAATGTTTTTGTAGCACATTGAAGTATATGATTTCCTTACAACTAGTGAAGGAGGGAGTAGGAATATTATTATTCTCACTTTATCAAAGAGTACATTGAGGCCCTGAGAGGCTGAGTGATTTATCATAGGATCAAAAACTTAAAGATTATTCAGTTTAATCCCTTCATTTCATACATGAGAAACATGAGGTTCAGAGACATTAAATGACTTGGACCACAAACCAGGTCCTCGAAATCCAAATTCAGTGTTCTTTTCTACTCCAGCAGCTACATTAAAGCTCCCCACTCTTCCTCAAGGGATAATATTATCAATTTCACATTTCTATAGACACCAAGTCTTAATTATAATTAACGTCATTTCTTTTCTTCTCTTCAGTCAGTGGAACTAATATTTTCCTCTGAATTAGAAATGGTAAATTGCTAATTGTCTCCCTAGAGTTTCACTTCTTCCAAAGATAACTTCAGTGATTTCATCCTTGTTGAGGAGAATTAAAATGTCATTCTTTATGCTGGAGGTGCATGAAACTCCCTAAAGTCATGGCTATGTAAGGGTGACACACACATAATCAGAGCAGGCAGTCCAATTTTACTGGAGGGCAGGGTTGGAACTATCCAGTTGGTCAATATCATATTTTGTGACAAAACCAATGAAAATTGTTCAAAACTGTTGGTCACTTGACTTATTGCCACCTTGGTATGAACCCTGTCTGTACATGACTGTGGGTATGCAATAGTGGTTGGGAGGGGAGTTAAAAGCCAGTCTTGTCAGATCTTTCAACTTGGGAAAGGATCATACATAACTTACTATTATAAGTATTATAAAGACATAAGTGGATCTCCCTGGAACATTTTGGAGACAATTTAAAATAGGAATTATAGAAATTTAATAAGGTTATCACTCCCGTCTTAAGTTGTTTTTAAAATGGCCCAGAGAAATCCATAATGTATTTATTCTGATACTAGTTATGTGACCTAGCAGTAGTCTTCTCTCTTCTCTGAGATGCTAAACTTCGTTATTTTTTAATCTATAAAATGGGGATAATAATTCCTGTGATATCTCTCTCACAGAGATATTGTAAACTTTAAAGCATTAGAGAAATATGAATATGACTCATCATCATTGCCATCATCATAATTACTTTATAATAATAGAGTTTTGTTAAAGGGTTATGCAAATATCATACTTGGTTCACTTTTTAGTATTTTCTTTTTTAAATTAAATTTATTTTTGAATTAAAAAATATATTTGTTCACTCTACTTGTTCCCTCTCCTTACCCCCCCCCAAAAAGAGACTTAGTAAAACAATTGACACATTTTCTCATGATAGTTATACCTAGAGTTGTTAAAGGTATGCAGATGGTAGTAAATTAAATGAATTTTCAAATGTTTGAACAACCATACTTAGAGTTGAGCTTTGTGTCAACCTGGATTGCAATGATTCTCAAAGTGTGGTCCAAGGGCCCTTGAGATACTTTCAGGGGCTTATGAAGTTAAAACTTTTTATATAAGAAGTTTAATTTCTAATGCAACAAATAAGTTATATTGATAGTTATAATCCACATAAACAAAATCTCTTGGGGGAGTCCTCCATAATTTTTAAGTGTGTAAAGGAGCCCTAGGACCACTAAATTTAAGAACTGCTGTCCTAGTAGAATTCTAGAAGACTCTGTCCTTGGTCCTATGCTTTCTGTCATTTCTCCCATGACTTAAATAGACACAAGAGATATTCAAAAGAAATAAGACAGTTTTTGCAATCAAACAGCACATAATCTAGTGGAGTAGAGGTGAAAGAATAATAATTCAGATTTATGTGATACTTTAAACAGTTTACAAAGAGATTTTCTAAAAACCATAAGAATAATGAAAGTATCATCTTCATTTGATAAAAGAGAAAACTTGAATTCAGAAAAGCTAAAGTACCTATACAACATTGCACAGATAGTAGACATTCTAAGGCTGACTCCAGATGTCCTGACTTTGATGACATTATATTTCATGCCCATATCTAACTCTGGTTTATTGTGTATATAGGAGACTTCAAGCTAGTAATATTAGGGAAAGCATCATGGAGGAAGTAGTCGCTGGGCTCCAAAGGATGAGTGAGAATGCAAAAGGTGGGTCAGGAAGAGAATGGGATGAGCAAAGGAATTACTGGATGTAAAAATATTTTGTAGATTTAAAAACTGTTTCATACATGTCAGGTGAAATTTACCCATGAAGCTTAGTGATTATTGGAAAGAATTTACCCATGAAGCTGAGTCATTATTGGAAAGAGTATTGGATCTACAAGAAGACAACCCAGACAATTCAAGTTCTGATCCTGACATTAACCTTTTGACCTTTTGTAAAAAGATCTTTAAATGAGAATAATTAACCTCATCAGATGGAGTTGTATTGAGCTAAATAGGATATTGAAACATTGTCTGGAAAGCAAATAGATGAAAAAGGTAATTTTATGACATTGCCAAATCTATATAGATGATTCTCAAATATACATAATCAGATCTCATTTTTCTCCTGAGCACCAATCCCGCATTTCCAACTATCAGTGGGACATCTCTCCCTGGAGGTCTCATGGGCACCTCAGCACAACTCTAATCTAGATGCAGCCTTTTTCCTGAAACTCACCTGTCTTTTTAACTTTCCTGCTTCTGTTGAGGGCACCACTATTTTTGCAATCAGCCAGATTTGCACAATCAAAATGATCCTCAACTCTTCACTCACCCTTCCTTCCGTTCTCCTACATGTCCCTTTTTATCCATTCATATGACAACCACTGTAAGTCAGGCACTCACTACTTCTCTCCTGGGCTATTGGAATATCCTCTTAATTGATTTCTCTAAATCTTCCAGAATCCCACTCTAGTCCATTCTACACAGAGCTGCCAAACTGGCATTCCTAAAGCATAGATCCAACCATGGTACTCATCTGTTCAAAAGATTTAATTGGTTCTCTCTTACCTCTGTTTCAAAATATAAATGTTTTTGGTATACAAAGCCTTTCAAACGCTCATTCTAATCTATCTTTTTAGTCTGATTTCACATCACTTTTTCTTATCTATGGTACATTCAAGAACAAACTAGCCTATTTGTTTCTCTCCACATACAACATTCCACAATGTCTTTGCACAAGTTATTACTCATGCTTAGAATGATGTCCCTTCTCGCTTCCTCCTCTTGGAATTAAGGCTTAGTTCAAGAGTCACTTCCTGAATTGCTCTTCCTGCTTCCCACAAATTGCTTTACATATGCTTAGTACAAATATTTTCTATTTACTTAGCTATGTATATGTTGATTTCAACTCTATTTCCTATCCCCAAGAGAATATAAACTCTTAGAGTTCAAGGATTATTTCATTTTTGTCTCTGTTATGTCTGGCACCTAGCACAATGACCTGCATGTAGTAGGTGCTTAATAAATGTTTGCTGTTGAATCAAAACTAATTAAATCAAATTGAGTTTTCTCACTGAGATTTCCCCATACAAATGAAATTACAGGTCTGGTCCCCCTCATTGCACCCCCTGAATTGATTTAAAACACTATGTAAATGGGAGTTGTTATTATGATTCATTAGCCTTACTCAAGCCTTGACCAGGAAATTACAGAGGAGACTAATGGATTACAACCCCTTGAATAAATGATTTCCATATGATTTTAGAATCAGAAGATTCAGGTTAGGATGAGAAGCAGTGTGGCACAGTAGATAGAATGAATGCTGGTTTCAGATAGTGCTTTGACACTCACTAGCTATGAAACCATGAGCAAATCATTTAACCTGAGTCTCAGTTTACTCATTTGTATAATCAGGAATTTGAACCAAATGGCCTCTGAGGTCCCTTCCATGTCTAGAATTGTGATCCTAAGGTCCTGACTCTGACAGAATTTTGTGACCTTGGCCAAATCTCTCAATCCCCCTGGGCCTCATCTGTGAAAAGAAGAGGTTACAAATGGACCTTTAAGATACTTTCTGGCTCAAGATTTATAATCCTATGATTTCTATGGGAGCTTTGCTAAGCATTTGCTGAATGATGAACTTGAACTTGAATCTACTTCTTACACACACACACACACACACACACACACACACACACACACATGCTTTTTTTTTTTTCTGAGAGCATCCTGTAATTCAGATCTCTGCACTAGAATGAAGTATGTACCAAACTGAACCATCATTTCAGCATATACAACTAGAATTAATCCCAAATATCCAACTCTTTACTCTTTCACATATCACCTATGATGACACATACCCCCAAATGATATGAAAAATATCCTTAAAGATATGTATGACTGGAAAAGAAGTAAGTTGGTCTTGTCCAAAAAGTATGAGATGGCAGATGGAATACTCCAGAGATGTCCTAGCATTTGCAAAGTACTGAAAAATCTAGAGGAAGAGCTCCAAGGCATTGGTTTGATCTTTATGGGAAGATAAATACAAGAATTATACAGGGTGAGAAAGAATGAAGGTATTCTGTACACATACAGAAAATATCCACATTGAGGAAACCATGGATTATTTCATCAAATATAGAGCCAGAAGAGACGCCAGATTTATTTACTCTGTCAGTGAATTACCCAGACAGTGGGCCAAATATATACTTCCTAATCTCCCTCCATCATTTTTGTATAGCTTAGTGAGCTAAAAATAGTTTTAATTTTTAAAATAAAGTTTCATTGAATGATATCTTCAACATATACTTTTAGAGAGATACTTGGGGACACTCAGAGATTAAATGGCTTGCTCGGGGTCATACAATCAATATATTTCAGAGGCAGAACTCAGGGATTCCTTGTTCCAAGACCAGGTAACTAACCACAATACTATACTACCTTTCTCTGACCAGATATGCCCTATATGAGTGTAAGGAATTATTTCTTCTCCTAAGTCTTTCTCTGATGCTTCATTTTGGCATGGAGGGGAGACCTTGGGATCTTGAAGGATATGCCAGTAGAACATATTCTTTGGGAGGGGGTGAGGGTCCTACTGGGCTGCATGGATTTCCAAGGTAGAACAAGTTATCAATTATATTCATCTAAATACTAGTCTTAATTACAGTAGGAAAGGCTCCTTACCAGAAAAGGAAATGAGAGTGGTGGGTTGGCAACCGGGGGTTACTATTTTTGGCCACAGACACTGATGAAGATACTCTGCTCAGCCTTAGACAGGTTGGAGTGTAAGTTGATTTGAGAAGTACCTCCATGGTGGGGGAAAAAAAAAAAAAGGTTCTTTTGAAGTACTGATGTGTAATTATTATTATTATCCCAGCGGGAAGAGCCCTTTGAAACCCAAACTCTATTCCAAAGAAGGGTTAGGAGAAGGCAGCTCCTCATATCCTGGTATTTTTAAGCTACTTTTAGAGGAAACCTCTATTCCCAGCTTAGAACAGCTTCAGGAAGGGGGCAGCAGCATGGGGACCAACCATCATGGTGTGGGGGATGGAGATCTTCCCAGTTGCCTCTGAGTCAGTACTCCCAGTATGGCTGCTTAATATTTGGAGCAAATTTTTATCTCAGCCATTCTCATACTTCAATGTAAGATACATTCCAAAGTAAAATTGAAAGAATTTGGGTACTAAATGCCATTTCTTTCTTTCTTTCTTTCTTTTTTCTTTCTTTTTTTTTCTTTCTTTTTTTTTTTTTTGCTGAGGCAATTGAGGTTAAGTGACTTGCCCAGGGTCACACAGCTAGGGACTGTTAAGTGTCTGAGATCAGATTTGAATTCAGGTCCTCCTGACTTCAGGGCTGCTGCTCTATCCACTGCACCACCTAGCTGCCCCCACTAAATGCCATTTCAATCTGCTCACACCATGAATTTATAGGATCATAAGATTTAAATCTGAAAGATATCTAATTCACTTGGTTTGTCTTTCAGATGAAGAAACTATTATGGTTAGACTCCCTTTGGTGTATTAGATGATAGAATCAGAGATTTAAAGCTAGGAGAGATTTCAGAGGTCAGATAGTCTTAAGGCCCTCACTTTACTGACGATGTGACTTTTCCAAAGTCACAAAAACAATAAGCATGGAAGATAAAACTTGAAACCAGTTCTTTTATCTCTGGAGCAAGTTCTCCACTATGCCATGCTACTCCCCATATGTTCTGGGCACCATCTTTTAGAAATGACATTGACATATTGGAACATATCCAAAGGAGGGCAACCAGAATGGAAAAAGGACTAGAAAGCATGCCATAATAGGACTGTTGAAAAGAATTGAGACTAGATGGTTTGAGAATCATATTCAGATAACTGAAGGGCTGTCACGTATCCAGAAGGATTAGGTTCATTCTTCTTGGCCCCAGGGAGGCAAAAATAGGAACAAATAGATGGGAGACAATTACTGGGAGGCAGAAAATTTTTCTAAAGCTTCTGAGATTCTAAAGATTCTGAGAAACTGAGTTCTAAAGAGGGTAGTGATGAGTTTGTCCAAATCACACAAGTAGTTAGTGAAAAAGGCAAAACTGAAACCGACCCCTTCTGACTCCCTAGCCCAAAGCTATTTCCACCCCCTCTCTCTGGCTCTGGCTGCTATTGTACAAAAAGAGGACACAGTGAGCTATCTGAACCTACAGGATTGTAAACAGGAAACCAGCAAAGTCAAGTCAACTCCTCCCTCCCAGCTCCCTCCCCACCACTGCTCCCATCCAGTTAAGGAACAAATAAATAGGTAAGAGATAAGACTGGGCTTAAGTCCCAGGTAAAATAAACAATTGTACTCCAGATAGAAGTTGTTCTACAAACCCTAGGAATTAAGCTAAAGGATAATTGGCTCTGTTCTCCACACCAGCAAGCTCACAGAACACAGCAACAAAGAATTGTCCAGACACATTGTAAAAAACTAGGTAAGCTAACCATAAGCACCTAGCCTGGGTGAATATGGGAGCAGGGGTAGGTAGGTGAGGGGGAGAAGTATCAGGGTATTGTAGAGAGAATATAGATCTCAGACACAAGACCTGGAACTTTGTCACTATTAGTTGAATGACCAAAGTTCAAAAGAGATAAGATTTAGGAAAAGAATCTGTGAATCCTTTGATCCAGAGATTTCACTCTAGACAAGAAAAGGTACATTATGTACCTTAATATTCATGAAAGGGTTTTTTGTTTTGGGGGGGAGTTATTTTTAATTAATTTTTCCTCTAGTTATCAAGCATTTTTTCCTTTCTGCCTCTGCTCACTTCAACTGGGTTGTATTCTCCTAGAATGATAGAACTTCAAGGCTAAAAGATAACTCAGAGATCATTTTGGCCAATTACCCCAATTTCCTTGAAGACTGACAGTTATGAGCAGGTCATTCTCTCAGAAGGCAACCTATTCCATTATGTAACAGCTATAGATTCCTTCTTTATACTGTCTACATGTAACTTCCACCCACTAGTAGCTATTTCTACCCTTTTGGGAAGGGAACTTTTAGGCCATTTAGTCCACTCTCTGTACCTCAATAAGAAACCCCTAACAACATTTCCAATAAGCAGTTATGCATCCTTTACCTGAAAACCTCCAGTAAAGGAGAACTTTTGACAGCCTAGACCATAGAATGCAAATTCATTGAAGACAATTACTATTTTGTTTCTGTTTGTATCACCAACACTTAATTCAGTGTGTGACAACAAATACCCAATATATGCTTATTGGAAAACACTGGATTTGTCTAGAATGGATAGTGTGGTTTCTGCTAAAGTATGTTGAAGCCTTGGGCTTGAGTCTCAAGGCCTGAGTTTGAGTTTCCTAGAAAGTCTTGGGCCTCAGTCTCAAGGCTTAAGTTTCAATTTCCTAGAAATCATCTAACTTTATAATAATGAAACTTTTATTTGCATTACCTTATTTTTAGTCAACCCATAATCACTCTACCTACAATATAGGGGAAAGTAACTGCAAGAGCCAAACAAGACAAAAGCTTTGCATAAGGGGGTTTGGGGGGAGGGGTTGGGCTGTGCTTGTCTATTTAACCTATCCTTCTCAGCTCCTAGTGGGCACTCCTCATTCTTGACTGTCCAGGAAGGGGGACTTCTTCTAGAAGGAAATTCTTCCCTTCTAGAGGGATTCTAATAAACCTTTTACCTTCACTTTGAAAAGTCTCCAAGTAGTCAATTTGGTTAGGGTCTCTGTACTTCACACAGATTGAACTGAATCTCCTCAGGTGGCCTATATCACTTTATTTATTGTTATTCAACCCATTGCTCCTGATTGTGTTGTCTGGGGCTAAATACAATATATTCAAGGCTTCTTCCATGTAAGAATTTTCCATATATTTGAAGATAGTTATGTGTCCCTTTCATGTCTTTTATTTTCCAGACTAAACATTCCCATTTCTTTCAACCAAAAAAAAAAAATCCTAATTCTTTCCTATTGAAGAATTTCAGATATCTTGAGTGATTATGTCCGTAATCAGCTTTAAATCTTACAAGTTCATTCAGTTCAATTCAACAAAGACTTTTAAGTTTATTATTGGGTGAAGAGCTGTGACCTGAGCTGAAGAGATGCAAAATTTAGAAAATATATGGTCCCTATCCTCATGGGGTTTAGAGTCTAACAGGGGCTAGTAAATGTTGATAATGTTTTGGCAGACCAAGAAAGAATCCATAGAAGATGTAAGATTTGAGTTGTTTCAGAGAATAGGTAGGAATACACTGATGGGCAGAGACAATATCCTAGGAATAGTAAATATATAAGCAAATACACAGAAATAGAAAAGTATTAGGTTGTCCAGTTTGTCAGAATCATAGAGGAGAATGAGGAAAGTCAGAGTAGATAAGGCTGAAAGGTAGTATTGGATTATATTTTGGCAGATCTAAGATTATTTAATAAATCAATAATAGAGATTCAACAAAGGAGTGATTTGACTATATTTTAAGGATAAGGAAAATCATAGAAAGTAATTTAAAGGCAGAAGAGTCTGGAGGCAGAAGAGAAATGTTATAGCAATATTCCAGGAAGGTGGTCATGAAGACAGGACATGGTTAACTGTATGTGGAGGTTGAGGGAAGAGCTAGTGATAACACTGTACTTTTGAAAATGGGAGACCAGGTGAATGGCAGTTCCTTTGAGAAAAGTGAAAAGGAGATATATATTTTTTCTAGAACAGATAGTAAGACAATAAGCTTGAATTTGAAAATGCCATGCCTGAACTACCAGTGTAGTATCCAGGTGGTCTGTAGGTGGTTGTAAATTAGGAGAAAAGGGAGAGGTTAGAGATGAACATAGAGATTTGGGAGCCATAAGCATCAAAGTGTTGGTTAAAGTCATGAAAATCAATAAATCATAATAATATAATTAATAACTAATATAAATGAATAATAAATAACAATTACTAGGATTTATATGAATACTGAGGTGGCACAGTGGATAGATCACCAAGCCTGGAGAGGCAGAAAAATTTGAGTTCAAATCCTGTCTCAGATACTTACTATCTGTGTGACCCTGGGACAGTCACTTAACTCTATTTGCCTTAGTTTCCTCACATGTAAAATGAGTTGGAGAAGGAAATGGCAAAACTACCCCAGTATTTTTGCCAAGATAATCCCAAACAGGGTCATGAAGAGTCAAAAATGACTGAAAAGATGAACAATAATAAAAGCATTTATGTAGTATCTTGAAGTTTGCGAGGTACAAATATCATCTCATTTTATTTTTACAATAACTATGGAAATGGGCACAACACTAGTCCTGAAGTCAAGAGGACCTTAGTTCAAATCCAGCTTCAGACACTTACTAGCTGTGTGATTCTGGGCAAGTCATTGAACTCTAATTGCCCCCCACCCCAAATAATGGCAAGTATCTCCATTTTACAGATGAGAAAATGGAGGCAGACAGAGATTAAGTGATTTGGCTCAAAATCATATAGCTAATAAGAGTTTGAGGGCATGTTTGAACTCAGCTCTTCCTGACTCCGGTTCCAAAAGTAAAAAATAGCATTACCTTAAAGAATGGGGATAGTTCCTTTAAAGGATAAGCCTTTTGAGAGATTTACTGATCTTGTTTTCTCTCCTCTTGGTAGACTACAGCTTAGCAATATCCTTCCTAAAACATGGTTCCCAGAATGGACTCTTCCAGAAGAGACATGACCTGGCCTGAAAACAGCCGAGCTCATTCCTCTTCATCCTAGACGCAATGAAGCCCAAGAATCAAATAAGTATCAAACCCAGTGTCTGTCATTAAGGAGCTTCTGATTACTCACATAGAATCCCAGAATTTCCTGTCAGAGTAAAGATTCTAAGATTCTGGTTCTATGACAGATATCTTGATTGATGAGTTCATGATAGCATGAGATATAGAGATGAATGGAACCTCTGAGTTCATCCTGTTCAACTCTAATTTTAGATAAGAAAATTATAGCCCAGAGACTGGTATTCCTAAATCTACACATGCAGAATTTAAGTATCAAAAGTTACCCAAATTCTCTGGCTTCAAATAGAGCCTTTTCTCCACTGTATCCCACATAGGAGTTCTATAACATTTCTACATAGAATTATATTTAGATTTCATGTTTCATGTATGTTGTCTATGCATATTTCAATGAAAGACAAGATTTAGAGCCAGGAAACTTGGGTTCTAACTCCAACCTTATTATTTACTAGATATGTGATGCTGGGTAAGTCATTAATCTCTGTCTGCCTCAATTTACTCATCTGTAAAATGGGGATAATAATATCTACCTCATAGGGTTCTTATGGGAATCAAATAAAATAATAACTGTAAAGCACTTAGCATAATGCTTGGCACATGGTAAGCATTATAGAAATGTTAGCTATTATTATTATTGTTATTATTTCCTACCTCACAGAGTCGTGAAGTAAGAACCTTGTGAAGTGTTAAGTACTATCTGAATGCTAGCTATTACTGTTTTGATCTTCATAATTATACTTTCCAGGAATCACACTGGCTCACAAATTATTTTTAGCATTTACAATTTTCTCTGGTGTAGGTAGAGTAAAGCCTTCCTACTTCATAAGTTGTTATGAGGAAAAAAGTCAGTTATCCTGAAGGAACTCTCTGGTAGTACACAACTGCAAAGAAATTCTTAGTAAGAACTTAAAACTTTTATTTACCTCTTCTTTGATTGTTTATTGTTCAGTTGTTTTTTCAGTCATGTCTGACTCTTCATGACTCCACTGACAAAGATACTAGAGATTTACAGTTTCATCATTTCCTATTCCAGCTCATTTTACAGGTAAGGAAACTGAGTCAAATAGGGTTGTGACATATACAGGGTCACTCAACTGTTAAGTGTCTGAGGCCAGCTTTGAATTTAAGAAAATAAATCTTCCCAACTCTGGCACAGCACTCTCACCTAGCTGCTCTCTCTCTCTCTCTCTCTCTCTCTCTCTCTCTCTTTGTTGTTAACATTATAATTTGAGGACATTTTATCCCTTCTCAGTTTTGTTAAGTTTTAAGTGTGTCACTATTTATGGGATCTTAAAGACAGCAGGTGCTTAATAAATGTTGATAGAACTGAAGATAATATCTCTATTGTTTAATTGTTACATGTGATAGTAAGTCATCTTGAGCTATGAGTGCATGGGTAGGATTTGGGGAATGCAAGAGATGAGGAGCAGAGAGTCTGAGGATTTACAGCTAAAAGCAACCTTTAGGATTCTCTAGGATACTCCATTACATGTTCTCTAGATAAAGAAACTGAAGCCCCAAAATGGGAACAGCATACATTTTTCTTCTGTTTTCTTCAGTTTGGTGGAAAGATTTGTGGATTTGGAGTTAAAGAAAATGGATTTGGATTTAGGAGATTAAAAACTGGAACCTGGATTCTAATACAGCTATTTCCCAAAAAATGTGAATTTAGACAAGTAGCTTAAGCCTTGTAGGTCTCAATTTCCTCCTCAGTCAAATGAGAGAGTTGAGCTAGATGACTATTAAAGTCATCGATGATGATCCTATAATATTATGTCCCCAAATTCAATCCTCCCTCCATACTGCCTTCCAATAGTATGTAGGAAAGCTTAGGGGCTTTGAAGAGCAACGACTATTGAGCGAACTGCAAAGAACCTCAGACAACTAGAGAGTTCTGTGATGGAATCTACCTCCAAGTAATCTGAAAAGAGCTTCCCACAACTCTGGTGGCCCTAGCTGATTCCTTCCAGGACACCAGAGGAAGAGTGGTCTTTCTTCCTCAGAAATCTCACAATAGTTTTTCCCCCACAAAAATCTACTTCTTGCATTCTTCTTAGCTCAGCTGTATCAACACAAAAGTGATGAAGGTGGAAGAGGAGTCAGGCTATGCAATAAATAGAAGCTTCATGAAGGCAGAATTCTGCTAAATGTAAGAAAGAATTAAAGCTACCCCAAAATGGAGTCATTTGCTTGAGGAGGAAGGAATGTCCTGTCATTGGAAGTGTTCAAATAAGGACTCAATGACCACTTCTCAGGGATGCTATAGAAGACATTTATGCCCCAAGTAAAAGTTGAACTGGATGACCTTTGAGATTCTTCCCAGCTGCTCTTATGGTAGTAAATTCTCCATCACTGAGATATTCAAGTAGAGTCTGAAAAACCTCTTCTAAGCTTATGGTAGAGGGATTTCTTGTTTAGGAAATAGATAATCTCTGGGGTCCCTTCTAGTTTCCATTAAGAGGTGATGAGGTTCAAATAAATATAGAATGAGCACTTGCCAGGAATTATGTAGTTCAGATTAAGTTATGATTAGCAGCTACCTCTTTCCTTTTTAGTTACTTCAGAAGGTAGTAAATTTCTCATCATTGGAGGTCTTTAAGTAAAGTCTTGATGGCCACCTATAAGGCACAGATGTAATAGAGGGACTTTCTGCTTAGGTATGAGTTGGAGTACTGAACTTTGAGATCCTTCCTCCTTGAAATTCTCTGATTCCATAGTCCATGAAGCATCTACATCAGGTGGCCAAGCCATCCCAAGAGGGGAAGCCAACTTTTGAAAAAAGTGTCTTTGTTCTGATTCAAGTTTTCATACTGAACTCTGATGAACCATAGGTTGAAGGTGTTCCCTAGTCCATCAAATGGAATACTATTGTAGTTCTCTAGGAAGTCCTGTTGCTTCAGTGACCCATTTTAGATATTCTTCTGAGTTTGCATCATTAACCTACACCCTTAGTGATTGCCTATGTCTCCAAGTCAATGGGATATAAAATGGAAAGGGCACTTGATTTGGAGTTGCATTCCTGTCTAGGGTACTTATGAGTTGTTATTGTTGGTAAGTAATTTCACATCTCTGAATATGACTTGTCATGAAGACAAAAATGAGGACAATATAAAGTGCTTTTTCAATCTTAAAGTCCTCTAAAATTGTCAGTTGTTATTAAAAACCTTCTTAGACACGGCTAATTCCCAGTGGGACCTTTGAATTGGGATGACCTGGGGCCAGCTCAAATTACCCCAAAATATCCCCATTTGGATCTGTCACTTGACCTTTCTTACTTCTCCTTCCCATCCTCCTCCCCTGTTGCCTTGGAAACAAAGCCAGCCTCCAGGATATAGGGACAGGATGCTACTTGCCCTAATTTTGGCCCCAACTGCATGCAACAGGACATGATGTCAACCTCCCCAGAGGGGTTCAACCAGCAAAGTAAGGACACACAACCAGGTTTGCTTTGTTGAATTTCATGATTATAACATTTAGAACTAGTAGGAGCTTTTAAGATAATCATATTTAGCCGCCTCACTTTACAGATGGAGAAATGAAGTCTCAGAACCGAAGTGATTTGAACAAGGTCACAGATATAACATATGGCAAGTACTGAGGTTTGAACTCAGGTCATCTGATTCAAAATGCATGATCTTACCACTATGGCACGATGTCTGATAGGGAACATCCTACTGAGGTGACACAGCTAGGCTGGATTTAAAATCTTCTCTCCTTCATAGTTTCAGCTGGATGACACATCACCATTAAGAAGGATTTCACATGAAAACTGGGAATGTAGAACTATTATTTGTCTCATCTGTAAAATGGGGATAATAATATTTATATGACTTCTCTCAAAAGGCAATTGTGGAGAAAATACCTGATAAACTTTAATATGTTATATACATAGAAATGGGGTAATAAGATGAAAATCACAAGCCATAGAATGTGGGAAGACACATTTCCAGCTGCTAGTTACTGACCCAAAAGCATTAGTCAAAAAGAGATTTGGGGAGGGACCAATTCTTGCCCTATTTGTGTTCGATGGACTAATCTGATTCTTTTGTAAAGAGGACACTCAGAAAGGACAAGGCAGGTTCAGGGCATGTCTTTATCACTATAAGTGTTTGGTTGCACCTTTGAAAGTACTTAAATTATATGTATCAGCTTTATCAGGAAAAACAAAACCCCACCTATTTTGAAAGGGTGGTGACAATGCAGATGTCTCCAACAGTTCCTGTTACTCTCTGGCTGTACCCATTCCCCCCCATTCTTAGGTACAGTAAGTATTAAACAAAAGTTCAACAGTGGATTAACTTCCAACATCACTCAGAGAGGCTTGCTAAATCAATTTCAACTCAATAGTAACTTACCAAACCCTGGGAAGAATTCTGTGCCAGAAGCTGGACTATGAAGATTAAAAAAAAAAAGGAATCCCTACCTTCTCACAGGGAGCTCATAGTCAATGGGGGTAGAAGGTGGGGAGAGGGGTTGTTAAAATTGGAGAAATAAAGAGATAGCTGTACCCCTAGGTACAAGTTGACAAGAATTCAAGAAGAATGACGTGAAAGATTCAGGAGGGAAAGATCACTTTTAGGAGCCAGGGCAGTAGATGTAGGAGGAGGCTTTATGGAGGAGGTAACATTTAAAATAGACCTTGAAGGAGCAGAAGGGTCAAC
The DNA here is from genome assembly GCA_023553655.1 of Myrmecobius fasciatus. NCBI lineage: Eukaryota > Metazoa > Chordata > Mammalia > Dasyuromorphia > Myrmecobiidae > Myrmecobius > Myrmecobius fasciatus. The sequence goes on from JAJPUD010002002.1 coordinate 114,439, forward strand.
ATGAGCAGAGGGCACGCTTCTCCAGGAATGAAGGTCTCTGTGAAAAGGTATATGGAGGCAAGACATAGCAGGACCACAAAAATATTTGTTTGTTTTTTTAAAAGCTAAAAAGATACTCTTCAGCTACTAAGTTAACATTTAATAGCTCAAGAACAATAAAAGATGGGGAAGATGGGGCTAGACAATACTATGTATCTAAAAAGACCTGGGGGGTTTTAGTAGAATTGAAACTTAATGAGTCACTAGAATAATATGGAGGCAGCTAATGGCACAGTGGATGCAGTGCCAAGCCTGGAGTCAGGAAGAATCATCTTCATGAATTCAAATCTGATCTCAGATTTTTATTAGTTTTGTGACCCTGATCAAGTCACTATACCTGTTTTACCTCATTTTCCTCGTCTGTAAAAATTACTGGAGAAGGAAATGACAAACCATTCCATTATCTTTGTCAAGAAAACCCTAATGGAGCTACAAAGAATTGAACATGACTAAAAAGTGATTAACAACGACAGAATAATATGGAAGTAATAAAGAAAAAGAAAAAAACCTTCATGATCTCTTTTTCTGTGCAAAACTGTGTTTCATTGCTATAAGGAGCTACTTCCTGGGACTCCCTTTATCCCTACAGCTTGCAGCTTAGTTCTCTTTCTGAAGTCTGGCTCTCATGCTGTTCTTTAATCAATATATTTCAAAACATCAGACTCCATCCATTTTCACCAACTGTCCCTCTTTCCTGGAATTCACCTCCTCCTCACCTATGTCTCCTGGTCTTGCCTAGACTTTTTCAAGAAGGTTTTCCCAGACCTTCTTAATGTTAGTGCCTTCCCTCTGAAATTATCTCCAAATTCTCCCATACGTATCTTGTTTACATACGAACTCTTCCTATTAAATTGTGAGCTCCTTGAAGGCAGACATTGATGTTGCCTCCATGTACCTTAGCATTTAGTACAGTGCCTTTTGTACTAAGTAGACACTACACAAGTCTTTCAATCTATTTAGATGAACCTTTGAAAGTCCTTACATTACACAAACTCTTAACTTGACAGAAACTGGATAATCTTCTAGTTTCCTGGAACACTGAAAGGTCAAGTGCCTTGCCCAGGGTCACAAAACCAGTAGGTGACAAAAGTTAAGATAAATCAAATCTTTCTGAATCCTGTACCAGCTCTGTAACCATTATGTCACATTATCTCTCAAAGTAACTTTAGGCTGAACTAAGAAAGGTATTATTTCTAGAGTGAGAAAGGCCTTGTCCTCCCACACTGGTCAGTCCAACCTAGAGTATCATGTTCAGTTCTGGGAACTATTTTTTAGGAACGGCATTGACAAATTGGAGTGGGTTTAAAAAAATGAGACTAGTAAGAAGATTGGAGAACATCAATTAAAGGAAGAAGGGAAAAGATGTGCAGGGAATATTAGTTTGAAGAAGAGAAGACTTGGGAGGAAATGTTAGCCATCTTCAAGTAGGTGGTGAAGAAGGACAGAGTACTAGAACTAGAACCAGGAAGACACAAGTTTCAGTTAAAACCTGGCTTCACACACTTATTAGCTGTGTGACCTGGAAAAGTCACTTAACCCTGTTTACCTAAGTTTCCTCATCTTTAAAATGAGCTAGAAAAGGAAATAGCCAACCACTCCAGTATCTTTGCCAAGAAAACCCCAATAGGCTCATGAAGGGTAGGGCAGTACTGAAATGACTGACCAACAGTAATGTACAGAATAAGGGTATTTGGCCTGGATTGGAAGTTGCAGAAAATTCCCTACCAGGTAGAGCTGTCCCAAGAGAGTATGTTAAGCCTTAGAAAGGGAAATCCTTTTCACTGAAAATTGTCATGTGGTTAACAAGATTATCATTTGTTGGGATGTGATATGGGGAATTTCTTTTTTTATATATTTTTTTATTTGTATAACATATGTATGGGTAGTTCCCCAGCATTGATCTTTACAAAGCTTTCCATTACAAAATTTACCCCCAGTCCCCTCCCCTCCCCTAGATGGCAGGAAGTCCACTACATGTTAATAATGTTGAAATACTTGACAAGTTGTGCAAGAAAAATCCTATCTACAAGGAAAAAAAAGAAAATCAGAGAAAGCAAACACAATGCAAGCAAACCTCCATAGAGAGCATGAAAATGTTATGTTGTGGTCCATATTTCATAGCCCTCCTCTCTCTGGGTGTATATGGTCTTCTTCAGTGAACAATTAGAACTGATTTGAGACAATTTTTTGTTGCAGAGAGCCATGTCCATCAGAATTGATCATCATGTAATATTGTTGTTGCTGCTGTGTATAATGATCTCCTGGTTCTGCTCATTTCACTCAGCATCAGTTCATGCAAGTCTCTCCAGGCCTCTCTGAAATCGTCCTGCTGGTCGTTTCTTACAGAGCAATAATATTCCATAACATTCATATACCATAATTTATTCGGCCACTCTCCAATTGATGGGCATCCCTTCAGTTTCTAGCCACTACGGAAAGAGCTGCCACAAACATTCTTGCACAGGTGGGTCCCTTTCCCTCCTCTAAGATCTCTTTGGGATATAGGCCCAATAGAAACACTGCTGGGTCAAAAGGGTATGCACAGTTTGATATCTTTTTGAGCATAGCTCCAAATTGCTCTCCAGAATGGTTGGATCTGTTCACAGTTCCACCAACAATGTATCAGTGTCCCAGCTTTCTTACATCCCCTCCAGCATTCATCGTTATCTTTTCCTGTCATTTTAGCCAATCTGACAGGTGTGTAGTGGTACCTCAGAGTTGTCTTAATTTGCATTTCTCTGATCAATAGTGATTTGGAGCAACTTTTCATATGACTAGAGATGGTTTTAATTTCATCATCTGAAAATTGTCTGTTCATATCCTTTGACCACTTATCTATTGAAGGGTGGCTTGAATTCTTATACATATGAGACAATTTTCTATATATGATATGGGGAATTTCTTAATTCAAGTATGGATTAGGCTGGATGATTTCTGAGATCCCTTCCACCTCAGATTCTGTGAGAATGAGATTTGGATGAAAGAATGTTTCGGTTTGGCTGGAATGCAGAGTTCACAAAGGAGTGTTTTACAAGAAAAAACTGCAAAGAAAGCTTGGGGCCAGATTGTTAGTCAGTCAATTAACAATCATCCATTAAGCACTTTCTATATGCCACACACTGTGATAAACTTTGAGGATACACAGAATGGCAGATAATTGATTAGGCTGTATTGTAGAGTGTATAAAGGGGAGATTTATAAGTAAAAACTAGAAAAAAAGATTGGGGCCAGATTGTGAAAATCTTTGCTTAACTCCCCCCTTTCTCCTTAATTACTTACAAAATAAAAGTCCATATTGCCAGCAAAAAGTCAAAACTGACCTTCAAGATCTTCTGAATTTTGACTAATTTAAATATATACATGATATATTAAAAAAATTTTAATCCTTTTAAAAAATCATGATCATTTCCCAATATATCTCTTTCCTTGACCCTTCTCAGCTAATCAAACCATATTTTGTAACAAATAAGAATAGTTAAACATAACAAATTAACACTTGGCCATGTCTGAAAATATATGCCTTTATTCTACACCTGTAGTCCACCTTCTGTCAGATGAGAGGCAGGAGTCACCCTCACCACCTGCTATCTGAAGTCAATATTGTTCTCTACATTGAATGGATTTCTTAAATCTTGCATTATTGTTTTCATTGGCATTATTGTGACCATCATATAGAGTATTCTTCTGCTAACCTCACTTTCTATCCTTACCTCCAATTACTTTCTTTCCTACATCTTCTGCTTCAGTAGAAGTGGACTACTTACCATTTTTTTCAATATGTTTGGCAATTTCTTACTTGAAATGTCTTTCTTTCCCAGTTGCCTAACACAGCTCAGCTCAAATGCTATTCCTTCCAACAAGTCTTCTTCAGCTTCCCTTTTACTATCCCTTACAAATGGAACATTGAATCTTTTGTATTGTTTTTTTTTTTCGTTCTATGTTTTATGGCTCATATTCACAAGATTGGGAATGGGTCAAGGCATTTGGGATTAAGTGACTTGCCCAGGGTTTTTGAACTCTGGTCTTCCTGACTCCAGGGCTTGTGCTCTATCCACTGTGCAATCTAACTATCCCTATCTCTTCACAAAATTTTGAGCTTAAAAGGACCTTTGAGATCATTGAGGTCAGTCATGTCATTTTTTTCAGACGAAGTAAATGAGGACCAGAGAGGGTAAATGGCATATCCAAGGCCACAGATGAGGCAAAGAGTAATGCTATAATAGTGCTCTTTCCACTTTTCCATGTTTCCTCTTTTTTCCTATCAGAAAATGAACTCCATGGGAATTGGGGTTATACATTATTCAACTTTGTCTCCTTTGCTTTTTTCTCCCCCCAAAAAAGCATAGCTGAGCATCAATTCCTGCCAAAAGTCAGCCTTGGGAAGTGGTTTAGTAAATGAGTAAAAGAATAAAATAAATCTTTTCTTTTTAAGTGTGAACAATCCAATATTATCATATCAGTCAGGAAAGATAAGTCATAAGAATCACAAAAAAAGTTCCAATACTTCAAGTTACTGTTTTCTGCTTTTTGAGTTTACAATGACCATCCAGAAAATGTCAGTCAACAACTTCTGGTGGAGGATTAGTTATAGTAGGTACAGCCTGGGGAAAAACAGCTAAAGCCTCCAGGAGGGAGGACTCTTGGAGCGCATCCTGCTGGAGACAATCGATGTGTTCCCCAAACCTGGAGTGTAAATTGAGTATCTTTCCATTGACTCACATTGTCAATTTCAGAGTCACTTTATCTTCATTTCTGATTATTCTTCAATTGATCCTTTCATCCTATCTCTCCGCCCTCTCTCCCCAGGCTCCATCAGGAACTGAGCACAGAAGGTAAGAGCTTGAAAGGACTCTTGAACTTCAGAGCTAGAAGAAATCTTACAGGAACCCAGAGAATTTCAGAATTGGAAGGGTCCTTGGATCATAGAACAAAGAATACCAGTGATGTCTTTATTGAGAGCTATTTCCTCATTTTACAGAAGAGAAAACTGAGGCTCAAAGAGGGACACTGTCATCTAGTAGTTGCTTAATAAATCTTATTGATTGGGTGTTCAAGAGTTCCAGTTCTAAGGTAGAACAAGAAAATAGGTCTCTTGGCCCCAGGTGCAGTGATTATCATTCCAGTATATTACATTGCCTCTGATCTGCCTTGATGAATGGTTTAAAAGGAACTCTCTGGAAAACAAGAAAAATGCCTCCAATTTGAAGGGTGTATATTCTAAACCTTTACATACATTAAAACCTGTGAGTCTCACAATGAGGCAGATAATGCCATTATTATTGTCCCCATTCTACAGATGAATAAATTTAAGTGCAAAGAGGGAAAATTATTTTCTTAATCACACAGTGATTAAGCAGCAAATCCAAGACTCCACTCTAGGTCTTCTCATTTTAAGACTGAACCTTTGCTACAGGGCCTCTTTCCCCTTTTCCACAATGACTGTGCCCCACATAAATGGAGTTTAGTGTTGTAATCAACTAAAACTCACAGCGAAATTAATCTGACACCTATTTAATGACATGCATAATCATTTCTGTACTACATGGTAATCAGGCATAAACAGTGAACACTTTGAGTAAGTGAGTGTAATCAGTGTTGCTTTTGCACAGCCAAACAAGAAATTTTTAAAGGAAAAGAGAGGGAGCAGAAGAGGGTCATGGATTTGTCCAAAAAACTGCACTGAGTATGGAGAGAACTGAACTTGGAACTAAGATTCAACTCTTTTTAAATGTGAATAATCAAACTTTATGAAGTAGAATAGGATGTTTCCTTAGGTTTCAAGTACACTAGGCCATGTTGGCACAGAGCTAGAAAGGCCTGGGTTCAATTCCTGCATCCTACACAAAAGATCTGTATGATCCTGGACAAGTCATCTAATCCCTAAATCCTTTTAGGAAATTCTCTAAGGTCATATAATGAAGAGAAGATCCCAACTTGCAGAGGCAGGGGAAATTCCCCCTGGGGCTCCCTATATTTATGAAACTGTAAGTTTGGTCCCACATCATCTCCATCCTCCATTGTGAATCCTTTTGATCCCCAGCAGTCATTTCAAATTAAGAAGCTGAACTCAAGAAAAGAGATGAAGACTGGAGACAGAGATCTGGGAGAGATGTAGTCATGAAAATGAATGTACTATCCAAGGAAAAATGGTTGTAGCCAGGTGATGTCTTGGAATAAACACTAGTTTTGAAACCAGAAGATCTGGTTTTGAATCCTAATTCTGCTCTTTACTAGTTATGTGACATTGCTTTTCTGAGTTCCCTTTTCTTCATCTGTGAAATAAGAAGGTTGGATCTGTAGGGTCTTCCAGTTCTAAATCCTATGCTATTATTTCCTTTTTTTTATTAAAGCTGTTTATTTTCAAAACATATGAATAGATAATTTTCAGTATTCACCCTTGCCAAAACCTCGTGTTCCAAATTTTTTTCCTTCCCTTTTCCCTCCTCCCTCCCCTTCTCCTTCCCCCCTCCCCTAGATGGCAAATAATCCAATATGTTAAACATGTGCAATTCTTCTATACATATTTCCACAATTATATGATATTATTCTTTGAGGAACAAGGATTAGCTTCAGCTACCAGGCTGAAAAATGCTGGGTTCAGAGCATCTATGCTGAAGCATGCATCTCAATTCTTGGCAGAGAGGTAATAGAATAGACAGAGGAGAAGAGGAAAGCATGCATTTTGCTTAACTGTACTTATTTGAATAAAGGGAGAATTTCATGGAGGTGGGGTGGGAAATTATTGGGAAATGACAGTGATGTAAAAAAAAAGGAAAGGAAAAAAACATCAACAAAATTTTTGCAAACTAGCCTACTCAGTCATCTCCCCCTTCCTCTCATATCTACTGGCTGGTCCCAGATACCAGACCACAGATGCTTCACTTTCATATTCCTTCCAGTCATTCATCCAAGACCTTTCTCACCATTTGCCTCATTCTGCCAGCATCATTCCCCCCCCCCTCCTCTTTTTTTCTTCCCAGAACAAAACATCCCTATTTGGTCACCATGCCCTTTATGAACAGATTTCCCTTATTAACATGTAAGTTCCTTCAGGATTGGGATTATCTTTTAAAATATATGTAAGCCCTTAGTGCTTAGCAAAATGCCTGGATCATAGCAAGTGTTTAGTGCTTTTTCACTAAAAAAAAAAAAAAGTAGTGGAGTGAGGAAAGTCAGTGACCAATTTTTCTCCCCTTCAGGAAAAAGAGATCATAGATTTAGAACTAGAAGGATTAAGGGTCAATCCCTTTTCTTTCTGGGTCTAAGCTTCTCCTCCATAAAATGAGAGGGTTGGAATAGATAAATATTTGTAATGTCTAGTTATCATAATCTGCAACTATGCTTGATTGAAATGTCTGGAGGGAATGGAAGTTTGGAAAGTGTAAGGGAGGGTAGAAGAAGAAGAGGAATATGCCATACTTCAAAGGAAATTGGAAATTAAATTTGAGGTGGAGTGCACTCAGGAGAAAGAGGGGAGTAAAAAACTCAAGAAGTGAGAAGAAACCTAAAGAATGGGAGAACTGCCATAGACCCATCTACTTTGCTCCCCTGAAAGTCCATCTCAGGCCCAAGCCAGGCAGGACAAACATTTGACTTATCTAGTCACCCTCCTTTTGGGGCCCAATATTCTCCCATTTCTCTTTACTTTAGGGTTAGTGTTGTTGCTATTCACTTATTTTTCAATCTTTCTGACTCTATGTGGGGTTTTCTTGGCAGATACCTGAGTGGTTTGCCATTTTCTTCTCTAGCTCATTTTACAGATGGGGAAACTGAGGCAAACAGGGTTTAAATGACTTGCGGAGGGTCACACAGCTACTAAGTGTCTGAAGTCAGATTTGAACGCAGGAAGAAGAATCTGGCACTTTATCTACTGCACTACCCAGAAGACAGCATCAAAGACTTCTCCCTGTGTCTTTCCCAGTCTCTCCTTTCTCAATGTCATCCTTCACACTCTGCCTAATGCATAAGTTTGACTGTCACTCCCCCATTCAAAGTTCTTCAATGACTCCTCAGGGCTGAAAGACAAAGAAAAAAAATACATACTTCATCGGGTATTTAAGGCCTTTTACAATCTGCCTTCAGTCTGCCTTTTCAAACTTATTTTACTCCATATTCCTCCATGAGAAAAGGGTGGAATGTTGGATAGAGACCCCATTTAGAGCCAGGATGACCCAAGTTCAGATCCTGCTTCCAACATATATTGACTGTGTGACCCTGGGCAAACTACTTAATTTCTCAGAACTCTGGGCAAGTCTAAAAGACAAAGTTTCAGAGAATGTACCAATCTTCATTGATAAGAGTCTCTATTTTTTTAAATCCCAGATCTAATCCCTCTCCTCCTTTCTGTGCTCCATATTCCAGCCAAATTGGACTATATATTGCTCCCCAATTTTGTCCTACATTTTCCTGCACATTTACACAGACCTGCCCCAGAATGAATGCATCTTAATTAGATGCTGGATGAATCCTTCCTTTCCTTCAAGGCTCAGGCCCAGATCAAGTGCCTTCTCAATAGAGAAATCATCATCATCCTTGGTAACTGCCATCCCATCCCCCCAGCTGAAAACTATCTTTTTAGAGCATAGTCTGGAGTCCTTCTTTGCCTATATCATGTTTTATCTTGTGTCTTCAATGGGCTATATGATCTCTAAAGGTCCTTCCAATTATTTTAACAGCACAGATACTTATCTCTGTACTGATCCTACTTACCACTCCTATTATATTGTAAATTCCTAGAGGTTCAGGGACTGGTATTTTGGGCTCCCAGAAATCTGTACATAATAGATACCAAATGAATATTTGCTAAATTGAGTAGAGGGGATAGTGAGGGTTAAAAGCAGAATAGGACAGTGATGACAGTCCAAAAAGATAATCATATCTTCTCTAAGTCTTTTCTGCCTCAGCTTAAATTCCTTCAATCAATCACTATGACATAGATTCCACTCCTCTCAGACTTCTGATCACCCTTTGCTGTGCATGCTTCAACTCATTCCTAAAATGTATCTCTGCAACTAAACACCAAAATTTAGGTCTGTATGAACAGAGCAGAGAATTGTGGGGACCTCACATCCTTTTTTCTGCTTCTTAGAGAAATTTAGAGAAAATCCCTTATATTTCAAGTCTGTCAACCAAGACTGGCATTCAACCCTGTTGTTGCAAAACTGCTAGCTGGACAAACCCTACCTGAAGATTTGAGGTCATACCTCTGTCTCTTCCTCCTCCAATTTCATTGACATCAGGACACAGAGACCCAGAGGAGACTAGAACATGATCCAGCCCCGTCTGAGATTAGACCAATTTCTCTAAAAAAGATTTTGTCCTCCATGGTTGTTAAGAGACGGCTTTGTGTAATCTGGATAATAGCAATACAATGTTGTAGTACTTTAAGGTTTACAGAGAATTTAACAAACAAGAATAAACCCATTTTAAAAATAAGGAAACTGAGGCTTGTTCACCATTACTAAGCAAGGAGGTATTAGAGCCATACTCAATCTCTGGCCTTTTAATTCCAAGCCTTTCCATTGTGTCATAACTCCTTCCTATACGGTTTAAATTCCTATCGTGATGACAGAGGGACTATGGACCAGCAGAAGGTACTGCTACAAGCTGTTGATGAGTTTCCAATCAGTGGAGGTATTCTCTCAGAGAACGAATGGCCCCTTTTCAAAGATGCTATTGCTGGTTAGAATTGGAATAGATTCCTATATGATTCTGCAAATCTATGTACACAAGCTTGCCCGGGACCATTCAAATATAGGGAAAAGCTGTTTATTTGTAAAACCAAGGAAAGAATCTGTATTTTTTTGTTTGTTTTTCTTTCCTGCTTTTTCACCAAAGTCCTGCTTTCTTAACAATCACAGAATCTCAGAGACTCATGCCTGAAGAGAAATTCCCTTTTATGAAATTATTCCCAATTCAAGACTATCTGATTCTTTTGATTTTGGTGACAACCATCAGGAGGTAGGAAAGGATTATATTCTAGGAAAGATTTTAAAATGACAGAACTCATCTGCACCAATAATAGTCCTATGTATTATTGTCCGTGATAAGCTCTATGTCTTCATAATATAATGTGCTACTTGACATCACAAAACAGTTGGATGAGACTTTAGGGATCATAGATCCAATGGCATAGTAGAAAGTGCATTGAATGTGGAATCAGATGACTTGGTTCTGCTGCATATTTGCTGTGTAACTTTAAGTAAATCAAGTGGCTTGAAGTCTTAGTTTCCTATCTATAAAATAAGGTTCCCTTTAGCTCAATTAAGCTTCTCATTTTACACATGAAGAAACTATGATTTAGGAAGGGCTGATGGGCATACAAGTATGAGAGCTTGGATCTGAATACAGTCTAATGTTTTCCCCTAGCATTACAACATCTTTAATTTCAAAATTTCATGTAAAATATACTCTTCATGGTGTACTCATGCAGGCTGCACCCTAGACTGATAATCACTTTGCCTATCCCTAGTTTGGGCCATTAGGCACAACTACCTTGGAAATTAGAAAAAGAGATGGTAGAAGAACTCTGGAGACAAAAAGTACATGCCATGTTTGCCCTAGGGAGCTCTTTGCAAAAGGGATTATCAACCACTTGTCCCTCTCTTCAAAGAATGAAAAAGATTTCTTCAGTCCTGTTTTTCAAAAGATTATCCAGAAGTTTAACCATAATAAAGCATTACATTTATTTACCACTTTAAAAATCAATATCCTCAAAACTTGGACAAGTCAGCAATCGAGATATTATCTCCAATTATACAGATGAGAAGCCCAGAGAGGTGAATTCAGTTGTCCAAAGTCACAGTTACTAAGAGATGAAGTTGGACTCAAATACACATTCAGTTCTCTTTCCATTAACCACCTCTCTCATGCATAGACATTTCTGCTCTTTATACACAGTGAAGAATCTCCAATCAAGAATAACAACCAGAGAAACTGACAAGATGCTGATTGGAATCACTAGCACAGGTGGAAATGTCTTTTCCACTCTTCCAGATTATATTAATTATTAAACTGCAGGCAAAAATCTCTGAGAAAGACCCCACCTTGAACCATTGGTCCTGCTTACCCCAGCACCAAACTAATGGCCCCAACTGGCAAATCAAACACAAGCAAAATCCAGGATGTGTATCTGGAAGGGTTATAGGATTACAAAATCATTAAGCTGGAAGGGAACTTCGAGGTCAAATACAACCCTGAAGCTTTGACTTTTCTTTGCTTGTGCAAACTCACTCACACACACTTGGAAGGAAGGAGCAACATAAATTTAATTTCAGTTTCATGGACTTTTGTTCTATAACCAGAGCTTCAAAGTCCAACTGGATGGAAAATAAGTTCCACAGGATAGAGCTTTATACAATGATTTTTTTCTGGGCTCACGAACTAAGTACTCAGCACTTTACTCATAGATGTTCAGAGCTGAAGGGAACCTCAGAAATCATCTAGTAGAAACTATTCTTTTAACAGAGGAGGAATAGAGGGGGCCAGAAATGACAAAGGCCTTGACTAAGGTCATGACAGCCACAGAGTCAGCACTTGAACCCAGTTCTCTTGCCTCCTAGTTGGAAGTGATTGCTACTATGCCCCAGCTGCTCATGCGCTTTCCAACAGCTGTAAACCAATTGGCAAAGAGAGGTCCCACCCAATCCATCTGGCAGGAAGATGTCTGAGCCAGCTCCAGCAGACCATTTGTCGTCTGGGGTATGCAGGGACGATTCACAGACAGAGCTTGCTTCCCTTCTCACATTCCCATCAGTTTCTAAATACAGTCACTTCTCCCCACCCCCACTCAAGATTCTTCAACCTTAAACTACTATAGAAATGTGAGTTCCTGCTATTATTACTATTCAACACTGTAAGAGCCAGACTGTCCTTTGGAGAGATCTGCCTGGGGTACTGTACATTTGGCTACCATTGCACACACCCACCAACCTGCTCTTGCTTATTTATACCCAGGCAGGGACCTGGGAATGAGGAGAGAGAACACCCAGAGAGCTCTTTAAAGACATTGTCATCTGGATAATAGCTTGACCCAAACACTACTGTCCAGTACCAGGCAGACTAAGTGCCCCAGAGGGCAGCTGTCAGAGATGGGTGGCATCCTCCTGCTCTGAAAGGCCTGCCTTGAACCTCATCTCCCCCGTAGGAACAAAAGCAGGCAGGAGCCTGGGTGTGGATGGTTCCTGCAGATGCAGGGTTGTCTCTTCCTGCTCCTCAGTCAGAGCCAACGCAGCCTCCCCTCCACCTCCACCACAACGCCCCCGGTTCCCATAGCGAAGCAATAGGAATAGATAGATGTACTTACTGCTGGTGTTCATGGTGACGCCCTGGCTCTGAATTTCTCATTCAACAAAGAGGCCAAGGCGGTTCTTTAAATGTGGTCTCCCTTTGCTCCAATGCTCACCTGGCGGTGGGGGGGGGGGGGGGCGGCGGCGGCGGAGAGAGCGGGTAGAGGAGGGACTAGCAGGGAGAGGGACTCCAGATGATCTGCAAGGTTTCTTCCAGCTCTAAATCCTATGATCAGGTGGTCTTTTCTATCCCAGGTATGCCCTCTCTGCCCTCAGTCTGCCTCTCTCTGCCTCCTGACTCTGCTCTCAATCTTGGTAAGGCAGAAGCAATGAATGACAAGCAGATAGGCTGGCAGGCAGGGCATGCAGGCCCGCGGACAGACAAACCGACTGAGTGCCGCTGCCCTGGCGCCTCGCCTGCGCTTTCGCTGGCTCCAGGGTTCCCCTGTGCAATGCGGACCAATTCCAGCTGGACTTTTCCTGTGAGCGCTCCAAGGGGGTGTGGACCACTGGGAGGGAGGGAAAAGCAGGGTGGGGGGGTAGGGAGGAAGAGAAGGGAGGGAGCCAGGGTGCAGCCCGGCTCCTGTCCAAGCCAAGCCAAGCCGCGGCTACAAGGTTCTCGCCCAGCCCCAGAAACTCGCCTGGCAGCCGAGGCGGGGAGCCCCAAATGTCCACTCCGCGCCCCGCCCCGCCCCGCCCCGCCTCGCCGCGTGCCTGGAGAGTCTTCAGGGGATGCTTTCGGGAGGTCTGGACTCTGCCAGGGAACGGGGACCAGAAAAGGAGGAGAACCAGACCCGGGGAAGAAGCCTTCCCGCAGGGTTTGCTAGCTTTACCAGTGCCTAGGGAAGCTGCGGATGGCCGACTGCCGCCCGCCACCTGCTGGATACAATGCGATGCGCTCAGGCTATTGGCATTTTGGGGGGACCGGGAAGCACAATAATATTTCGCATTTCTAAAACGCTTCGGGTTTACAAAACACTTAAAATTATAACATATGGAACTATAATGGACCCTTAGAAACCACCTAGCTCGGCCCCTCCTTTGGAAATTGAGAAAAGTGGTCCAGAAGCGGGGATATACTCATTAATAGTAACAGGGTTCCAACTATGCGCTTTCCATCCCATCACAGAGCAACCAGAGCTGGCAAAGACTTTAGACATCACTCAGTCTAATCTCTTGATTTTGTAATTTGTGTAGACTGAGGCCCAAGGAGAGGAAGTCAAACAGCTGGTAAATAGCAGAGTTGTCACCTGTTCCCAGATCTACAGATTCAAAATCCAGTGCTCATTCTAGCAAGCTGCCTTGCTTCTCCTCAGCCCACACAACAACCTTATGGAAAAAAAAGTCAAGGAAAGCTAGTAATTTAGTTAATAAGCATTTATTGAGCGACTGCTGTGTACTAAACACTGTTCAGAGCTCCGGAGATTTAAAGAATGATGAGATAACTTCTTGTCTCAAGGAGCTCACAATCTAATGAGGCAGACAGCATGAAAACAATTGGGTACAAACTACAAAATATAAGTGTGTGTATATATATATATATATATATATGGTTTCTTTAGAAGGTGGGATTTTAGGTGGGTTTTGAAGGAAGTCAGGAAGCAGAGATGAAGAGGGAAAGAATTACCAGAGTCAGGGACAATAAAAGAAAATATCAGGAATCAGTAAATGGAGGATCTTGTATGAGGAACAGCAAGAAGGCCAATGTCATTGGAGGGAAGAGCCCATAGGAATGAATCATATCTAAGATGTCTGTGTGAGTAAGTTACATTTAGTAGGGAGTGTCAAGATTTGAATTCAGGTTCAAATCAGGTTATGGATTGCAGATTTAGAGCTCAGTTAGACATTAGAGATTTTCTGGTCTAATGTTTTCATTTGGATGGGAAAAAATGGGGGTAAATCTGAGGACCAGAGTGGGAATATGATTCTTTGAAGGAAAAATAGCTAAAAGTAGCTAAGTTGGAAAAACTAATAACAACTCACATTTAAAGTTTAAGGAAAACAAGCACTTAGTAAAGAGTTATTATTACCAGAGTAGCTCATTAGACTTATTTTATAGATTGGGGAAATTGAGTTCTAGGGTGGGGGTATGATTTAATCAGTAACAGAATCGTAATTTGTATTGGACATTTCCAATTTCTTTGCAGTAAATCACCCACTTTCTCTTCCCACTCTTCATAAGAACTCTATGAGATAAGAAGTATAATCTTATTCTCTCCATTTTAAAGATGGAGAACTAGAGGCTCCAGGTTATATTATTATATCAATTTTACAGATAAGGAAACTATGGCAGATAGAAATTAAATGCCTTGTCTAGGGATATACAGTTGGGAATTATCTGAGACAGGATTTGAACTCAGACCTTCCTGATTCCAGGCTTTATGATGGACAGATCATACTGTGCCATCTAGCCCATATTCAATTCTGACATTCTATGCTCTTAACATTCAAGATTCTAAAATTTCTTCCAGTCCTGAATTTCTATTTCTATCATTTTCAGTAACAGCAATAGTAAAAAAAAAAAAAAAAGCATTGGACTAGAAGTTGAGAGATATGAGTGCTTAGTTCAAATTCTTCAACAAATTTTTTGTATTAACTTAGGCAAACTATTTCTGATCCCTAAGTTTCAGTTTTATCATTTAGGAAATGAATGGGTAGGTTTCGATCTTTGACCTCTAACATTGTGTGGCTCTAAAAATGGTATATTATTTCTTTTGCTTTCTCTAAGGGGAGGAGAAAGGGAATAGGCCAAAGGTATCAAATTGTCAGGATCTACACTCCCCAGTGCAACCTAAACCAGATTAAAATGAAATTGAGAAATATTCTAGAAAATAAATAAAATACAATAAAACATAGTGTTAATATGTGGTTTTCTAATTCAATATGCCCTGGCAGGAATCCTTGTGTACAATTTAGTAGCTTTATTTCTATTTGAGTTTGATACCTCTGTTTTAAGCCTTGGAGTCCTAAGAACATAGTTCCTCTTCCTTCTTTTTCCATGCTTCTATTTTGAATCTCCTTACATTTTATTTTACATTCTATTGATGGTCTGCCACCATGTTCATAGCCTAAGCACTGAAACTGGCATAATGCCAGTGAGTGGCATTAGCTACATTCCCAAGTACTAACCACACTTAAGAAAGCCAAATAGGTCTCTGCCCAAGGAAACCAGCAAGGAAATAATTTTATGACTCACTTTGGTTCTTGGCTAACTGTCCTAGGAAATTCCAACTTTCACATGGTCCGCTTTCATCCTAAAACATTCTCTATGTGTGTGTGTGTGTGTGTGTGTGTGTGTGTGTGTGTGTGTGTGTGTGGTGGTGGTGGTGGTGGTGGTAATAGAAATGTAGCAAGCAGCATAGAATGTAAAAAAAACCCCAAAAACTCAAGACTTGGGAATGAGTCCCCAGTATTAGTCCCAGCTCTGCCACTAATTCACAATTTGTCCTTGGCTTTCCACCTCAGGCCCTCAGTCTCCCTCTTTTTAAAATAATATGGGACAGTAGAATCAATTGCTTTCTATAGTCCCTTATAATTCTAACATTTCATTTTCTTTTTTTAAAATTTTTTATTTTATTTGCATAACATATGTGTGAGTAATTCTTCAACATTAACCCTTACATAGCTTTCTGTTACATATCTTCCCCCCAACTCCCCACCCCTCCCCTAGATGGCAGGATATCCACTACATAACATTTCATTTTCTAAAATATCTTTCAGCTCTCACATAGAATGTTCTGTATTCTATTATTTCATATCTTCCACCTGGTCCCTGACATCCTGGATTCCTTCTAGCTCAAATCATGTGATTTGTTATTTTGTTGTACAGAGAATGAGCAGCATGCTCATAAAATTGGGACATAAATTTCTACTTGTCAATCTATAAGGATGATTAATCACTCAATAGGTATTGATTAGACATCTTCTATCTACCAGGCAGGCTAATTCCCAGTACCACTGGGGCTACAAAGAAAGGCAAAAAAAAAATATCCTTGATCTCTAGGAGCTCATGTGGGGACTAATAAAATCATGAAGGTTAAGAAGAAAAAAGTCATTGAGTTTGAGATCAGATAAAGATCTTAGAAATAATTTCTTAAGTTGTATCAACAAAAAAGAGAAGTTATTATCCTGCTGCTCTATGTTTTGGTCAGATTCCATCTGGAGTATTATATCCAGGTGAGACATTTTGGGAAGACCACAACAAGCTAGTGTTTGTCTATAGGAGGATGAGGGACCTTGAAACCATGTCATAGGATGATATTATTATTATTATTATAACAATAATAATAGCTGGCACTGATATAATCATATTAAAATTTGCAAAGCATTTAACATGTATAACTGTTATAAACTTCCTACTCTTACTGAATAATCAGACTCCCAAAGTTGGGTCAGCTACATTTCATCCTTATGGATGAAAGATCAGGGATGACTTTCTAGTGTTTTGGATAGAGAGACTGATCAGACCAAGGCCAAAGTTTAGGCCTCTTTTCCCTCTCCCATATTAACGGCCAGTTTCTGGAATTAACTCTTTTTTAACTTGCTTGATAATTTGTACAATGAGATATGAGCAAGTTTCCTTGGCCTGGACAAATATGATTCTTGTTCAATTTTATTCCAGTTCTATAGACTTTTTAAGCATTTAATCTAAGATTTATGAGTGACTAATTGATGGAAACATTTTTAACTAGTTAAGGTATTAAGGTCAAAATTGGGTAGGATAGTTTTAATGCCATTCTTAAACATATTTTTTTCCTCATTTGAGCCTTCTTGTGAGGTAAGTACAATAGTTGTCTCATCCTTGTTTTATAGATGAAGAAATATAGGCTCAGAGATATTAAGTGATTTATTTTTGGTCACAAAACTAGTAGGGATTAGTAACTGGGGATGTTTATCTGGGAGTGAGGAAGACAAGCTAGATAGGCTCAATGACTTCAAATATCTGAAGGGCTATCGTGGTGTGAGGGCAGGGTTTAGGCTTGTTCTCTGTGGGCCCAGAGGGCAGAACCCGAAGTAACTTGAGTTTGTTACAGAGAGTTACATTTTTGTTTGATATGAATAAAAACTTCCTGTCAATGGAATGGAGCTCCAGTTGACTGGAAACACTCAAGGAGAGGTTGAGTGGCCACTTAATAGGGACATTGCAAAGGATTTTCGCACTAACAGAGTTTGGACTAGATACCTTCTAACAACCTTCCTGAGCTATGACTCTGTAACCTCAGACAACCTTCTTATTTTGATGAAGAAGCTCAGTAAAAAGAAATGGATTAGAACCAGAAATGGCACATAACAAATGCTATATAAATGCGATATTGTGCTACATTATTGATTTCCATTTTCTCTCCTTTCCCCCATTCTCTCTTTTCAAGATTGCAAGCAATCTGATATAGGTTATACATATACAATCATATTAAATATATTTCTACAATAGTCATATTGTGAAAGAAGAATCAGAACAAAAGGGGAAAAATCATGAGAAAAAAAAAACAAATAAAAAGTGAAAATAGTGTGCTTTGATCTGACTCCATGGTTCTTTCTTTGGATGTGAAAAAAAATGTTATATTATTATTGTTGTTGCTTGTTAATTCCACAGGTCATACATCAGATTAGTGAAACTGAGACAAGAATCCAAATCTCCTTATGCTTAGTTTAATATTGTTGTGAATATAGATGTGCTTATATTAATAGATACTGTGTCTCTCTCATCTGTATCTTAAGGGTCTAAATATTATTCCACATGAGGACTGATTGAAAGAACTAAGAGTTTCAGTCTGGAGAAGAGAAGACTTAGGGGAACCTGCTGGTTGCCTTCAAGGATTTGAAAGGTCAGGTGAGAGAGGAAATAAATTTGTTCTGATTGGGATGAATAAAAACAACATGTGGAGTAGCAAAGAAGAAAATTTAAGTTTGATATAAAGAAAAAACATCCTAACAAATAGATTCATCCAAAGTGGACTGCCTTGAAGGTTTCCTTTCACTTCAAGAATCAACTTTAAGTTCAGATATAAAATTTCTTGTTTGGCATTCAAAGAATTTTATTCCCTTCTATCTTTCTAGTCTTTCTAAATCTTATACCCTGCCACATACTCTGTGATCTAATGACACTGGCCTCCTCTGTTCCTCCCACAGGACACTCCATCTCTGGTTTCTATGTATTTTCACTGTTTATCCTTTATTCTTGGGATTCTCTTCATCTCTGCCTGACTTCCTTGGCTTCTTTCAAAACTCATCCAAAATCCCTCTTTATACAAGAAGTCTTTCCTTATTCTTCTAATTCTAGTGCCTTTCCTCTGAAATTATCTCCAAATTATCTTGCATATATCCTGTTTGTACATGGAGGCTTTCAAGTTGTCTCTCCCATTAAACTGTGAAGTACTTGAGACCAGAGACTGTTTTTGCCCTTCCCTGCATTTCGCTTGCTCAATAAAATGCCTGGTATATCATAGGGTCTTAATAAATGCTCATTGAATTGACATGTCTTCACTTGAGATTGTCAAACAAAAGCTGAAGATCATCCTTTGATCTTGTTGAGTATGTTGTAAGGGAGATACTTGTTCAGGTTTAGTTTGAACAAAAGGGACTCTGAAGTCCTTTCCAACCCAGCTATTCTGTAATTCTGTGATGGGAAATTAACAGATGTTAATAAATGTATCAAACTAATTTTCCAAGATGTATCACAGTGAATATTTTTTATGGAGTAAGAAATGATGAATATGAGAAAATAAAAAAGACATGGGAAGATTTGCATGAACTGATGCAAAATGAAATAAGGAGAACCAAGAGACAGATAATAAACAATGTATCATCAGCAATGTAAATGAAATGTCATTAAAAGGAAGTTCAACACAGTGTAACCAATACACACAGACATATGTGTGTGTATATATATATATAGTTATGGTCACAGAGAATAGATGCCGATAGTGAAACTATCCTTCCCTCTTTATAACATTGGGTGAGATGACAGGATGGGGCAGGAAGTCATTAGGACAGGACTATGCTTCTATATAAATTGACTGAGGCTGGTCACTGTTATCTGAGGTTCTTGTTGAATTATTATTTTTTTTTCACAAAGGAAGTTTCAAAAGGGGAGGGGAGGAGGTAGAGGTAGAGGCCAAATAACTGATAGTAAGACAAACAATCTCAGTGAAATAAGTAAGAAACAGAATTCAGTTCAAGAGACTTGGGCAAATTCATGTAGTAATTAAAGAAATAAGAATGTTTGGAAATTCATTCATAAGATTTGGGGACTAATGTCAAGCCTGATTATATTTTGGCTTAGTATAAACACAGACTTCCAGTCAGCAGGTTGAGGGAAGGAGGGTTAATCTGAGGGGTAGGTCAGAGCAGGGTCGGGTCAGTCCAGTTATGTGAATCAGCAGGAAGCCAAGCTTCAGGGCAGGACAAGGAGCATTAATCCTTCAGCCAAAGAAAAGAAGCTTCTGTTCCTGGAGGCTGCCAAGCAGAGTTAGGTCCTGGGTAGAAGGATCTGTGGTTGTAGCAGCCCTGAGAGAGCAGACAGAGGAATGGAGGCAGAGAATTAAGAGCAAACAGAGGAGAAATAAGG
Source organism: Myrmecobius fasciatus (assembly GCA_023553655.1). Classification (NCBI taxonomy): domain Eukaryota; kingdom Metazoa; phylum Chordata; class Mammalia; order Dasyuromorphia; family Myrmecobiidae; genus Myrmecobius; species Myrmecobius fasciatus. The sequence goes on from JAJPUD010002002.1 coordinate 134,332, forward strand.
GAATTGAAAGGGTTCTGCAGCTTGCATACCAGGGTTACCTTACCTTGTCTTGTTCTTGGGGCCAACCTGCCTCACTTTTCTGGATCTCTTAGAGGGCTTTATAATTCTCTGTAACCTTCAAGACTACTACCTATTCTACATTGATTGGCAGGGAGGAAATATGCATTTCTTAAGCATCTACTATGTATGCATGAGTCACTACACTGATTTCTTACAAATAATATCTCATTTGAATCTCCTAACAACACTAGGAGGCAGGTGCTATTATTATTCTCATTTTACAGAAGAGAAAAATAAGGTACTCAGAAGTTAAGTGACTTGCTCAGGGTGAAACAACTAGTAAGTGTTTGAGGCTGAATTTGAACTTTTTTTTTTTTTCACTCCCATTCCAGAGTTCATTGCGCCATGTAGAGGCTTCTGATTGACTATCTGCTCCCTCACTTTCAAAGTCTATAACAAAATAACAAACAGTTGGGTTAAAAATTTCTAGAAGTTTCAAGCATCAATTTGTCCACTTCTGTCTTTTTTATTTTTGGGGGAGAGGGGAGCAAAAAGGAGTCTGGACCTTTAATTTTATTGGTTTGGGGGAATCTCCTGGTAAGTTCCTATCAAGGCAGATCTGCAACTGTTCTGCAAATTCTAGTCTTTGAGAATAACTGAGGGGGCACTGAGGAATGAAATGACTTAATCAAGATCCCACTAGCCAATATTTATGAGAGAAGGAACTTGAACCCTGATTATTCTGATGCTGAGGACTACTTCCTATCTTGACTTTCTCCCTTCCTTCTATCCTCCTTCCCTAGACAACAAGTAATCCAGAAGAAGTTAAACATATGCAATTCTTCTAAATACACATTTACCATCCTGCACAAGAAAAAAATCAGATCAAAAAGTAAAAAAAAAAAAAGGAGAAAGTAAAACAAATAAACAAACAAGCAAACAACAACAAGAAAGGTGATAATACCATGTTGTGATCCACATTCAATCCCCATAGTCCTCTCTCTGGATACATATGGCTCTCTCTGTAAAAAGTCTTGAAACTGGTCTGAATCATCTCAATGTTGAAAAGAACCAGGTCCATCACAACTGATCATCATATAATCTTGCTGTTGCTGTGTACAGTGTTCTGTTGGTTCTACTCACTTCCCTTAGCATCAGTTCATGTAAGTCTCTCCAGGCTTCTCTGAAATCATCTTGCTGATTGTTTCTTATAGAAGGATAATATTCCATTACATTCAGCCATTCCCCAACTGATGGGTATCCACTCACTTTCCATAACACTTTTTTTTTTTCTGAATACAGTCTGTTCTCTTTTCTATTTCTCCTATATCATTTCTCCTGCCACAACTGCTTTTCACTTTTATCTCAACCTTTAATGCTTGACTTCACTTTTCTCTCAGTCCATTAACCCCATTCTGGTTTCCCTTACTACCCTACCCAGCCTGGACCACCCATGGTCCAGTTTCTCCCTTCCCATTCTCTGACTGCCAAGGACTGTTGGAGTAAGTTAGGAAACCCAGCCAAATGGCAGCTCTACAGATTTGTACTATATAAGCTGGGTAGGAGGTCAAAGATAGAGTGGGTGGTAAAAAAAATTGAGTCAACCATGTATAGAACCTTCACTCCCTGTTCAGGAGTTTAATCACAAAAGGAGAGAAGTGAGAAGGATTTAAAGAGCCAACAGAGTAAAATAAAGGTTTCTCAACATCAGACATTCTTAAACATTTCTAAAAACCATGGGGAAGCCACTAAAGAACCCAAGGAGAGACAATATTAAGGGTACAGTTTATGAGCATTTGAAAATGAAAGCAGTGATAATCAAAATGAGCTAGCATTAATTCATTAAGAATGAGTCATATCATGAACTAGTAGTTCTCAAGGGAAGGAATTCAAAGTATTTAGACCTTTTTGAAAAAAGTACTCCAAATGATTAATAATTAGAGAAACTGTGAGGTTCCTTTTCAGACTCATCAGATTGATAAAAAAAAAAGAATATGATAAGTTGAAGGAAGTGCAAGAAAACAGGCACAGTAATACAATGAAAAACAATTGCCAACTATGTCCAAAAAGTTACTGAACAATGCTTTGACCTATAACAGTACTACTAGGTCTATATCTCCAAGAGATCCAATAAAAATATAATATAATAAAAATATGCAAAAATATTTATAGCAGTATTTTATTATGGATGTAAAGAAATGAAAACTAAATGTAGGCTTAGCAGTTAGTGAATGATTGATCACATTATGGAGTATGTATATAATGAAATATTCTTACTCTAAAAAAAGTTTGAAAAAAAATAACTGATTAAAACAATGATCAATCAAGATTTCAGAGGACCAATTATGAAGAATGCTACTCATTTCCTAACAGAGAGAAGATAGGCTAATAGAGAGAGTGAAATGAAGTTTTAGACAGAGTTAATATGAGATTTTGTTTTGCTTAACTATATTTAATTGTTAATAAAGGTTTTTGTTTTTCTTTTTTTTTTTCAGTGGGGAGATATACAGGAGAAAAAATGCTCGCTAACAAAAAATAAAGAATGAGATGGCAAAAAAAGAATGCTATATCAAGCTAAACGCATTTCCATTATCAACAAAATTACTAAATCAGGAGATAAATAATAATGATAATAATAATTAAATCAATATTAATAATGAACAATATACCTAAATTTCAACAAGATATTTTAAAAAATTAGTATTTTTCCCCAATTATATATAAAACTTTTTTAAAAATTCATTTTTTAGGCTTTGAGCTTTAAATTCTCTTCCTCCTTTCCTCTCCTCCCCACCCACATTGAAAAGGAAAGCAATTTGATATAGGTTATATACATGTAGTCATGCAAAACTTATTTCCGTATTAATCATATTGTGACAGAGAAATATAGACCAAAAAAACCTTAAGAAAAATAAAATTTTAAAAAGTATGTTTCAATCTATTGAAACAGCATCAGTTTTTTCTCTGGGTATGAACAGGATTTTTTATCTTAAATCCTTTTGAGTTATCTTAGAGTATTACAATATTGCTGTCACTTTATACACAATACATTTGACTTTTCTTTGGCTTATGCAAGTCTTTCCATGTTTTTCTGAGAGCATCCTACTTTTCATTTCTTATAGCACAATAGCATTCCATCACAATCACGTAGTAGAATTTGTTCAGCCATTCCCCAAATGATTCCCTCAATTTCCAATTCTTTGCCACCAGAAAAAACTGCTCTGAAGACTTTTGTACTTTTTCTTTTTTAAAAAAAATCTTTTTTGAAGACAGATGGAGTAATGCTTTTGCTTGACCAAAGGATATACATGGGTTTATATATCTTTGGGCATAGTTCCAAATTATTCTACAAGGACAGCTAGGTGGTCCAGTAGATAGAGAACTAGCTCTGGAGTCAGGAGAACCTGAGTTCAAATCCAGCCTCAGATACTTAACATTTACTAGCTGTGTGACTCTGGGCAAGTCACTTAACCCCAATTGCCTCAGCAAAACAAAACAAAACCAAATTGCTCTACAGAATGGCTAAATCAGTTCACAGCTCCACCAACATTGCATTAATGATTCATTTTTCCCACATCCCCTCCAATATTGATCATTTTTTTTCTTTCTGTCCCATTAGTCAATTTAATAGATATGAGATAGTGCATCAAAATTATTTTAATTTGCATTTTCCAGCCAATAGTGATTTAGAGCATTTTTTCATATTGTTATAGATAGCTTTGATTATTTCATTTGACAACTGTTTGTATCTTTTGATTACTTATCAATTGGGGAATGGCTCTTATTTTTATAAATCTGACTCAATTCTCATTTGGGAATGAGGTCTTTATCAGAGAAACTTGCTTCAAAATTTTCACAGTTACAATTGCTAGATGTATTTCCCTCTGTTTTATTTCCCACCCCACCCTGTTTATGCTATTTCATCTCTTCTTTAACTCTATCCCTCCTCAAAAGTGTTTTGCTTCTAACTACTATCTCCACCAATCAGCCCTTTCTTCTATTACTTCCCCCTTTCTCTTATCCCTATAGGGTAGGATAGATTTCTATACCCAATTGAGTAAACATGTTATTCTCTCTTTGAGCCAATTCTGATAAGAGTAAGATTCATTCATTCCCCTCACCTCCTCCATCTTCTCTACTGTAAAAACTTTTTCTTCTTTTTTGTAAGATAATTTACCCCACTGTACCTCTTCCTTTCCCTTTCTTGAGTGCATTCTTTCTCACCCCTTAATTTTGTTTTCTTAGATATCATCCCTTTATATTCAACTCACACTTGTGCCCTCTGCCTGTATATATTCCTTCTGACTGCCCTAATAATTAGAAAGTTCTTGTGAATTACAAGGATCATTTTTCCTTATAGGTATAGCAACAGTTTAACCTTATTAAGTCCCTAATTATTTCCCTTTCCTATTTGCCTTTTTATTTTTCTCCTGAGTCTTGTATTTGAAAGTCAAATTTTCTATTTACCTCTGGTTTTTTCATAAAAAATGCTTGTAAATCTTCTATTACATTGAATATTTTTTCCCCAACTGAAGGATTATACTCAGTTTTGCTGAATAGCTGATTCTTGATTGCAATACTAGCTCTTTTGCCTCCTGGAATGTCATATTCCAATCCCTTTGAAACTTTAATGTAGAAATTGCTAGATCTTATGTTATCCTGATCATGACTACATATTTGAATTTGAATTTTTGGCTGTTTGTAACATTTTCTCTTTAACCTGAGAGTAATACAACTTGGATATAATATTCCTGAGAGCTTTCATTTTGGAATCTCTTTCAGGAGGTAATTGGTGGATTTTCTCAATTTCTATTTTATCCTCTGGTTCTAGAATATCAGGGCAATTTTCCATGATAATTTCTTAAAAGATGATGTCTGGGCTCTTTGATTGATAATGGTTTCAGGTAACCTAATAATTTTAAAATTCTCTCTCTTGGATCTATTTACATGAGATTTAAGTTGTTTTTATATGAGATATTTCATGCTGTCTTCTATTTTTTCCATTTTTGGGATTTTCTTTTAATTGTTTCTTTATTTCTCATAAAGTCATTAGCTTCCATTTGCTCAATTCTAATTTTTAAGGAATTATTTTCTTCAGTTCTTTTTTTTTCTTTGTACCTCCTTTTCCATTTAGCCAATTCTACTTTTTAAGGAATTTTTTTCTTCAGAGAATTTTCTGTCTCTTTTTTTCCATTTGGCCAATTCTGCTTTTCAAGACATTCTTTCCTTCATTGGCTTTTTATACTTCTTTTACCATTTGACTATTTTTTTAAAAGTGTTATTTTCTTCAGTATGTTTTTGAATCTCCTTTATCCAGCTGTTGATTCATTTTTTCATGATTTTCTTGTATCACTCTTATTTCCCTTTCCAATTTTTCTCTCTTTCTCCTATTTGATTTTCAAAATCTTTTTGAGCTTTTCCATTGCCTGAGACCAATTTCTATTTTTCTTGGAGGTTTTGGTTGATGGAGCTTTGACTTTGTTGTCTTCTTCTGAGTGTGTGTTTTGATTTTCCCTGTCACTATAGTAACTTTCTATGGTCAGAATTTTTTCTTTCTGTTGTTTGCTTATTTTTCTAGTCTATTTCTTGACTTTGACTCTTTGTTAAAGTGGGTCTTTGCTTTCAGAGAGGAGGATACACTGTCCCAAGCTTCAGGGGTTTTGTGCAACTTTTTCACAATTACTTCTAGAGACCTGTAAGTTTTCAGTTCTTCTAAGGTGTTATGATGTAAGGAGAGGTATGTTTGCTACTCTCTTGGCCTGTGCTCTGATCTGTGAATGACCACAGACACTTTTTTCTGTCCTGGAATTGTAATGAGGGTCCTTGTACTATTATGATCCCAAGCTATGGTGTGCTCCTTCTCACTTTTGAACTGCCATCCAGAACCATGACCAAGATCTGAGTATGGGCAAAGCAATAGAGTCCTGCCCCTAGAGCCAGCAAAGAGAATCCTGCAACTTACTTCTGATCAGTTTGTTCAACACTGTTACTGTCTATGGACTGAGAACTCTGGAAGCAACAGCTGCTGCTACTGATTCAGAGGCTCCCAAGGCCTGTTTCTGGTTTGCTGGGGCCTGGTCTGCACTGGGGTGGTCTGTGTTGGACTGTGCAACATTCTCATCCTTGTGAGATAGGCTTTTCCTGTCTTTCTTCTAAATTACTTTGGATGAAAAATTAATTAATCTCATCCTTCTGTGGGCTTTGCCACCCCAGGAATTGTTTCATGGCATTATTTAAAGGTATTTAGAAAGGGCTGAGGGAGAGCTCAGGGGAGTCCCTGCCTTTTCTCCATCATCTTCAGCAAGGCATTTGATAATAAATTAATTAACAAGAATTATAGGTCTACTTGTGGCAGACATTGCAAAGTGCTGATGATGCAAGAACAAAAAATGAAATATTTAGTATGCATAAAAAGTTTACATTCTAATAGAGTAAATAAGACATAGTAAATATTTAATATGTAAAAATTATTAGATTTTGGGTATTTTAAGACTAAAGACACTAGCCATTGGGGGTAATCAGTAAAATGATGCTTGAGCTGAATCTTGAACTAAGGGATTCTGTGAGGCAGAGGTGAGAAGGGAGTGGATTCTAAGTATGACATATAAACCACTACAAAGGTATAGAAACAAGAGATAGAGTGTTGGGTGAGAATAATTTGGGCATTATGAGCATGTATTCTGTATTAGTCACTGTGCTAAGCACTGGGAATATAGAAAAAGGTAAAAGATAGTTTCTTTTCTCAAGGAACTAACACTCTAATGGGGAAAACAACATACAAACAACCATGTACAAACAAGGTATGAACAGGTTAAGTTGGATATAATGCACAAAGGGAAGGTACTAGGGAATGGGAGTTGTGGTGGGTACTCTTGGGAAAAGCTTCCTATAGAAGGTGGGATTTTAGCTGGAACTTGAAAGAAGCCATCGAAGCTAGGAGGCAGAAGATGAAGAGGGAGAGAATTCTAGGCACAGGGGACAGACTTAATGATAAGTGGAGAGATGGGCAGTCTGGCTAGATTTCAAGATAATGTATAATGAACCTGGAAAGATAAGCTGGGTCAGGCTGTAAGGATGTTAAGAGCTAAATAGAGTTTACATTTTACTCTAGAAGCAAGAGGGAGCCATTGAAATTTATTGAGTAGGGGAGAGAAGTTTTTTTTTTTTATTAAAGCTTTTTTTTTCAAAACATATGCATAAGTAATTTTCCAACATTAACCCTTGCAAAGGTTTCTGTTCCGAATTTTTCTCTCCTCCCTTTCCCTAGATGGCAGGTCGTCCAATACGTGTTAACTATGTTAAAATATATGATAAATCCAATATGTGCATACATATTTATATAGTTATCTTGCTGCATAAGAAAAATTGGATCTACAAGAAAAAAAAACCTGAGAAGGAAAACAAAATGCAAGCAAACATCAACAGAAAGTGTGAAAATGCTATGTTGAGGTCCCACAGACCTCTCTCTGGCTTTCTTCATCACTGAACAATAGGAACTGTTTTGAATCACCTCATTGCTGAAGAGAACCATGTCCATCAGAATTGATCATCGTGTAGTCTTGTTGCTGTGTATAATGTTCTCCTGGTTCTGCTGATTTCACTCAGCATCAGTTCATGCAAGTCTCTCCAGGCCTCTCTGAAATCGTCCTGCTGGTCGTTTCTTACAGAACAATAATATTCCATAGTATTCATATACCACAATTTATTCAGCCATTCTCCAATTGATGGGCATCCCTTCAGTTTCCAGTTTCTTGCCACTACAAAAAGGGCTGCCACAAACATTCTTGCACATGTGGGGCCCTTTCCTTCCTTTAAAATCTCTTTGGGATATAGGCCCAATAGAAACACTGCTGGGTCAAAGGGTATGCAGTTTGATAACTTTTTTTTTTATTAAATTTTATTTTTTTATTTTATTTGCATAACATATATGTGGGTAATTCTTCAACAATAACCCTTACATAGCTTTCCGTTACAAATTTTTCCCCCAACTCCCCACCTCTCCCCTAGATGGCAGGATATCCACTACATGTTAATTATGTTAAAATATTGGCAAATCGAATATATGTATACATATTTCCAAACTTATCATTGTTGTGCAAGAAAAATCTTGTCTACACAAACGATATATCAGATAAAGGAAACACAATGTAAGCAAACATCAATCAAGGAGTATGAGAATGTTATGTTGTAGTCCACATTTCACATCCCTCTCTCTGGGTGTGTATGGCTTTCTTCAGTGAACAATTGGAGGTGGTTTGAAACATTTCATTGTTGAAGAGAGCCATGTCCATCAGAATTGATTGTCATATAGTACTGTTGTTGCCGTGTATAATGATCTCCTGGTTCTGCTCATTTCACTCAGCATCAGTTCATGTAAGTCTCTCCAAGCCTCTCTGAAATCGTCCTGCTGGTCATTTCTTACAGAACAATAATATTCCATAACATTCATATACCATAATTTATTCAGCCATTCTCCAATTGAAGGGCATCTATTCAATTTCCAGTTTCTAGCCACTACAAAAAGGGCTGCCACGAACATTCTTGCACATGTGGGGCCCTTTCCTTCCTTTAAAATCTCTTTGGGATATAGGCCCAATAGAAACACTGCTGGGTCAAAGGGTATGCAGTTTGATAACTTTTTGAGCATAGTTCCAGATTGCTCTCCAGAATGGTTGGATCTGTTCACAGTTCTCTCTCTGGAAGTGGATAATAGTTTTCATCATGAGTCCTTCAGCATTGTCTTAGGTCATTGATTTGATGGGAATAGTTAAGTCATTCACAGATGTTCATCATACAATATTGCTGTTATTATGAGTCTTCTGGTTCTGCTCATTTCATTTTGTATCAGTTCCTATAACTCTTCTCAGGCTTTTCTGAAACCATCTGACTCATTGTTTCTTAGACCTAGTATTCCATCACAACTTGTTCAGCCATTACTCAATTGATGGGCATTGCCTTGATTTCCAATTCTTTGCCAGCATAAAAAGAGCTGATATAAATATTTTTGTAAAAATTGGCTTTTTTTCTTTTCTTTTTTCAGCTCTTTGAAATAAAAATATAGTAGAGTTATTGCTGGATCAAAGGGTATGCACAGTTTTATAGCCCTTTGGAAACGGTTGTAGAAACTCCTTCTAATCATTAGAGCTGTTTAAAAGTGGAATGGGGTTTCTTGGAAAATTATGTTTCCTTAACAAGGGAGATATTTTTTAAGGAGGAGCTGGGTTATTGTTTAGAAGGTGGGGATGTTAAAGAAACGGTACTTGCTCAGATCAAGGTGGCCTACATCAATGATGATTAGCAGGCCCCAGGCAACTCAGAGAGCCACTGCTGCCCAAAGGAGATTAAAATTTGATTGGGAATTATTTAACAGAATCAATAAAAATACAATAAATTATAGATAATGTTAAAATGTGTTTTTTAAGTCAAAATGTATTCAGGAACTTTTATATATGGTTTATTGGCCCCATTTCTAGTTGATTTTGAAATCACTGCTCTAGATGATCTTTGAGATCCTTTCTGACTATGAGATTCTATAATTTTATGTGAGTTAAGCAAGATAGGACAAGAGATTACTATCTCTAGTGATTCAAAAATTGCAGTTAGAGAAGACAAGCAAGTTGAGTTGTTCAAGGTTACATAGTGAGCTAATGGAAGAATGAGGCCTGCCGAACTCCTTGTTCATGTACTCTTGACACTACAGCAGACTGTGTCTGAATCATAAAGTCAATCAACCAATCAACAAGCCCCTGCTGCTATGTGCCAGACACTTTGATGGAGATATAAGTACAAAGACTCAAACAATTCCTACTTGAAAGAGCTAATATGTTAGAGCTGGAAAGGACCCAAGAGCACCTTATTGAAAAGCAGCATGATATAGAGGAAAGAGCATGGGGCACAGAGTTAAAAGACATGGTTTCCATCATCACTCCCATTCCTTCTGGCTATGTGACCATGAATAAATCACTTAAACTTTCTGGACATCATTTGCATCATTTGCAAAATATAACAGATATATATATATATATATACACAGAGACACATACACACATATGTATGTATGTATATATGTATGCATGCATGTATTACCTGTTTTAGAAAGTTGTTGTGAAGAAAATGCTGTATAGATCCTGAAACATAGAAATTGGGACTGGATAGAGGGAACTTCCCTTTCCTTGATAGAGGGAACTTCCAAGTAAGGAAACTCTCTAGAAATATAGGTCTGAACCTTCTCTGAAATTTATATTATCAATGAATTCTCTAGGGTGCCAAGAGATTAAATAACTTTCTCAGCATCACATATGAGATATAAGTTAGAGTTAGTACTTAAACCTAGGCCTTCCAGGTCAATTTTCTATTCACTATGTCTCATTGCTTCTCAAAGAATTATAGAAATGTAAATTATTATCAGGTGTCTAGGTGGTGCAGTGGATAGAGCATTAGTCTTTGAATAGGACCTCAGACACTTACTAGCTGTGTGACTGGTGAAGTTACTTAATCCTGTTTGCTTTGTTTTTTCATTTACAAAATGAACTGGAGAAGGAAATGGCAAACTACTTCAGTATCTTTGCCAAGAAAACTCCAAATGGAGTCACGAAGAATCACACACAACAAATGACAACAAAATAAAATAATTAGCATTTGTGTATCCTATAGTTTTATTAATCTTATTTGATTTTGATGTTTGACAACTGTAGGAGGTAAATGCAATTATTATCCCCATATTATAAATGAGGAAGTGGAAACAAACAGAGTTAAGTGACTTGTCCAGGATCACAGCTGGTAAGTGTCTGAGGCCATAGGTATATAATACTGAGACACAGAGAAGGGAGGCCATTGTCATGAGTTAGAGGCAAAGCATGGATAAATGTTGATGTATACAGCCCCTGAGAGATGAGTGAGTCCTAGAAAGTACTTTGAAAGTTCCAAGTGATTCCTTCTGAGTTATATTAAATGAACAGTCTTATTTTCCATGAATAAAACTCGACATATTCTTGAATATAAAGCCAAGGAAGAAGGAGGGTAGAAGAAGCTAATGACCCCATGGCTTAGAAATGGTGAGAAACATTAAGTGGGAGCTCGAAAAGAGGGCAGGAAGTTGTGGGTGGGATATTCTGTGTGGTTAGGCTGGGAAAATCATCAGTAAAGAACAAATTTGTCTCAGGCTAAGTTAGACAATGCATTTCAGAATTGTAGAGAAGATCCCTTTGTTCTGAATTCTGTCTAAGCCACCTGGAATGGTGATTACTCAGGAAATATACAAGAGAGGTCAATCTACCCCTATTCCTAGACTAGCTAGAAAATCATGTGGAGACATCATGGGTCATCTATGGGCAAGTTGGAGTCCTCCTTCAGGGGAAGGTGCAATGTGTCTGACACAAGCCTTCTTTGGACCAGAATCAACAAGTTATTGAATGTCACATCTAGGAGGGACCTTAGAGCATAGAAAATTGGAACCAAAAGGAACCTTAAAAGTCATCTCTACCAATGCCATCATTTTATATAAGAGAAATCAAAGACCTAGAGCAATTAAATAAATTGGTCACATAACATATGAGAAAGTGAATACTGAAATCCCAATCTCTTGATGTTAATTTCATATCATTCCCTCTGTCATTAAGGTCATTGACTATAAAATAACCTTCTATACTTCTGGCCTTGCATATTCTTGTACTTTTGCCTCTAAAAATCTTCCTGTGAATGGTTGCTTTCTCCATTAGTAGTGTAGATTAAAAAGCTGTTTATTCAGAATGATTGCTGGGATACAAAAATTACATCTCATCTGATAGCTAGTCCTATATTAATGAAGCTTTACAAATCTGGTTGGGCTAGTTCTGATATCAACTCAAAATGAAATATGGGGGTGTGAGAGCTACCTAGTTGAAGAGGTAGCATGACATAGTTGGGGGGGGGGAATGGGACTGGGAATCAAAAGACCTGAGTGTAAGTCTCATCTCTGCTGTTGGTTCACTGCAAGACCTCAGGGGCTCATTTCTCTTTCTGGGATTTTAGTCTTCTCCTCTGTGAAGTAGAGCACTACACATGATTTTTGTTCAGTCATTCAGTTGTATCCAACTCTTCATGAACCCATGGACCATACCATACCAGGTTCTTCTACCCTCCAAAATCTCCTGAAGTTTGTTCAAGCTCACATTTGTTGCTTCTGTGGCACTATCCATCTCATTTCCTGCTATGCTCTTCCCTTTTTGTCTTCAGTCTTTCATAGCACAGTGTCTTTTCCAATAAGTTCTCTCTTCTTATTATGTGGCCAAAGTATTTAAGCTTCACCTCCAGTATTTGACCTCCTAATGAATAGTCTGAATTAATTTCTTTAAGTATAGACTGATTTAATCTTTTGGCTGTTGAAAGGACTCTCAAGATTACAGTAATATAAATTTTAAAAACATACTAAAAGGAAAAAAAATCTAATTGTAATGGTCAATCTTGGTCTTGGAAATAAGATAAATATATCCCCCTCCTCTTGTTAAAGAAGCATGTACAGAGTCTTGCATACATAATTAGATGCAATCATTGTTATCCATTATTTTTGCTTAACAGTTTTTTGCTTGTTTGCTTTTGTTATAGCAGATGATTCATCAAAATAGTGATGGTGGCTTACATATATCTGAAAATGAATGTGATATAAAAAAGCAAAGATATTAATAAAAATTTTAAAAAGAACATGGGATTTAAATCACTAAAGAACTTTTTTTTTCCAGGCTAGTCATTCAATAATTTTTAAAAATTAATTTTTGAAAGAATAAAATTTTAATTAGTACAATTGAAATAAAATTTTTCATAGGTCTTAATTAATATAATTTTAAATTAAATTTTAATAATTAAAAAATATGGAATTGGCACTGATATAAACATAGCACTCCATACCAATTTAAATCACTAAACAACTTTTTTCCCCAGAATATTCATTCAGTTCTAGCTTTTCCTCACATTCAACATCTCCAATCCATACATCTGCCTGAGAGAGAAGATTTTTTTTTTCTTTTGATATGTTTAAATAGAGGCTAAGGGATTACTAAAGAAGGATGTAGAAGAAAAGATTTTCATATCACATGAACTAGTTGACCTTTAAGATTCCTTCTAATGCAGAAATTAGAGACAATTGTATAGTTTAAAATGTATTGGACTTAGTTGAGATACCTATCTGTAGTTTTAGTATTATTTCCAACACTCACTGTGTGACCTTAGGTAAGTTATTTCTTTCTGAGTCTCAGATTCCTCTGTAAAGTAGGGTAATAATACAATATATTTTAAATATTTTGTTATAAACAATAACTTTTTTAACAAAAACAAAATAAACATGCAAATAAGCAATAAAATCATATTTAGTAAACAGCATTTGTTAAAGAACTAAATGAATGAGCAAACAGCACACAAACTTTTTTCTGTATCTTTTTCAAATTCATATGTACTTCAACTAGTTTTAGCTTTCCTCCTTCCCTCCCTCCCTTCTTCCCTTTATTTCCTTTCTTTTCTTCCTTCCTTCCTTTTCCTCTCTCCCTCTTTCCCTCCCTCCCTTCCTTCCTTTCATCCTTTCTTTCATCTACCTTGTATTTAATTTTTCACATAATTTACACACACATATGTACATTTTGTACATACATGATCTGTAATGACCAGGTACTCATACATGTACACACTATCTTCCTCATGAGAGTTTGAGTTTCTTGAGGGTAGGAACTGTTTCACTTTTGTCTTTCCGTCTCCAATGCTTAGCCCAACGCCTCACACAAAATTAGAATTTAATAAATGATTGTAGATTTATTTATTTCTTTGTTATAGTAAAATGTATACTTCTCTGGTTCTGTTGATCACACATTGCATTACTTAATAATGTTCTTTACAAATGTCTTCATGCGTGCCATATTTGTAATTTTATGGCATTAAAATACTCTATTACAGAACAATATGCCATGATTTATTTAATTGTTTTACAGATATTGGTCACATAATTTGTTGTCAATATTTTTGCTATTACAAATTAGTATAAAATTTTCATGCAAATAGGTTTTTCTCTCTTAAGGATAAGTCATATTAATGAGTTAAAAAGGTGTTGACTCATTGCATATTGCCACATTACTTACTAAAATATTTGTACAAATCTACATTTCTGTGTACAATGCGTTATAATACTGGTCTCACAGTGCAACAGTTTTAAATTTTGTACTTTTTATTATTGGCAAAGCCAGTCTAGAGGGTTTAAAGTGATATTTTGAGACTGTCATGATTTGAGTTTCTCAGGAAATATGAGTACTTTTTTGTGACATTATTAACGGTTTTCTTGACCTAGAAAAATTGTCTGATCTTCAGGATAAGTGGAAAGAATAACAACAAAGATGGCAACAACAAAAATGAAACAAAACCCTCTGTGAATGTGATGACCAGGTTTGGCCCCAGAGCAAGGTTGAGAAAATATCTCTTTCTCCCTGCTTTAGAGTAACAAGGAACTTCAAGGGTGTAATTTTGCAACTTCTTTGGGTGGGACCCAACTAGAACTGGCTAGGTGGGCAACACAGATCCTCCTTTCTTTTTTCCTTTCCTTTCCTTTCTCCTTTCCTTTCCCCTTTCCTTTCTTCTTTCCTTTCTCTTTTCCTTTCTCCTTACCTTTTTCCTTTCCTTTCTTCACAGATTGATATTTTGACCAAGTTAAAACAAACAAACAAACAACAACAACAAAAAACAAACAAACACATTCTCTGCCTCATTTCTTATGTACCCTTAATCACTGATTGGGCATTGCTTCAATCAAACTGAAACCTATTAAAACACTTTTACTAACATTTCCCTCAATATTCAGGGCCATCTCTAGTTATCTTGCTCTACATTTTGCCACTGGATCTAGATAACTCTGGAAGAGAAAGTGAGCCTGATGATCTTGCACAGTACTTCTGAACTTAAATCCAATTCACTTATATGTCATGGCTTTACTTCCCTGATGTCATGGTTCTGTTCCAAGAACAAAGGACAAACAACAATTTCATATATATTATCAAAGATAGGTATTGGCTATTTTCACTAAACTGCTTTTCTCCCTTCTATCTTTTATTAATGTTTATTAGAAGGCAGATTTTACAGGGTGTGAGTGTATATTCAGAAATAAAGTTGATATAAAAACAAAGGATATAAAGAAAATAGAATTTTAAAGAAAATTGTCTGGTTTTGGCTATTGAATAATTGTTCCATTGTAGAGTATAGATGATTAGTCTTTGAGATTTGTATTCATTCCTTATAAATTCTGAATATCAGATTGTTTTATGATTTATTTACTACAAATATTATTCTAACATGTTTTTCTTTTCATTTGGTATATTCCTTTTTAAGGGGTAAATCTTTTTGTTTTTGTAAAATCAAATTTGTTAATTTTATCTCCTATAATTTCTTCTGTTTCATTGAGCCTCATATTTGTAGCTGAGATAATGTTTCAAATTTTTTAAGATTAAAGAATAATTAGACTACTGATCCAGTTAGCATTTATTTTGCTATATGTTATGAGGCATGTATTCAACTCCATTTAAAAAAATCCATACCACTATGCAATTTTTCCAGTAGTTTTTACTGAATGATGATTCTATTCCCTAGAGTTTTTAAAGTGTTAGTATCAGACATTAAGTTTTTATCAATGTGCCATTCTGTTTCTATCTCCTATATTTTATTGTGCTGAGCTATTCTTCATTATTTTCTCAGGACCAGACAATTTTAAAAATGATTATTGCTTGGTAATATATTTTGAGAGCTACTGGTAGGTCTAATTTCCTTCTGCTGAGTTTCTTTTTTGTAATTTTTTTGTTGATAGTCACACCTATTTTTATGTTTTCTTGTGATTATATCTAATTTTATATAATAACCTATTGGTATTTTGTTTTATTATAGTAAATATATAAGTTGATTTAGTAAATATTGCCATTTCTATCACATCTGCTAGGTTATCTTTTCATTTGTTCAGTTGTTCCTGGATTTCTGGCAAGATCATTTTGAAGTCATTTTCATAAAGGTCTCTGGCAACCCCAGTAACAGTATCACAGAATTAGAATTAAATGAAAACTGAGACCCAAGTCTTCTGGCTCCCTATTAGCCTCCACCCCATTTTTTCCAGCTCTCCTTGGTCTCAAATTAAGTCTCTACTTAGAATCATAGAATGGAGATATGGAAGAGATCTCACAGGCCAGCTACTTTAACTCCTTTATTTTGTAGATAATTGAGGAAAGTTAAATGATCTCCCAAAGTCAAATAGTATCAGAGACAGACTTTGAACTGAGGAACTGTGATTTCTATGTCAAAACGTTTTGCATGGTACCATGTTTCCTCCAGTTTTTTATCTAGGTACTATTTTATCCTGTCAGTGAATTGTGAGCTTCTCAAGAACTGGGTCTATTTTTCATCTTGTACTTGTATCTTTAGTGCTTTGATGCATTGTTGTTGTTCAGTTTTTCTCTGATTCTTTGTGATGCCATTTGGGGTTTTCTTGATAAAGATATTGGAGTGCTTTTCCATTTTCTTCTCCAGCTCATAAAATGAGCTGGATGAAAAACTTAGGCAGATGGGGTTAAGTGAGATGTTTACTGTCACTCAGGTAATAAGTATCTGAGGGCAGATTGGAATTCAGAAAGAGGAGTCTTCCTGACTCCAGACCTGGTTGTACCTGGATGTTTAATATATGCTTATTGGATTGGAATAATGTGACGTGTTTTATCATAATTATAAAAAGTATTCATCTATAAGAATTCCTTATTTTTAGGGTGGATGGTTCTTTATAAAATTTTTACAATACATATATTCAACTTTACATAAAGAATTCTGAAAGAAATTCTCATTCCCTCCAAAATTATTTCAACTGTACTGTACTCACTCTCTGTTCCTGCTCCTCAGCTTGGGTTCCATGGCCTAACATCCCTTTACAAAAAACAAACAAACAAACAAAAAATGAAAGTAGGGCAACTCAAGTGTGGAGAGATACTACCACTTAGAATTGGCTTGAGACCTCCTGCTCCTAGAGAGAAGGCCTTTGTCCCAGCAGGTGTGTCCATCCCATGTTTCTGTCTTCTATCTATGTTCAATTACTGCATACCTTCCCTGACCCCTACCAGTCAGTCAACTTCTCCTGTCTGTGTCCTTTGTCTATGTTTAGCCCCAAAGAGACTGGCCTTTCAGCCTTCCCCATTCCTACCCCAAAGCTCGTTTTTCTGCTCTTGCTTCTCTAGATTCGATCCCTGTAGATCATCTATTGACTTAGAAAATTATAAATTAACATAATATATCTATTATATTGTATTTTTATTTATCTTGTTGGACATTTCCTAATTTCATTTTCATCTGACTATTCTTTTGGGAGTCTTAGGGACTTTAGGTTGTAGCCTGAGTTTAACATCCATGGTGTAGATGTAGATACATTTTTTCCTACTTTTCCTTGTATCCCAAACGTTTATTTAAATATTTTATTACCCCATTAATTTTTTGTTGGCTATTTCAGATTTTCTAGGTATGCAATTATGTCATCTGCAAATATATTTTAACTTCTTTATTATAGGTATTTATTCCTTTTTTATAATAGGGCTTCTGGGCTCACTTTTCTAACTTATACTATACTGTAAGGTTAGGCTTCCAAAGGGGAGAAAATTAAGTCTCCCTTCAGAGTCTAGAGGTAATGGGCTTATGACTTATATTATTTTTATAAACCCTAATCTGATATGCTTTCAATATCAATTAAACAGAAAATCATTAGCATTTTAGAAAAATATATTTACTGAGAAGGAATACCAAGAGTAGTAGTCACCAAATAATCTTCTTAAGCTAAGAAGACACACTCCCTTGCATACATATATTCCTTGGGGAGAGTGGGTTCAAACTAAAAGTATAAAGGCAGTGAGATACATGTGTAAAAAATAAATGAGACCAAGAGTACCTCATAACTTCTAGCCCTAGACTCATTTTTCTTTGCATAGTCCCCAAAAAGTTTGCTTCTGTTAAATGGCATCAATGGAGGACAAGTAGCTCCTTTGCTCAGTGGATTGGCTCTATGTAGGAAATATTATCTTAGCTAATGGGTCAGTCCTCTCCTGCTAGGTCAAGCAGGTAGTTCATGGTACACTGGATTTAAATTGAACTTTGTTGTTGCTCTTGCTTGTGGCTGTTAGAACTTTGTAAGGCTTTTATGGATTTCTTGATCTTGCTAGTTACTTGGTTGGTATTCCTTTTTCAGGATAACCATTCATTTGAGATAGGAAAAGAATAAATAAATACACACACACACACACACACACACTCATAAACAAAACCAAATACTACAGCAAAGACTCCAAAGAGTCTGTATGATCGCAGGTGCATTTTACCCAGGTGGGATAGAGGGCAACCATTGAACCTTCTTCACTTGGCAGCTCATGTCTTTTTTCACTAGGCAGAAGGAAAAGAGTCTAAAGGGCTGAGGAAGGACCTTTGGTCCTTTTTTATAGGAATTCAGTCCCAGGTTAGTGTCTCTTCAGTCATTAGTTTCTCCAACTCTATAGTCAGCCTAAAGTCTCCTTATCACTCTATAGCAACAGTCCCTCCCCACTTTCTCTTATGGTCAGCCAGAACATCTCCATACATATTTGGCTTAGATGCAGGTTGTAAAATATCTACATATTCTCTGTATAACTCACCAGGAAGGGCAAATCCACACTTTCAAGGATGTCATTGACTATTCCTCTCCCTCCAATTATACTGATCAGTTCCACCAACAATGTATTAGTGTTTAATACTTTTTTTTAATGGGAATGATTCTCATGTTTCACTACTGCATATTATTTTAACTAGTTGTTTTATATATTTACTTTTTATCATGTCATCAAAAATTCTATTCCTATACTTCTTAATGTTTCAATAAACAAATCTTTACTTCATCTAATGAAATGATTGTGATTTTGCATTTTTCCTTTTGTTGACATGGTTTATTATATTGTTGCTATTTTCAAACTGCAGTTATAAACTTTTTGGTCATAATAATGCCAATATAATGCTGCACCCTATTGGCAAGTATTTTATTAATATCTTTGCATTGATATTCATTAATAATATTTGTGATTTTTTTTTTCTCATCTTTGTTCAGTTTAGTTTCAATGTTGAGTATGTCAGTTAGAATGTAACTGTTATTATACCTCTGGCACTTTGGATGTATCTCTTATGAGAATTGAGGGGAGGAGATGGATGAAAATCAGACAAGATGGGTATTTATGGATGAACTGTAATCTTACTCATTGGGAAGAGTCCCTGAATCTAAAAGATCACAGATCCTTTTGAGTATTGTGGGCTCTCTCTATGTCTAATAATCAGTGATCCAAAAGTAGGCAAAAAATAGACTACCTAGTAAAGTAACGATTTCACCATCACTGTGTCTTCTGGCAGAATATGTATGGCTATTAGTCAATGAGGCTATTAGAGAGGTTTGAAGAGAATTTTGGTTCAGCAATATTAAGAATTTTGATTTGTTTCTTATTTTTGTGAAAAGAGCAGAAAAATCCTGAGTTGTTGCTGCCCCTTGCTGGTCACAGCCATAAATACATATTAGTGCTGAGAAATGATTTAAGATCTTACAAAGGAGCATAGCTCTAGCTCTGTAGTCTATTACTAAGCCCAGAACAGAGCTGGCCTAAATTCTCAGCAATGGAAAACAAATTGGACTGTCCATTATTAACAGACGAGGGGGGGGGGGGGAGAAGATGCTGTGTGTTAGATTTCATAAACTATCATTTATAGGAGGAGATGTGGTACAATCTAAAGGTGTGGTATTTGGGATTATAGATCTTGTGTTCAAATGTCATCTCTGACATTTATCACCTTTCTGTCCTTTATTTTCCTCCTCTGTAAAATGAGAAAATCAGATTCAATGGCTTCTAAAATCCCTTTTAGCTTTATGTCTAGATCTTATGTTTATTTTAAAGTTTGCAAAGTACTTAAAATACATGATCTCTTTTGCATTTTAAAGAGCCTTGTAAGGTAGAGAATAGAGGTATTGTTATCCTCATTTTGCAGATAAGGAAGTTGAAGTTCAGAGATGTTGAATCAGTGACCTTATGGTCTGTTCAATGAGAGAGGCAAGATTTAAATCCTGGTTTTATGGACTTTGAGTATTCTATTTATTGTTATGTTTCCTTTCAAATGTAGAGGAAACAATAAATTTAGAGAAGCTTAATTATAAATTCTAATAAAATTCCTCCCTCCCTCCCTTCCTCTATCCCTTCCTTCCTTCTTCCCTCCCTTACTCCCTCTTCCTTCCTCCCTCCTTCCCTCCCTTCCTCCCTCCCTCCTTCCCTCCCTCCCTCCCTCCCTTCCTTCCTCCCTCCCTCCCTCCCTTCCTTCCTCCCTCCTTCCCTCCCTTCCTCCCTCCCTTTCTCTCTCCCTTCCTTCCTTCCTCCCTCCTTCCCTCCCTTCCTCCCTCCCTTTCTCTCTCCCTTCCTTCCTTCATCCCTCCTTCCCTTCCTCCCTTCCTCCCTTCCTCCCTTCCTCCCTTCCTTCCTTCCTTCCTTCCTTCCTTCCTTCCTTCCTTCCTTCCTTCCTTCCTTCCTTCCTTCCGTCCTTCCTTCCTTCCTTCTTTCCTTCCTTCCTTCCTTCCTTCCTTCCTTCCTTCCTTCCTTCCTTCCTTCCTTATCTTGCCCAGAAAATACAGCAAATACTTGTGGCTCACTTTATTGCTCATAGGCAAAGACCTTTTCCCCTGCTCTCTTTCCAACCTGGGCCAGTTTGTCCCTCCTTAAACAGCCTGGTGATCCCTCACTAGAAGAATTAGTGACAAACTTAGTGAAGATACTTGATTGATTGTAATCCCATTGCATCTCAGAAGTGTTAAATTCAAGAGATCCGCCAGCCTCAGCTTCCCCAGCAGGAAATACTAGAGGTATGTGTCACAGGGCCCAGTTACTATTTATAATCAGCAACCTTAGGGAAAAAATAACCAACAACAACCACTTTCTGGGTCTCAGTTTCTCCTTTATAAAATAGACACTTTTCTTATCTCCCTCAAAGGATTGCTATGATTTTCAAATGAGGTAATAGATAAAACAAAGCTTTGTAAAAATATAATTGTAGTTGTTTAGTCATTCCAGATTCTTGTGATTCTATTTAGGATTTTCTGGGCAAAGATACTAGAGTGGTTTCCCATTTCTTTCTGCATCTCATTTTACATATGAGGAAACTGAGGTAAATGGGGTTAAATGAATTGTCTAGGATCACACAGCTAGTAAATGTCTGAGGCTGGAATTGAACTCATGAAGCTGAGTCTTCCTGAATCAAGGCCTGGCATTCTACCCAGTGTGCCAGATTGCTGTCCATAAGAAT